>OY735210.1:63668472-64075972 GCA_963457665.1 Thysanoteuthis rhombus | reverse complement strand
TGAACTGATGCATGTTTGAGGTCAATCAAGTGTTCTTTCATCACTTGATGGTGATGTTGCTCTGACCTTACTTGCAAGGGAAATGTCTTATGTGCACAGACAGATTCAGTAAGTTCAAAAAATATCGTAGAATATTAGGGATTAGTCTCGCAACATATAATGGTTTATATGATTTTTACAAACATCGAATGAGAATGGATAAAAATCCAAACATAAAAAAAGTTAAGCTTTTTTTTGTCGTAGAAAGAAAAGTAGATTTCCATTTTTTCTGGATACATTCGTACATCGTCCAAAAACGCAGTACGTATACGTCGGAGAGAGCCACCAAAATATCTTAAAGTCCCATTGACAGTCCTATTTTACTTTTGAGTACAATTTTCAAACAACATTAGCTGGAATAAGGATATCTAGATAACTTTCTAAATAGATTGGATAAAACTTACTTCTCTCCTGCACTAACTCAAAAGATGCCCTTAATCGGATCTCAACGAATGTAATGATTAACCTTAGATTTACATTCCTGTGCATTTAATGTCTCTCAATATCCCTATTTATTGAATTTCACGCCAATGAATAGAGGGTGAATGTATTTAAAGATGCAATCATATCTACAATCGTCTAGATTTTCATACCATTTATCTAAAAAAGTATGTAGATTTATCAATTGTTCTTTTCTTACACAAATAGTGATTGTTGCTCTACTTCACTTCTGACGGTATTCCATCTTCAAATAAGAAGTGACTTGAAACAACCAATACGGGAACAACATAAGCAACTGTAAGCACACTTGGCAAACGTTTGGTCTGTCGTCATTGATGGAATCGGCTTGGTAGATTGCATGGATAAAAAAAACAATGACCAGTGGATCAACGAAAACTTGGTTATAATCGCACAATTTCAAAGATGCGGAAGAACCCATCAATGTAGTACCTTTGGTCAATTTATCTCTATTCAGTTACATAATTCGGTAGACAACATTCTTTTGACAGTACATGATGCTTTTTGGCAAAAAATAGATTCACAGATAAAGGTAAAAAGATAATTGAGTTGTTCAAGATAAAGATCATTTTAATAAAACAGCAGATTGGATGGCAGTCTTTCACGATGAGAACTCGACAAAATCACATTTTCGTTGCGAAGCAACAATCATGATGGATTATTTTTTTTGAGAGAAAAAATCAATTTGACAAATATGCAGTCAGGCAAGTGACAAAAAAGTAGTCAGAAGATGCTGAGAAGTGAATTGCTACGGCATACAACCCAAAAATAAAATAATTCCCCGAATCCCATAAAATAGGGAATAAGCAGAACGTTATGACGATACCTGGAAATCGTTTTCGTTTTTAGTCAGCAATACATCCTACTATCGATGTTTTCACAATCAAAATACGGAAATACTCTTGAGGCATCTGATAATAAACGCCATGAATATCACTTCCTGACAAAAACTAGAATGGCAATAAGATGCATTGTGTATTTCAACTAGTGTTGAGGTGATATCTTCTTGGTTTTTTCTATGGCATAATTGATAAGCATATACTGCCTGTAGACTTGCTTATAATTCTGAGACTCCAATCGCAATCAATCGAGTTGATATTTACAATTGATCGAGAGAGCATACAGATATCACATCATATATCACATTTAGTGCTCAAAATGCCATCAATTTAATTTGCAATTTACCCACCTAAAATCAAACGGCGCTTTGAGGATTGTAGTGCAACTTGTCAGACTTTTGAGGCCACGCAAAATCTCGATTGTTGATATCAACAGTTCACAAAAAGGTCCAACACATTAAACTATTAGTAGGATATAAGAACCCGATCGGAACATGGTCACTAAAGGATTTTTTGTACTCAGAATAGCAACAAGTACTCAATGACATTCATGTTGTGACATTGACACCATGCAATGCAATCCCAACAGGAAACATATACATAAAAGTTCTGAAAAAATAAATTGAATTGAAAACTTTTTCGGCTTTTCTCACACATCAATGTAAAATCGTCGATGTTCTATACAGGCGTTTCAAAACTATCCAGAGGGAACTTTAATTGCTCATCTCTAGAGCATCAAATTTCTAAAGCTTATAAAAGCTAATGAATGAAAGGTTTTGCTTACCCGCTCAATTTCCTTGCTAATTCTTTCAAAACCTTTTGAGACTAAATTTTTTCCACGAAATCCTACATAGAACTTTTGTCAAAAACTTATGATGGGAATTTTGACGAAATCCTAAAAAGGATTGACTTCATTTTCCAATAAAATACGAATGACAATGAGGTCTATACCAAGAGCTGACAGTGTCTCTACAGCCCCAATCATATACAGCCAGTGCAATATCTTTGCACACGCACCCCTCCTTCAATGATTACGAGTGCCTTTTTTTGTTTTTAGAAATTTGGCTTTCTAGCCGATATTGCTTCAGTTTCTATCAATGTATGAATCACAAGTCAGACGTAACTGTTCAAAGTGAAAAACATGTAAATTTGCACTTGCAATTTGTAAATTGGTATGTGGCCTTCCTTTCAGAAAATCTGGTCGCATGATTGAAATAGTTGCAATTTGGTCCATGCATATGTCAAGAGTTAACCCTAACCATTTATGATACAAAACTGAAATAAGACATCTGCACTCAATGATAGAATATAGTGTTCTATTATTGCTTCTAAAATCTGAGCCAAGAGGCTGGAATGGTTGCAAATTTGAATATATATTTGTTTCATGCATACAGTGGGGGAATACGTGCACAGCATGAAAAATTGACTGTTTAAAAAACAAATCTTTCTTCTGACTTCGTGTTCAAGCAGGTTATAATTATCCTGCAAATGAAATACAGCCCAGGCTATTATATATACAACGAATGAGATTATTGCGTTCATTGTTGAAAGATTTATTTGACAATATTGAAAAACTAACTTGCACTCAAAGTATTTGTACAGTCGATATAAATCATCATGAAATAGGTTAATGACTTGATTTAATTTTTTTCGATCTTCATATAACTATTTGCTGCACTCGTATAACATAATTGCATCGTTGAGCCCCTTCTTAGGAGCATTATATAAATCATCAGCAATTATCTTTGGCTTGTTCCACTGTAGAAAAGGCAAAGGAATCCAGTATCAATTTGAGACAATAAATTCTTGATACGCACAAGGCAAGAGACGGATACGACATGATTTCCAATTGGCTGAATGTTGCTAAGTCAACGGTACGGTTCTTCCTAAAGGTTCTGGCTGATGGTATGAAAAACCTCCAGTTAGTTGTCCCCCTCAACTTTTCACCAAGACCTATGTTCAAGCAAGTCAAGAAACTCAGTGAAAATCCACGAAGCATACAGGGATATATGAAGGACACTACCCTGACAATTGGGAATGGAGACATTACATTATACTGGACGGTCGCTTTAGTAACACGAGTGTTAGTCAACTTGTTTAGATGGAAAGAATCAGGGAAACAAATGGAATATTCTTAAGGATAATCTAAAAATCTGACTAGATATCTCCGTATGAGTAGAAATCGGATATCTTTACTATACATCGATCCCAAACATTAACCAAAGCTGGTGATTCAGTGAATGGAGAGAAGAAAGATCAATGCTTAGCCATGGTCTAAATCCTGTTGGAATTGCATGGTGCGTATCAAAAATAAATGTGGAGAAAAACAAATTCCTAGAATATATTGAAATTAGAGACGTTCAGCAGAGAAAATTACCAAAAGTATTTGAGTAAGTGCCCTACACTATTGTCGAAAGTGACAAAACAAGAAAAAATTATGATCTTCAACTTTTTGATGCGTTGTATTCAGATATTCATCCGTTCATGATTATTTATCAACCGTTCAAACACTCTTTGACCGTATATTTTCTCTCTGTTATTAGATGACACCTTCAATAGTAAGTTTTTTCACCTCATATTTTGCGTGTATCACTGACTATGTCCTATCTTGGTTATTTTAACTTACCTGAACACGCATGACGAAGGACGATGGATGAAAAGCCGAGTCTTTGTTAGTATACAAACACTTATTACTCCCACTGTATAGCTTTGATCGTTCATGCACACAAACTCCCTTCAGTGATTAGGAGACATTTTTCTGGGCTCTGGACAATCAGCTCCGTAGCCGAAATAATCGTAATTTTCATCGATGTATGTCACGTGCACGGCCCTGATAATTTATGGTAGAAAGTTGAAACTCAGCACACACACACACACACACACACACACACACACACACACACACACACACATACACACACACACGCACACACACGTTCAATGAGTAGATTTTTTTGATTTGGGAATTCAATCTTAGTAGCTGGAATGGTTCTCTGTTCCACCAATGAACGAGTCGACAGAGTCAAAGTGGAGTTTTAACCTTTGGCCTCAAAAAGTCAGGGCTGATGGGAAAGTTTGGGAAATACATTAATTCAATCTCCCACAAGATCAGACTTAGTGGCAACAATATTGTGGTGGAATCATACGTGGACGACAAACCATGTTATTGACTCTAGCAGAAACTTCAAATCATCAATAATATAGTTTTACCTAATGAATCACAGAAATATCATAAAAACTTTCAAAATTTTTGGAATTAAATTATCTATTTATTACTGTCAAAATGATAGCCAAATAGTTTTTTGTGTGTTTAGAAGCATATGATTTCCTCTGACTTTCAGATGACTTTTGGGAAAAGGTCCGTTTTTTCAAGACATAATTCAAAAGTTTCATATTGACCCCAATTGGACATTCACCAATCTCACAGTTGACCCTACTGGTGTCTTTCTGGGTATTTATATCTCCATCACATGCCCCCTTTTGAGAATTTCTGCCGAATTACATGGGCCATTATATAAATCTGGTTAATAAGCATGCTGTAATTTTTATTTCCAATACACATTTGTTGTATTTCCATCCTACCTAAGGAACAAAAAAATGAAAAAAAAAACAAACAAAAAAAAACAATCATGGTACTTTAATGTGTAAAGTTTGTAACAACAGGACTTTCTATGTAAACGTGTTCTTATGTGACTATTCATGGAAATGACTTCAGTTGATACTTTAATTTGTTATTCAATCTCTTCGTCATTGTCATTGAATTTATATAACTATATAGTCATCATTGGATGTCCTTTTTATAGCCAAGTAATTTTTCTGTTAAGGTTCCAGGGTTTTGTTGTCAGATGGTTATGTTGATACAATTTTAACTGTTTCTACTCTGTTCAATTACATATGAATGTAATTCTCACTGGTTTACACCTATTGACGGCCGTCTTCCTTACTTTTTTGAATACAGTAATCATACGTAATGATTCAAATGATTTATGTCGATCAGGTCAGTTGTAAAACGATCAGATTCTTCCAGTCGGTTGGGTTGGTCAGTTTGGTTGGTAAGGTCTCGACACTTGGGTCACGTCAATTAGTTCATTTGGTCGTTTGGTTTGTCTGATTGTAGGCTTTTCCTCACAACGACAGTTGGTTGTATTATATAAGTGTTAAGGAAGTCTTATACTTTTAACACGAATACACTGAATGACATTTTTTCAGGTGGTTGTAACAGGAATGCCTACATTGTTCATAGTTTTTGAAAGGGCTTTCATATTTACTTGGCTCATTGTATCAAGTTGCACTGGGAAGAACCATATCATAAAGTGTTTTCGATTTGAAATCCAAAGATACTTCATACAAAACATTTTGCTGCTATAAATGTCTGGTGATGAATATCAACAATCAAAAAGAGCAATATGTTTTTTGAGTTTTCTTCTGAAGAGATGAAGATCAAATTATAGAACAAGCCAGTTTTGAGATGGGATGAGAGAGAGAGAGAGAGAGAGAGAGTGAGAGAGAGATAGAGAGAGAGAAAGAGAGAGAGTGAGAGAGAGAGAGAAAGAAAGTACCAAAACTGTGTAAACATGGTTGGCAACGAACAAAACAGGTTCGAATTTTTTTTGGTATCAATCTCGAAAAAACATGCACTCATCTGTTTATGATTTTGTGTAAAATGAAAAAATAAAAGAAAAAATGAATGTCTTGGGGTAAAAAGGCGATGCATTTGTACGTACATGGAAGTGACGTGCACACACACACGCGTATGTTTTGGGTACAAATTTGCATGGTTTTTGTGTTGGTGTATCACCTGTCTGTGTATGGTGCAATATAATCATGCAATTCCAGTTTACAGAAGATATTTTTCTAATTGGTTATTCATTTATCCTTTTGTATGTATTTTCGATATTATACAAACAATGATAACTGTGTAAAAGTTTTCATACCAAATGTCAACCTTAATAGGGAACTAACACACATACACACACATATACACACATACATACATATATATTTATATATATTCATATATACTATTATAATTGCGATATATCATAGTGAAACTCTTATTTAAAACGATCTTCCGTTATAACACGGAGAAAGTATTATTTAACCCAGACAACGTAAATCATACGTCAATATCTTTTTTAATAATAATAATAATAATGATAATAATAAGAATACCTCAGAAGGATAAGGAAAATATTAGAAACCAAATTAAATAGCAGAAATCTAATAAAAGGAATGAACACCTGGGCTGTGTCAGTAATTAGGTATACAGGACCATTCCTAGGATGGACAAAGGAAGAACTCCAATCAATGGATAGGCGAACAAGGAAACTTATGACGATGCATAAAGCATTACATCCTAGGGATGATACAGATAGGCTATACGTTAAGAGAAAAGAAGGTGGTAGGGGGCTCATCAGCATAGAAGATTGTGTCCAGAGAGCTAAAGTAGTCCTAGATAGATATGTGCAAACAAATAGTGAAGAAATCATAAAGAGCGCGAGGGATAGTGCGACAAACAATAAAGTAGAAAACAATGGAACAGTACAGCAAACTAGAAAAGAAAAGTGGGAAGGGAAAAAATTGTACGGCGAGTTTAAAAGACAGATAAAAGAAATAGCAGACGAGAAATCATGGACGTGGTTACGAAAGGGAAACCTTAAGAGAGAAACAGAATCGCTCATCATGGCAGCCAAAAACAAAAGCATAAGGACAAACTACATATAAGCAAAAATCGACAGAACACAGACAAACAGCAAATGCCGCATGTGCGGTGAAAGAGATGAGACAGTAAACCACATAACTAGTGAATGTAGCCAACTCGCCCAGAAGGAGTATAAGCATAGACACGATAGAGTAGCAACGATGATACACTGGGAACTAAGTAAACAAATGGGATTCAACCATGGGGAAAAGTGGTATCAGCACAAGCCAGAGGCAGTTTTGGAGAATGACAACCACAAACTACTGTGGGACTTTGACATCCAAACTGACCACCTCATCCAGGCAAGAAGGCCGGACTTAGTAATAGTAGACAAAAAAAGGAGGGCCTGCCAAATAGTAGACGTTGCTGTACCTGCAGACCATAGAGTAAAAAAGAAGGAGGGCGAGAAAAGGGAAAAATACCAGGACCTAGCAAGGGAGTTAAAGAAAATGTGGAACATGAAAACCAGGGTAGTACCGGTCATAGTGGGCGCACTAGGAACTGTCCCCAAAACGCTGAGGGAGAGACTGGAGGAGATCGGGATTAGGGGGAGGATAGAGACCGTACAGACCACAGCACTGCTGGGCACTGGACGGATACTGAGGAAGGTGCTAGAGATATAAGGACTGCAACGAAGCGTAGCTCTGTCATGATATGCGAAAGAGAGAGGAGACGTTAGCTGAAGACCTGGGGAGACTTATTGTCACTCAGCCTTCAGCGATAACCACTGGGCAACCGGTGTGAAACTGTAAATCGCAGAATTACTGCGATCTATGAGTACGAGGAGAGGAGGGCTGGAGACTTGAGGAGACTTGCTGTCACTCAAACTCCAGCGGTTACCACCAGGCAACTGGTGTGAGATTCCGAAATAATAATAATAATAACAATAATAATAATAATGATAATAATAATAATAATAATAATAATAATAATAATGATAATAATAATAATAATAATAATAACAATAATTACAACAACAACAATAACAACATATATATATATGTTTTAAATGACACAATAGATAGATATTTAAAATAACAATTGGAACTGAGCACTTTACTGCAGCCTTTGCATTTAACTGACAACTGTTTTTCTCTTATCTCTATCTACCACTTACTTGTATTTTCCTTTTACGTTGTTGTTTTGTTTAGTTTTTTTATCAACTCTTTTTTCTCGTGAGTAGGATTTGATGTTTAGGAAGATGACGTTGGTTAAAGGGAAATTAACAATATTTACTGAGTGGTGTGTTTACGTTTGGTCCTTGTGTCTTTGGGATGAAAGGAGGATGCGCTGTCGGTTTGAATTGCAAATCGTGAATGCAGTTATGAGCGAGTAAAGGTAATTTGGGGATGAAATCAATGAAATGCTAAATGAGATTTTTCAAGTACTCAGCCCAGCTCGAAGTGCTTTTGTCCTTTCTCGAATGAGAACCTTTCAAAGTGAGGCTGGGTGGTGGGAAATAAATTTATCGATTGAATAAACCGAGGTTGAAATGGATCAATATGAGTGAGGTTCAAATGAGTTCTCGCATAAATCATTAAATCAATGCAATCGTTGATATGTGTTGCACTATCGACATTTTTTTGTTTTTTCATTGCTTCTTTTGCTATCAGTCGTTAAGGTAATACTATTGTGATATATAGCCTTAATTATAAATAGAATAAGATTGAATTAACATTGAAAGTTTTAGACGGGAATTCATTTCAGACGTTTATTTCTCTCAACACACTCTATGTATAATTGTAATATAGAAAAAAAGGATAAAAAACACTGGCTTGACCCATCACTAAAATATAACTAACAATGATGATGATGATGATGATGATGATGATGATGATAATAATAATAATGATAATAATAATAATAATAATAATGATAATAATAATAATAATAATAATGATAATAATAATAATAATGACACCTCCACAGTCTGATAATACGGGGTCTTTTCAAATAGTTGAACATGATATAATGAATTACATCATAATAATTCTGTTGGATTATCTGTTCCTTGAAAACACACACACACACACACACACACACACACACACACATATATATATAAACTGATTCGTCACTTTCGTTTATGATCCTCTTGTTTAGCCTTGATGAGATTAGAGCAGTCCCAGAGATGACTAGAATAATTACCTGGATCAAAGAAGCCAAATTGCTGCAAATGATAACGATGATGTGGGATAAAACATGTGTAGCCTTCGTCAAAATCAAAACATTTTTTCTTTATCTTCAGTAAACACTTATTCACAGTTCTTTCTGCAGATCGTACATTCTATTTCACTTTCGAAATGAGTTCTATTTGGGTGAAACGGAATGCATAATCAGTGGAAAATTATTCAATGATGTTATAGCCACTCCGCTGATGGTATCAAGCACTGTTTCTGACTGAAGATCAATTTGATACTTGTTCATAGGCTTGTATATTTCTGACTCACTCCTTAGTGGTCTTGCTGTCTCTAGTTCCCCCTATCTCTTTCTTTATATATATACATACATACATACATATATACATATACGTGTATATATATATATATATATATATATATATATATATATATATATATATATGTTATCCAAAGTCTATGATCAAATTGATAACATTTTTTTTAATTCTATGATCAGTGAGTCTTATTCATAATCTGATTGTGAAAAATAGTTCCTGAATATTTTATAACTTCACATTTAAAAAAATAACACCATAATCCTTCTCTCCTTTTTTTTTGATCTTCTCCACGTAATGTTAAATAGAAGTCAAAACCTTTTCAATCATTTCGTTGAATTATGCAAAGCAAAATGAATAATACAGATTTTCTTTAATCATAGCCAAACTTTGCTTAGATATACGTTTCCATAAGAAACAGCAGGGCTTTTTGTGCTTCATTTATTTTTTCAGATATTATTGTGTGCTCAGATTTATGTTGAATATTCATTGTCTTCATCAGAACAACAGGAATGAATCATCTAGCTCCGAAGTAAAACTATACATTCTTCCCACATGAAATTTCAAAGAACCAGACAACAAACAAAATACCATTGAAAAATATGACCCAGACACTGTTCAACTATTTCAAATCAGAATGCAATCCCATGCAATAGAAAGTAGTTTCAGCTATTGATAAGAATATTAACTAACTAATTAATCAAAATAAGCAGTGGATTCTTCCACTCAAACCGAAATAATCACGTGCCCAGGGCATCAAAAGCGTAAGGGGTATCGTAAGGTTCTGGCAATTTCCAATGCTGAATTAACAAAAATTGTTCAAATTCTTTGGCTTGAAAAATCAGATTCAAAATTCAATCTCTGTCTTTTATACATAGAATTATTTCAATTATCAAAATGATTCAATCGTGACCACATATAATATTGCAGAAAAATGATACCTTTGCAGGCACATATTAAATTGGTGAACATATAGTTTAGAGGATATATATAATATATATATATATATATATATATATATATATATATATATATATATATATATATATATATATATATATATATATATATATATATATATATATGTGTGTGTGTGTGTGTGTGTATGTATGGTGGGGGAAATGTGTTTCATTTAACGTATTTTGATACTTTTTAAATGAACATAACCTTCTGGAATGTTTCATTCTCGAGAATCTTGTCAGCTAAGAAATAAAAAGGGACAAATTGAGATCGCCAACAGCTTCAATTCACCCTTTGTGGTATCAAATTATTTGTTCACTCTACTGAGGATCCTCAACTTTGTCCTCTTTTATTTGAGATTTCAAGCTTAATGTCAATAATAAAATGCATATGATTGTATATCTGACGCGATAGAATTTATAAGAAATGATTCATTATCAGTTGTCGTAAGAAGCATCCACGTACAGAAGACAAATACCTTTGGTTCTCACTGAAAAACACGATACGATTGAAGTGTAACTCACGTACACTGGAATCAATGAAGTAAGGGAAAGAAAAAAATGATTGTTTATACGAGAAAGGAAAACCTGAATATTGTTAATTCTTACAGCCAACGTAAAATAAATCAGAGAACAACAATCAATTTTTTGTATTTGAAAATGTTTTTTTTTCCTGACAGGAAATGAACGTTCTGCTAAGTACTTGTATGCTACAGTAAATGATGGATTGCAGATGTCAGAATATATGCATAAAAATTTTCTTTGTGAGAAATATGTGAGGTTATGTAGTGAGGGTCTGATTAGATGAAATATTTCTTTGTGTTAATAAACAGAACTGCAGGAATATTACTTGGAATATGTCCATTAATTCAGGAATATACCTGTCAGAACAGAAAGAATTCATAAGACGAGAAAAAGAGTATAAAATTGTTGTTTTGTTTTGCTGCTTCCATGATAACAGGAATGGCCCCCTATCCCCACCTCTTGCTTGGTTTATGATATATATATATTTTTATATATATATATATATATATATATATATATATATATATATATATATATATATATATATATATATAAAACACACTGTCTCACACACACACATATATATGTATTAGTGTGTGTAAATTAATCACTGAGTTTGGGGAGATACCTTTGTAAAACTGTCAAAGAGAGCAATATAATCGCCCATGATAGCAAAATTGACCGTCATTTTGTGCCAAGCAAATGAAAAAGGGACAATGTAGGTAACAGTTTATCTCCTGGGCCAATCAGATGACCAAGTCTGAATAGAACCAAAAACTGGAAATTGGGAACGAATGAAGGACAACAATCATCATCTTGGAAGAGGTATTCGGCTGGCAGGTTTGAAAAATACAGTTACCAATATCGTTTTATAGATGTCCATACAGTTGTAGTTATCTATAAGATATTTTAAAGTATATGATTTAAATGGAAGGCAAAGAGTGATTTAGAAGTTGACGGGAGATCGGAATTGGGGGATAGAGTTTGAATATCAGCCGACGATGTGTCAGTGCTCTTTGTAGTGACGCCCTTAGGAAATGCACCAATCAACTGACATTTGAAAAATGGTCAGGCACTTGGAACCTTTTGTGAAGCAGTTGAACTTTAGCCTCATGAATCAGTAGAGAAGGTTACATTAAGAAAAAAATAAAAATCTGCAGCTCTGAAGTAGCTATTGAGTATTGGGAAGGGTTTCGCGTCTCTGATGAGTGCATCCTATATTAGTCAAAATGGACATTGCTGAAAATTTCTTGTCGAATGCGAGGACCTACATGCTTCTATGTATTTATGTGAGTATATGTGATAAAAAGAGAAATAATGTCCATGAGAAATAGACAGAATAGAGGTGGGGGTAAGGTATGAGAGTGAGACGCTGAGCATACTTGAGTATGGGGGAGTACCTTGCTGGCTAGTTTGACCTGGCACTTATTCTTCTTCTTTATGAGCTTTTCGATGCACAAAGCAGCATTAATAGAATTATCTCCCTTTAAGCTGATTTGCTTGTGTAAAGTATAGCATTCATTATGTATGTCATCTCAAACATTGGATAATTATCGTTATTTGAGTAAACAGAGGCTTAGAGAGAAAAGCTGGCTGACAGTTGTCCGGCAGTAAACTTGACTCGGTTCAAAGTCCATTATTCATTGGTTTGACAGTGACAAATCACTTGGTTTCCCACAGACCGATGAAGACAGGTTAGACTTTGTAAATGACCTGTATACATACACATGTATAAATATTTCTTTGTTTTTCTAAATTACATCAAGATGAATGGGTTATAAATTTTAGAGACTAGGAATTATCATTGTGATTCATTGAATTATTCAGACTAGTATCCTAATTTTTGTTGCTACAGTCACAATGTTTCGGTCATTTTTCCTCCATCCAAGTGCATACCAACGTTGGTTAAGCGTATCTACTACTCTGGCAGTTGAAAGTTCAATTCCTGGGTCGGATATAGCCCAAAGATTATATACAATATTCACATGGAAGAGGCCAACAAGCAACACTGCATAGACAGAATACCCAATTCACTCCGAAATTCTCGGAAGGATATCAAGTACGACAGATTCCTGAAAAAAGCCAGTAAGTCCAGCAGCCGAAACGTTGTGTCGATAACAACCAAAGTAAATGCACTGATCTAAGTATATCAAAGAATGATATTGATAGTGCTTCATCTTAGAAATTTAGATGTTGTGTGCCCAAAAACCAAGACTAATACAGTACACTTGATAAATTGATATTACCTTATTATAATTCTCCAGAAGGCCGATCGTTTGTTTCTCTGTTTGTACTCGCTAACAGAAAAAAATACTCAACTATAATCCATGGAATCTTCTCTGTGGACGGATCTGATTAAAAAAAAGGATATTTTTTTAACAAATCACTTCAGAAAACCACCACCAAAATATGCTCTTAGAGAGTTTTCATTCATGGTGGGGCAGGGTTGAATGATTATTCGTCAATGGTAAAAATACTTTTTGATGATTTTTGGGAAGAATATTTTTGCATTCTTTTTGCAGAAAACAATTTTGGATGTAAATTCTGGTCATTTGTCCTTTGAGGCAACAAAATCGAGGGGTAGTTTTCAGTTTACGTTCCAAGGTCGAAATCAAATTTTTCATTTCTGGGAAACAGAATCAGGAGAGATTTTCCTCTTTCAGGAGTCGAAATGCATGTTTTTATTTATTTATTTTTTTTGCTCCTAGGGATGAAATTTTTTTTTGTTTTTTGGGGTAAAGATTGAGAGCTAGTTTCCTTCCCATTTTTGGGGGTCAATATCTCGAGGAATATTTTTCTATGTTAGGACTCAAAATTGAGTGAAACGATCGTTCTAGGTGTCACGGTTGAGTTGGATTTTTTTCCCCTTTCAGGTGGGAAGAATTGAATTACCTTCACTTTCTGGGGTCAAAATCGAAAGGGAAGATTTCTTTTCCTATTTCCGAATAGAAAATTGATGGGAACCTTCATTTTTATTCTCAGGGGGTCCAAATCGAGGATTTTTTAAATTGAGGTATTGGAATCACAAGGATGTTTTCCCTCTTATGGATCAAAATCGGTGGAAAGATTTTTTTCCCACTTTTTTTAGAAGCAAGAAGGAGGATTTTTTCTCACTTCTAGGTGTTAAAATTGAGGTTTAATCATATATGCTTTCAGAGTTCAAAATCGTGTCGATGATTTTTTTCACTTCTAGGCGTCATAGTTGATTTGAAGATTATCATTTTTTTTTTCAGGACAAAATCCACGAAGAGCTTCCATTTTTCTTGGAGGGGTTCGTCCTTTCTGGGTTTTTTTTTGTTTCATATCCGAAGATGTAGATTTTTTATTTCTCTTAGCAAAATAACAAACGTTCCCATCCAGTTGTGACAATCGTGCAGAAATGTTTTCATCCATTTTTTAAGTCAAAATGAGTCGAAATCTTCAAAGTGAAGAGTGAAGTTTTTTCCTTCCTTTTGAGGGTGAAATCAATAGTAAACATTAGTTTTCATTTCAAGGGGTCAAAATGAATTTGGTCCTCTTCACTCTTTATATGATCAAACCTTAACACCCTCTTTTCTTTACTATTTGCAAAATATATTGACATTAATCCCCTCTTTTGAACATTTTCTTCTTCGGGAAACAGCCTTTTTTGTAATATTACTTAATTTTTCAATTACATTAAGCACCAATCCTTACCATCATACATCTCTTTCCAAACCTTCTAAAGGTTTTTATCATCAAACTCTCTTTTTTTCACATTCACCAAACTTTTTCTGTACGGTAACTCTTTTTTCTAAGGGCGTAAAGAGTGATATTCAATCAATTTTTATTACGAATTGAAAAGAAAAAAAAAACCGTCACTATCACCACCCGTTAGGTCAGGTATTTAGTTTAGAATCGATTATTCTTTATTCCAGAAATTTGGAGGTTGTGTTGATGGCAAACAACGATAAAACACTAATCCAAGTAAATCAACGAAAAATCTTATATTAATTTTGCCAAAAGTCCATTTTTCCGTGTGTTTGTACTCGTCTAAGGAATATGACTTGATATGAATCCATGACATTTTCGTTGAGTGCAGAATGAATCGTCGACAAAATGATTTTAGCCAATTAGTTTTTGAAACTACCTGAAAAATGTGTTTTTATTTTTCATATCGGGAATCCAAATGTTCTGTCGATAACAAGCAAAATGACATCAATACTTCGAATAAATCAATAAATAATGATTATGATTCTTCATCTCAGTATTTTAAAGGCTGTGTCTATGACAATCAAGATGATGATATTTCCCTAGTAAATCAAAGAATCATAATGATGAATTCACATCTTGCTTTTTCAAACGTTGTGTTTATACCAACCAAGATGGAGAAACTATTCCGATTTAATCAATGATCAATAAATGTGGATATGTTTTAGTTTCTACGCATTTGTATTTGAGTGGTATATAATAATTGTGCAGCTCCAGCTTCCCAATTTTCAAAACGTGCAGAGATTTTCAAAAACCAATGATATTGAAACTGTAATGTTTTCATTTGGTAAATAAATTCAACATATATGTACGTACAAAAATGTATATAATATTCTCTGAAGGGAAAATATTTGTTTATTTCAAAATATCTATGGTTTTTCAACTTTTGCAGACCAAGTTTACAATTCATTACTTGAAAAGATTATAGATGAAGACCTATCGAAGGAATATACTTTTTTGATTTAAAACTTCTTGAAAGTTGTGAGCTTATGTTATATAATCTATGTAAATGCATGTCCTCTGTTCACTGTTATCGTTTTATTTCCTGTGTTTACTCAACAAAAACATTACGCGTTAAGAAAGTTTTTAAAAATCTCGTTTTGTTATACGCCGTGAAATTTCCACGATACTCATTAATCAACAATGGAGAATTCAAATGAAGTTCAGAGTGTATCCAGACACAAGTTGGAATGTACTTGGAGTTTTCTCAGTTTTAGGGACACGGGCAGAACATTTACAAATAGCTCTTCGTGAAACCCCCGTTCTCACACACAGAGGTACGAAAACGTAAATCAATCATTCCATAATCCCCTGGCCTTTGGGTATCGACAATGTTGAAGACATTCAAGAATGCAAAGTAACTTTGGAAATATGACCATCCTGTAGAATATATTGAGTAGACTCATTGGAACAGGAGATAGAAGATATGATCGAAAAATTAATGCGTTTTGTTCCGTCAAGTGGCACCGTCACTTAGTAAAGTGAAGGAAGATGTAAGTGCAAAAGGAGGAGAAGATGTACAAATTGAAGAAGATAGAGGTATGATAGAAAGCGAAATGGATGACTTCTAAGGGCACTTTTAATTTGACTGATAATCACCAATGGCTCAACTGGCTGAGTTCCTGATGGACAACGCCCTATCCAGGACACATAGGCATTTGGGCTTAGGATAATATAAAGGTTTTTCTTTAAATACGAACAAATCACTGTGTAGATTTTGGTAATCATTTGTCATTGAAATCAAGTATCAAAGAACGAAAGAGAAAGGGAGCGGGAGAAAAGGGGCGAAGGTGAGTGAAGAGTAAAGACAAATGGACGGAAGAACAATTTTCACATTCAAGGAACGGGTTACAGACATGTTCTCTTGTCATTTTGACGTTTGACCATGTCCTTTTCTTTTGTCCGCTTTTGCCAAGAAGTGTCCAGAGATACATTCGTCTATTGTCAGACTGCTGACCTATCTCACCCTTTACTTTCCATCCGGGGTGGCGAATTTCTATCGAGGGTCACGAATCGAGTTGAGAACTATAATGGGATGATAAAATGAAAGAGAAAGAAAAAAAATGTTCTGCTTTCTATGATTTAGTGGTCGAATGAATGACATTAAAATCAAACTAACTGGTTCTGAGCTACGGTTTTTGATGGAAAAAGAGATATACGTAGGTTTTTCACTCCTTGTTTCTATGCTTATTCATGTTGAACTATGAATGCATAAAGGTTCGACTGTAAAACGATGGAGCCATTCATAAGCATCCGTTAGAATCAATGGATACATTGCATCTCGCAGTACAATAATACTCTGACAAAATACGCATATTAGTATATGTCTAAGTTTATAGGAATATATATATATATATATATATATATATATATATATGTATATATGTATATATATATATATATATATATATATATATATATATAAGTATATATATATAATGCCTATAGGAAAATACATAGAGAGAGATAGAGAGAAAGAGAGGGAGAAGGAGAAAGCGATAGAAAGCAAGATAAGAAAAGAGAGGAAGATGTACCAATGTACTTATTTGTGGAAACGTATATTGTATATCATATATGTGTGTCTACAATATTATATATATATATATATATATATATATATATATATATATATATATGTATATATCAACATAGATATGTAAAAATACGTGTGTTAAAAAATAGACATGCGTATTTGTAGACGCAAATATGTAACAATGAAAATTAAAGTCACTCAAATGGATTTTTCACACAAACCATACACACCATATATATATATATATATATATATATATATATATATATATATATATATGTCGATGGACCCAAAAACGAAAAATCAAACAAAATGGCTCTAAGATTACAAGAAGAGGAGAAAGTAGGAAGCTGATCCGTGTTCCGTTTTATCTGATGTCCAATCGGTGTTTTGTCAGAAAAAAGTCGGTGAATAACATTGACTTCAAATTGTTTAGTCATGCATTCAGGTGTTTGCATCCAAAATTGTGATAGGAAAAAAGACATTTATCCGCTGCACCCTCTCCCCTGGTCTATCTCTCACCCTTTTTGTGTGATTTTTTATGCATATCTATCACGCAAAAACGTTTGATTTTATAGAAATCAACCGTCCGTAAAAAAAGAAAAAAGCACATTGGTTTTTTTCTAAATTTTAACATTTGGTCTGCCGTGATAGTCAAATATATTTCTCAGAGTATTGTCAATGATATTTGAGAACCACTGGTTTAGAAATTTCAACCGACAACAAAAGGAAGGGAAACATTACCTACTATCTAAAATCTCTGGAATTCACTTCCATTGGTTTCATGTTGGTATCTAACCTAATATACTCATCTCTCTCCCAGAAAAGAGTACTTAGAGCAGGAGTATCAAGTGTTTGACACACCAGGATATAAAACTCCATTGTCACCAATAGATGACCACTTAAGCGTGTCTTTTTCTTTCGATTGCTTTTGTCCAAGATACGTTTGTAAATTGTCAGGCAGGCAACCTACATTGACTTTGCTTCCCTTTTGACAGGCAAATTTCCATTTTGGATGGTGAATCGCGTATGAGATCATATTTGGGTAATAGAAATAAATAACAAGATCAGTGTTCTCTTATCTAATGTTCATTCAGGGTCGTGTCGGGAAAGGGTTTAGATGAATGGAATCAAAATCAAGTCGACCCGTTGACTGTGAGTATTTTTCAATGGAATAATGCGATACATAAGGTCAGAGATTATTTTATTCCCCACCAACCCCTCTCTCACTCTCATATATATATATATATATATATATATATATATATATATATATATATATATATATGTGTGAGAGTAGAGCGCTCTCAGCTCAACTGAAGCTCACTGATTTCTAGGGGAAGCTGGTTGAGTCCCGAAAGGCACTCATTCCTTGATTTATCTACGTGGTTGGCTGTTTGACATGCTATTTGGTCAATCCCAATGCCTGACGAGAAATGTTTTCTAATATAATATCTCAAAAAACTATCAAATTCACGCACAAACGCCTGCACACACACACACACACACACACACACACACACACATGCATGCATGCATACATACATATAAAGAAAGACAAGGATAGATACAGAAGGCTAAATACAGACAGACGTATGAAAGGGCGATGTCACGGAAAACTTTTGGAGATAAAAACGAGGATTGAGTCGGGTAAAGGACATTTCACCAGAGAATTATGTGACATGATACAAGTGGAGTTTGACTCGACACTTAACATGAAGGATTGACAATAGATAGAGCAAAAAGTGAACTGATTGGTACCCCAAGTATAAAAGACATACGATGGAGCAATGAAATAGAATTGATGGTCTCTGAGACGTGGTGGAGTAAAGTACAGTTACGATCGGTATGGAAGGAGATTGGATGTTCTACTGTCCAACTCAGGATTTATAATTGCTGAAGATTATGGTATTCATAATACATAGATGGATATAGAGATAGAACGATATATAAAAGATTTTAGGTATGAAAGTGAGTGTAGGCATTGACGTATTCAGTTATCTGGCACACACACACATATATATATATATATTCGTAAAAGCGTATACATAGGCATAATTACATACACACACACACACACACACACATATATATATGTATGTATAATGGGTTAATCCGATAGTAGGTGGGTAAAATAACGGTTGGGCGACAAATGGATATAAATTTATTTCAACGTTTCGCTCATTTCGAGCTTTGTCAAGAAATTAATTGGCTACAAATCGGTAATATATATACCAGGGTTGTTGATTTATGTTTGGTAGAAAAAATGGTGTGTAGTTGGATTGTAGTGAGTTTAGTCATTCATAACATAGAAAAATTACCTGCAGGACTTGGTTCACTCATGCTGTTGAAATTCAATGGATTTTAACGTAGAATTCAATAAGACGAGGATCGAAATAAGGAAATGCACTTCATTCCAGCTAGCCAGGGTTAGTCAATGAATTTGTGGTCACTAAGGAAATAGTGTGTTAATAGATCATGTGTGTGGTTGTCCAGACTGTGATGAAACTTTAACTTGCTGTTTTCAAGTTCCACATTGCAATAACTAACATTTGAAGGTTTGTCAACAAACCATTTATATCTGATAGTTTATCCTTTTTGGCATGCATTTGAGAACTTGCAATTCAAGACCCGACACCGTTTCTTTGTTTTACCGATTTGAATTAGGCTCATATGGGTTTGGGAGAAATAGGTTAATTTCAATATTGCATTTTGCATGCCAGATAGGAAGGGCAACTCAAATTGTAACATGAATTATTTCAGGCCGAATTCCCCAAAGTATCACCAGAGGAAAATGCTATCGTTTGTTCTAAAAGTTGTTCCTAACATAGACGACCGGGGCAGTTTTTCCTTTATGCTGTCAAAAGCACATCATGCAATATTTGCCACGTCCTGTTTAGCAAAGTTTCCATTTACTTACCCACTCTTGCGCAAGAAATCGACCTCAACATATTCATAGGTACGCTCAGCTTCCTTCACCATATCAACATAAATCTTTTGGCAACATATATGCACAGCACGTAATCGTTCATGGAAACTGTCAAAATATCTTCAAAGACAACAATTCCCTAATGTAACTGTCGGTGTCAGGGTCAAAATCATCGAAGTCAGAAACTTCCAATTGAGTCATGAGATGATTTATCATGTTTTACTTTTTCTCATGCCATGCACTTAGGCTTGTTTGTTGGATGACTTTTTTGAGGGCTTTTAACTTGATCAACACCAAAGTTTGCTACCATTTCATCTTTTCTATGTTGAGCCCAAGAACCACCACGTACTCGATTTGTCAGCAGACCATGCATAATTTGAAAATCAGGTGACAAAACTGATGCACTTGGTCAATTGAACGTTGTTGCTTAATTCGGCAAAGCCTATACCCTGTTTGTCATTTCAGATGGAAAATAAGTTTTCCAGACTAAAAGCTTCTCAATAAAATATCCCCCACCAATACATATGGTTCAAACCCAGCTAAAACGTTTGCTGGTGTGGCAGCTCTTTTTTTAGCTGGATCCTGATGGATCATTTGGCCAAGAGAAGATTATGGTTCACCATTTGAGAAAAAATCTGAGAGATTTCGCCCAGCTCGGCTTGCTCACCAGAAGTAATTCGATCACTCTGTTGGGTTCCTTTGAAAACAATGGCAGTTGGCGTCAACTAAACCCTAGTCAGTCCTGTTCCACCTAGATTACTGATCAGTCAAACTATTGCATTCAAACCATTTTTCTTTCTACAAATTTTCATGGAAATCCTGATATCAAGTCCGTCGAAAGCAACGGCTCTGACAAGAAATGTTGCCACTCACTGCCTTAAAGCGAGATTTGGGTGCCTCTTCACTCCCCCACTGCAGTCTTATGACCTTCCAAAGACACACCCTTGAACTTGGTCATTTCGTATACGCGACCTTTTTGTGGTTGGTTGTGTAAAGCAATGGAAGATCGGAGAGTTTGTAAACAAGTACTCGATCAGTTCATTGTCTTCTTCATTAGAAAAATGAAAAAAAAATGAATGGGGATGAATAAGCCCAATGATTTTGCCAGCAATTGTATCCTTTAAATTATTGTTTTTAGTTGAGCCAGCAATCCCTAATTCTCTTGCCACTTGGCGTACTGGGTTTCCTCCCCTTATACATTGGATAACCTAACATCTGCTCTTTTGGCATCGCTCATTTATCTGTCTGCTGTACATAGTCTGTACGATTTATTCTAGAAAAAAAGAGGAATTACTGACATTAAAGCTAATGCATTGGTTTTTGTATGTGTGTATGTATGTGTGTGTGTGTGTGTGTGTGTGTGTGTGTGTGTGTGTGTGTGTCTGTGTCTGTGTCTGCGAGTATATTTATTTGCTAACAGTTGAACGATGATAGAGTACCAAGCGTGAATTAGGGTGGTGTAACCGTACGTTTTACCTGATTTCTCAAAAGAAATGACAGAATTATGACCAAAAGTGGGAAATGCTGACATTCCTATCTAATCATGGTACTTGATGATCGAATCATAAAAGAATCAATGTAGGTCTGCATTAGTTGTGTGTGTGTGTGTGGGGGGAGCCCCTTGTTGGGGAAAATAGTCAATTGTTGTCTATTTCTTCCAAAAACAAACATTGCTGGAAAATATTGCTGGGGGGCAAAACATTGTTTTCATATCATAATCTTGATTCATACGATATTACACTCGAATCTATGAAAAGGATGACCAATTACCTTCCAAATGAAAACAGTTCTCTGGAACACTTGTGAAAATAGTAGTCAGCATTTTTAAAAGAACAAACAATATCTTTCCGATGAAAAGTAAAATGCTATTTTCCCAGCCATAGTTCGAATAAAATAGTTATGGTTTTTGGGTCGTCGGTCTTTGTAACCAGCGTTCATATTAGATCGATTCAAACTTTATTTCCACATCATTACTGAGATAGGTGGCGTGGTTGATTTATTTTCAAGGTTCATTGCCCCATGTTCCCCAATGTTTGGTGATGGTATGTTTTTATTGGCATGCAGAGATAATCTGCTGGGCATTTGGACATTCCTGCTGTTGGAATTATCACGTATTAGATTCTTGTAGTTTTAGTCCGAAGATTTAAAAATTCATGATTGTTTCCAACATTAGGTTTGGGTTGTGTACAATATTGGGTCCTAATCTTGAATTGATTCAGCTTTTGTAACCATCGCATCGCAGTAAGTAATCTATCTGGATTGACTCTTTCTTTTCCATTAAAGAGTTTTTCTTGATATAAACATTCACGACCATAACAAGTTTCTGAGATTAGGATTTGGTTTTGCACAACTTGGTTCAGTTATCCTGAATTTATTTCATCAGAAGATTGATCGGTTCCTATCATTGATTAATTTCAGGTTGATTCATTTAGAAGATAAAAGACCTTCTAAAACATCAACTTCGTTCATTTTTTTTGGATTTCCCTTGATATGATTCAAGTGATTCATGAACAGCAATCAGTCAACTCCAAAGTCGGGGTAAAACCTAAACGAGGAAATTTAAGACAGGGGTTTCCGAGGAATGTTGATGTAATTGTGTCAATAACACCCACCCCGTCCTATATAAAGGAGAGATGGCAATACGAACTGGAGGGGAGATTTGAAACTTGGGTGGTTGCCGCTACCATGATTTTGAGGTGAGAGTGATGAACGTAGCAGAATGGATATAATCAGCCTCATTCGACAAAACATTGCATTGATGTTAAAATTCAAAAAGGAACCTCACAGCCCCAACTCTGAGTCTGAGCTGAAATCCTACTCGCTGAAGTAACAATCCGCATGTGTTGATATATAAATCACAATTCTGACCTTCGGTTGTGGGAGAATAAACGTAGCTGGAAGTTGAGTGTTTTTTTCTGTAGTGTTATATTCCAATAAAAAGTGAATTATCGGCAAATGATATCACGTGACAGGGATCTTTTGAATCTCCCTCTTTGTCATAAGTTATTGACCAACATGATGGAATAAAATAGGTTGGTCAGAGAAGTACTGGTGTGGACAAAACGGATTTCTCTAGAGAGAATTGGATTTTCTCGTCTGGAGTTTTTAGTCCGTGCCAATCGATTCGAATAAGGCCAAAATGAATTTGAATCAATCATCCTTCTAGCCTTACTCGGTCAGACTCTGCTGAATGTGGGTGATTCAAGTCAGGGTGTTTGAAAGTGAAGGATGCAAAGAAACAAGTGATTTCTTTTTGTGTTTAGTTGGGATCGTGTTAGAAGTAATTAATGGAAAGTCGAACAAGATTATATTAGAATATATGTGTATTTACAAAAATACATGATACATTATGTTGATATAGAGATAAGAAGTATTAGTCTGTTTGGATGCTCGCTTCAAAACACGCAATGCATGGATGCCTCGCCGTGGAGCAATAGTTAGCACAAATTCTAATGCTTGTAAGTGAACCAGACTCTATTTCTTTTTAATATTAGCGCACGGAGCACGACCTATGTACACAAATATTAGGAAACTTACCAGGTTGAATTAAGCTTGGTGGATATAAAGATTGATGTAACCATCGAGCAATAGTTAGGAAGATAGTAATGCTGACTAACTCTGCTGTAATGTACTGAAACCTTTACTGACTGTCATGCTCCAGAACACATGACCTTATGCAATAGTATTTTTTTCAGTATTTTGTATATCATTACGACTTTGATGACTTTTTCCCCCGGGTACTCAACACAAATGCCATTCTAGGCAAATTAGTCAAATTTCCATTGGCATTTTTATGACCCCATGACATACCAGGTTAGCATTTTGAACAGAAAATCAAGAGAATAATATTTTCATTGAGTGCTCTACACATGTGACATTGTGCTATACTTGGCATAATGATTTGCTTAAAAGATCAGAAATGTGTATCTTCAGCTGGCTACAGGGATCAGTATCCGAGCCCAAGATTTCTGATGATAGTTTTCACAGCGGTCACTTGAAGAATAGGCGCACCACGGACCTTCTAACCGTTTTTTTTCTCATTCAAGATGTGCCCTTGTGCCAGCCGAATCCAATGGATCATCGCCGAAAACTTACCATCACATTTTAGACTTTTTAGGCCTTGAGTCCTTACGCTGACTGTTGCTTCGTATGATGAAATTAGTGTGGAATATTGAAGATGTGGAAAGAGATAACACCCTCAATTTATTGCTAAAAGTATACATGACTTTTGTATGGCAAATATGACTTCAATCTAGATTTACAAGTGTTAGACAGTCCTACAAAGAAAAAGGTTCTTTCTTTTGGCTTCTTTCGAAAGTAACTGCTAAACTGATCACCCAAAGATGTGTCTTTGTTCCGAATTGAAGTCAGTAAAAAATTTTCGATTACTAAGAGAAGAAAGATTTTGTCTTTAATCAGGGTAGATACTACATCGAACACCTAAAGAAAATGCCACTTCTTTCCTGGTTAAATGCTCTAAATAATGCAATACACAAGAACTCTCTTTGTTAATCTTACAGATTTAAGAATTAATGTCTTCTTGGCTGTTTCGATTCTTCCATGGATATCCAATTTTTCAAGTATTTTCGAGAATATTCCAATACAGATAGCCATATGTCATCTTCCAGTTCCTGACTTTTATAGAGATCGAGTAAGAGTAAGTTTTCTCAATGTTCCAACACCCTCTTCCGTATTTTAGCTGATTTTGGTAATGCTTTCGTCTGGATGGTGTCTATTTTTCCTTGGATTTCCAGTAATCAGAGTCGATTTCGAGGCTCTTCTAGAATGCTACCATATTGATAGATACTGCTGTCACCTCGACGTTTCACTTTTCCATGGATATTGAATCACAGCATGTTTTTTTTCAGAGATCCAGCCTTTTCATTACCATTTTACCTGATTTTAGCAAGCAACGTCTGGAATCATTCGGGGAGTAATGCTAAAGTGTTTGTAATTTTAATAGAAATTTTCGAGAAGTTAGGAACAAATGAAAAAACAAACATTTATCCTGCATTTGACTGATTTTCCAGTCGAAAATCAAATCAGCATTCATTGGACTGTGAATAATGAATAGACGATGAGCAATTACCGAGTGAGTTACATCATCACTTATTACATCTCAATTAACGAACCCGGGAAGTTTAGGAGGGAATCTTGTATAAATCTAATTTATTTCAAGTTTCCATCTCCTAATATTAAGTAGTTGATAGTTCTTTATTTGAACCTTCATTTCATTTTGTTTTTTTTTTCTTAATGCAGATTCAAATTTTGGAGAGAAAGTCGATGTCCATTCTATTCATGCGTCTGTTAGATGAAATTTTAATCGATGCACACGTCAAAAAATATTGTCGAATTCTTTGAGAAGAGTCAATAACATTCCAACTGTTATTAACCAGAAAAAAAATATTGCTGTATTTTCTTCGTCTGGAAAATAAAAGGTTGGCCTCTCTCCTTGAATTACACACTTGTCAAAGGCCGGATATTTTATCGGTTGAAATGACGAGCTGCCAGCATCAAAGACGGGAAAAAGATATTTGATTGTCTGAATAAAAGCTGGAATATCTGGCACGCATACATACTGCACCGATTGAGATAAAGGGCTGAAAATTCAAAATTTCATTTCGTATGATGTCTTCAAAAATCTTTTCTTTGTTTTTCGAAAATTCTCCCTGCTGAACATTGTTTTTTTGCAGGGGATTCAATTTACAGTCTAATATTTAGCTAAATAGGCCACATGCTTTGGACCCAGTCGCATTCACGCTTGTTTTCAATTCAGACTCTCTTCTCACGGATCACCACCCAACAACAGCTGAGAAAAGGCAACCCAATCATCGATCAACTTTTTTTCCAATTTTCGAATTGATCGACCCTAATACGTCACTAAACGATGCTGATCACGTGACAATTTATATCGAGGACTGACCATGCCTCTTTAATTCTTAAATGTCAACTAATTTTTTCATCATTTTATCACCCCTTGCCTCACTATTACAATGATTTAGTTTTACACTTATGGCATCATCCATGAATGACGAGTCCCTGAGAGTTTGTTTGACATCTTAATCAAACTATTCATATCGAATCCATGAAATTTGAGTTGACAACAGATTGGCTAAGCAAGTATTACCCATTTAAACTGGGAAAATTTTAGGCACATAAAACCGTGAGTGTCAGCCTAATGTATGCAATGACTGACACAAAACATCATCTAAGCAATTGTCCTACAATGTGACAAACCTTGTGTTTAAAATGAAAAAAATCTTGTGAATTGAGTTTGGAATTTTTTCAAATAATATTGAAATGATTGAGAAATTTCATAACTCTAGGATATCCTTTTCATAAACAATTACACGACTGGTTAAATGGGTATATATTTTTCAATAATGCATTTGAAGAGAGAGCTTTTTTGAAAGCAAAGGTTTTACTGCACGACTATGCCCATCTTTATGTCACTAATAGACTGGCCTTGAATGGAAAATTCTTCTACCTGCTGTATTTTCCCAAGACCTCTCTACCAAACCACTTTGATTTCTAATAGTGGTTCCAAAATAATTGTGATATTGTAAACACTTCAAAAAATCCATTGAATCAACACCAGAACCCTTTTTATGATCGATACACATTTCAGCAAAAAGGTGGTGTCGGATTATAGAATGTCCAGGAAAGTGGTTATAGACGATAATGTTATAATTCATACAAATACCGGCAGAATATAGTGGAAATCCATGGAAACAATGACAATGCAATTACATCGGTATATTGAACTTTTAGATTTTCTTAATGATAAATTAAAACAACATTTAAAGTGTATCTGATATGTGCATAATGAGGGGGGTATTTCCAGGGAATAAACGATTTTTTGCAATTGTTTTTGATGTACTCCATCTCAATCACTGAGCGGTTATATGTTATGGAAGTTGATGATTTGTAACCTATTCCGAGAAGATATTCCTGGGGTGTCTGTAGCACAGAGATACAGATCAATTGGAAATAAATGGATTGATAGATGGATAAATAGATAGATGGATAGATAGATGGATAGATTAATTTATCGATCGATTGATTGATTGATATGGACTGACTGCGATTGACAGACAACTAGACAAATACTGCAGATATATAGATAGATTCGTGAGAGATATGAAAGAACCGACATAGATGGATAGATACATAGATGAACAGACATATACAGACCGATGGATGAAGAAATTCCTGAGAGACAAGTGGAGAGACTGAGAGATATAGATGACAGATAGATATGACAAGACTTGGATCGATAGATGAGAGATTGATAAATACATTGATACAGATAGAAAGATTGTGATAGACGGATAGATAGACAGATAGATAGATAGATAAATAGAGAGGGAGAGAGAGAGAGAGAGAAAAGAGGTTTCAATCAATAAATGTATGTTTTGGGGATAGAAATCAATAGATAGGTGCTCAATAAGATAACGTCTCGTAAACAGGAAGTTACATGGAAAAGAATCACAAAAGGAAAGACGTCGGTAATGAAGGGTGGCAACACAAAATAACAGGTTAAAAAAAGCAATTTGAAGTGGGAAGTCTAAATCATACCAGATGTGAAGGAAAAAAACGTGAAAGAAGAAAAAAAAGTTGACAGCTACGCTGGAAAAAGAATAAGATCAACATTATATACGAGAGGCAGCGATATATATATATATATATATATATATATATATATATATATATATATATATATATATATATATATATGTATCCTCACATCTATATATTCATTATCTATTTTCTTTATTTTCGTGCGGGAAGAGGAACATAAAAGCGTTGAGTGCTCTGAGATATCCCGGATAAATAAGATCTGAAAACAGTAGTAACTACGAAAAGATAAAGAAAATGAAACGGTTCTGCACACAAGTAACGGTATTGAACTGGAAAGCAAGGACACCTTAACAAAGATTTAAGTATTTTCTGTTACAAAGTTTAATTTCACAAACTTTTGACGGTGAAAAATAGTTGCTTTATGTCTTTTTCTTGATTAAATTGACTCCAAATCCTATCATTATATAGGAATAGAGCACTCTGGTGGATGAGGAGTTTCTGCTTAAAATGAATATATCGCTTACATTCAGCCTTACTGACCACTCAGTTCCATAGTCCAGAGGTAGGATATCGGCCCCCAGGTCCGATGTTAGGGTTTCAATTCTGCCTCGCAGAACTGGGGATATGTCTATAGCCACACTGAAGAGATGTAATACACCGAAACAGCTGTCTGTGGATGACACAGTAATATGTATATATATATATATATATATATATATATATATATATATATATATATATATATATGTTTATGTGTGTGTATATATATATATACGAACAAAATCAATGGATACTGAACAAAAAAGAGTCAACCAAATATGTAAAAAAGAATTTTCCTGTCATGAAATGTTGAGGACATGATGTCGATTTTATAGGGCACGCACACTATGCAACCTTTTGCTACACTTGAGACATTGTAAACAGGGCAACTGCTCATGGGTCCCCAAGAAATTTTTCTTGTTTATATGTCGTTTTCAATGATAATCGGCACAAGCAACTTGCAACCATGAGGTAGACTAGACTGAGTTGAACAAACGTGTCTTTCACTTTTATGATTTGGATGGGATCAGTGAATAGAAATAAGGAAACTGCAAGGGATTGATATACCTGAAAGTACACAAGTATAAACATATATAGAAACTCACTATCACACATACCTTACTAGTTAGTCAGATAGCTGGTTGGATACATTAATGAATCGATAGATAGGTAGATAGGAATAGAGACAAATATGAACAGACAAAGGTAGATGGATAGACGGATAAATCTGGACAGACTTTTGAAGACAAAATATAACAAGAAGTCAAACATCAAACTTCATTTGATTTTCTATTGTCATGAGATCTTGTTTGGGTGTTAATATGCATGACAAGGACTAATGTATCTTTCGTAATACGGATATCCCACACTGCTAAATTCCAATATAACGCTCTTTCGAGCGGAGACGACGTATAGCCAAAAAAAAAAAAAAAAAAGAAAAAAGGCAATCCTCAATAATTTAATATGGAGTTGTTTTTGAACGTTCTAAGGCCTCTTAAAATGGTAAACGTGGTATGTTAGGCAAAATAGCACCAATTAAAAGAAAATATACATCCATTCCTCAGCAATTATTCCTTCTAGTATTTCTGTTGTCTATTTGGTCAAACAGCATCATTTGCTGAATGATGATGACCCTTGATCTGTCCATCAAGTCTCATTAACCGTAAACCCCAAAAGGTATCAAGTAATGCTGGAGGCCAAGCTGATTTCCTGACATGAATAATAACAGCGATTTCTCGTTTTCATTGCTCATTTCGGGCGGAGCCTAATTCCAAACCTTCGGCTAATACGTAACGTTCGGGCTACTTACAGGTTAACATATCGAAGTATAGATTGTGTTATTAATTTAATAGTTTATCACTGTATACTACTGTACCAAACTAGAAAATGTTTTCCTACAAGGTGAAGGGCGTTCCCAGTTTGTATTTCATCGATGAATCAAAATCATAAAACATTTTTTAACTGTTTTAATGATAAAATTTTATATTTCTTATCTGGATTTCATTTCGATTTTTTTATCTCTCAATCAGCAAATAGTTTATCGTAAATCAGAATTTTTTTTATGATTGAAATATGTGCAGGTCTTAAAGATAAGACAGGTTGAAAAACGGCAGTAATTTCCGATGAAAATTGGAACATCTATGTACGGTTGGAGAAATATGCGTTTTTGTGTGTGCATGTGTACTTGGATCATTCTGGCCTATGAATCAGTTTGACATTAACCAGATGTGCACAGAGCAGTGAAGTTGCTGGGTCAGTTTTATACGTATCCGGTATGCGTGTACATACGTAAATTTGTGACAAATGAGTAAGTAGAATACTTGTCATAAGTTCGTATCTGTGTATAGTATGTGTGTATGTGTAGGTATATGTGCCATGTGTGTATGGTATTGTGTCTTCATATGTATACGAGTAAATGTGATACATAAGTGTTTATTTTGTATGGTTGTGGTAGGTGTTTGTTTGTAATGCCTGCGTGTATATATATGCGTACATGGGATGTACGTAAAAATGAAAATATGTGGATGCCTGTGTATATGTGTGTATGTAACATATATACATTCTGTGACTATGTTTATACTCATGTGTTTAAATACATGCGTCAATAAGTGTGTGTGCATTTATGGCATGTATGTAGCAGTATGAGCGTGCATGTGGTGTGTCTGAATGTACTATGAGTATGCATTCGTTATGTATACAGTATGTGTCTGATGGGATGCATAGGCATGATTATGCATACACAGCATGTATGTACGTGTGTATCGTATACGTATGACATGTACGTGTAGTTGTGCATATATGATATTGTAAGCGTGTGTATATATGTAGTATGTGTGTACATGTGAATATCTTAGATGTGTATAAGGTATGTATGTGCAAGTGTGGATGTAACATTTGTCCCATGTAGAGTGCGTCCATCTGTATGTGTGTTTGCATATGAGTGTGGTCGAACATGTTTTCGTATGTGACGTCCATCGTACATATGATGAGGTAGCATGAGTGTATATACGTAGGGATTGAACTTTTTGGTGTGGAACTTCTTGCATGACACGAGTTAGCGTCATTAGCAACAATTAGATTGAAGGTTTCCGCTTTGGACCTCATTGCATTTTAACAAGATTTTGAAAAGGAAGTTGTAAGACAACAGATAATAGCCAGTAAGTATTTCATTGTCAATTGAAAAACACACTTTTGATGTCAGATGAAAAGCAAAATGAAGCAAGATCAGATTCCGAACGTTGTTCTCAGGAAAGCTTCACAGAAATGGTGTGAGACACATGCACACACACACACACACACATCTGTATTATATGTGTATGTTGTGTGTATACAAGCATTGATTGATTCGTTTGTATTGGACATTGCTACATTGGACCTTATTCTGACATTGTACGTTGCTGCTTATGGGATGTTTCGTCTTGGGACCATTTGCAATGTTCTGTCTTTGGGCCATATACGAGTGACATTTTGTACTTGACATTTGCAGACATTTTTGATTTGTTATCTTTTTGATTTGACATTTTAACTCAGGGCAATGCTTAAATATATATATATATATATATACATATATATATATATATATATATATATATATATATATATATATATATTCAAAAAGGAAAGGAGAGAAAGAGAGAGAGAGAGAGAGAAAATTACCAATTTCTGTTTGCAAAATCATAAGTATGAGAAGTGAAAATTCGTCCACAGGGCTGTTCCTCCTCAAGTGATCTGCGTCTGTGGCAGAAACTCAAAGATACGAATATTTTTGGCAAAAAATACATTGAATTATGATTGATTCGGCATTCAATACATATGAAAAAATATTCAATTGTCCTCGAGCAGAAACTGAACTTTCATATCCGAGAACGAAATCAAAAGTAAAACACTTCCTTCCTTCATGAAAAGATTATTTTGATTTCGAGCCAGCGTGAATCACTTGTCCTCGTTTCCCATACATTTAAAATCGATAATAGTGCTTATCCGTCTGAAATCTATTCATTGAAATTCTTTCACTTACCTCAGGCAGGAAGGGTTTGTGTTGGTTGGCACAACAGATAACGTCATGAATAGAAAAACACTTCTTCACCCTCAAGATTTATAATCAACTGACGATTGAGAAAGAGCAAAATAGGGTTTTATGGAAAAACTACTCCTTACGAATACCCGCAATGATATTCCATAGGAAAATTCTAGACATAAGATTGGCTTACTTTCGTCTATCTCTAAAAAAAATGCTAGTGTAATTCTAATTTGATTCTCATATCTCGAGTTCAGATAGAAAATTATCAATACTAAATTTGAAATGTTACTTTCAATAATTGGTACTTTCTAATAATTGTAAATTGAAAAAAATGATAAGTTTTGACGCAAAGATTTTTTTATACTTTTGATTATAATCAAAGGAAACCTTTCTCCGAATCGAGATTAAACTACAAACAGTAATTTTATTCTTTTGTACTTTGAGTAGATTCTTAAATTTTCATTATTATTATTTTTGATAAAATCTGGCTTAGATTTTTGCAATTCAATTTAGGATTTAAGAAAGATTCAATTATTTTCAGCTTTTGTTTTGTAATTGTGATTCGTTGGAATCACAATGAATCTAATTGAATGAGTAACAGGTAAATAAAAACACTTGGCTGACTATTGGAGGAGAGGTTACGAGACGGGGAACAAGCAAATCGTTGTTGGCTTTCATTTACTACGAACACTATCAGACTTCAAAAACAATTTTTCTAGACTTTACTGATTCTTAATGCAATGAGTTAGTATCATTTGTTTGTTATCACTGCCCCTTTCCTCACTTAAAGTAGTTGATACCTGAATGTCCCCGTCTGAGGATCACATATACATGATTTCTCCATGCTCCTCTCTGTCTTGGCTAGACTCAAAAGTTGTTTTTTTTTTGGTTTAGGATATATGGCAAACGTCTGACTTGAGCCACTATTTGATCAATGTTTGGAGAGGGGAGAGTGATCTATGCCTTTCCCGAGAGAATTAAGGCAAAGTGAACGTAGATTGTCACTGCCATAGTTTGAATCTGGTTCCCTGGTCCCCTTTCCTATCCAGCTAACCGCTTTGGAATTGGTGTCCCCCAAACATAAAAACAACAAGGAAGAAAGTCCTCAATCTTCAAGTCCAAAAGTACTATGGTTGGTATTATAAAGGACATTAATGTGAAATGGATGCAAACTTTCCCAGCTATGGCTTGAACTTGTCTCGCCAATACCAATACCCATGTCATTGACCACTTGGACACTTTGCACCTCTCTCTTCAAAATTTTGAATGATGGGCAGATATCAGTAATGACTACCGTAGAACTAGATCAGGAAAAGCACGTGGATCAAATATCAAACACGTTTTTTTTCTCGGAAAGTAGATACAGTGCTGGGGAAATAACTGCAAAATGTTCCGAATCCACCCTAAAGAGAACTATTGTGTGACATGGAAATATAGCTATGATGTAGCGTAGGATAAATTCCTGGATCCAACCCCAAATTCCCATCACAGCTTTCCCGTAGCCTTTTGGCTACCTTTCAATAAAATATTGAAATTTGTGGAGAACTCATTTAGCAGACACGAGTGAATACATATAGCTCTTCCAACTTTATCTGTAGCGGTAAATGAAGGGCAGACATCAGTAACAATTACTGAGAGACTAAATCAGAGATACGTACGTGGTGCAAATATCAAACAGCGATTTCTTGCTGGCATAAGCGACGGCGCCATCGAAGATTGACGACAGACACCCGGCCGTATATCTTGTTCGAGAAGAACAGTTGTTTATTTCTCTTCTTTTCTTTGCAGATTCAGATTCTTTGCTCGAAATGTTTTTTGGCAGCTTCCGTGTCTCCAGCTTTGAGTTAACACCTTGAGGAATGAGTAAATTATCCTGTGTATTTAAAGAGCGTCTTGTTTAAAATTATCCTCTTTTTTCGCCTTTCTCAAGGTGATAAGACGGACAGTGAATCATCATATTTGTTTCTTTGTTTGATTGAATGTGTAGCTTAGTGGTTAAAGCGCAGAAATAAAATTTGGAGGTCTTAGTTTCTGTATATTCAGCAAATATATTAGTTAGATACTAGCATGGTAACCCTGGGTTTTTTTATGTCCTGGTTTAATTTTTGATACATACATATGCTTATATACAGGTTAATACGACAGTTTCATGCTGGTTATTTGTTCATATGATTTTTTATGTACAGATAAATATAATGAAGATGTAACTTTTGGAATGTGTGTGAGGTGTGTGTCTATCTGTATGTGTGCATGTGTGTGTTGAATATCATATGAACATAGATGAAATTACAGCTACAATGTACTGAGCCGGCTCTTGCATAACGTTTTTCATGTATACATATCTATACTTGTGCGTAAACGTGTTTTCTTTCATCTACAGATATGTGCAGCCCTCTAAAAACGCAGAGAAACACACGCACACACTCATATATATATATATATATATATATATATAAATATATATATATATATATATATATATATATATATATATATATGTTTAAAGGTACGTAAATGTATGTATATATGCGCATATGTACATCAGCATATGTATCTACTTCCTTTTTTGAAGTTTGAAAAGCACACATTCATACCGGTTTGTCAACATGTGAATACTTCCTCTCACACACACACGCACAAGCATACACACACACACACACACGCACGCACACACACACACACACACACACACACACACACACACACATATATATATATATATGTATGTATATGCATATATTATTTTTTGACTTGAAAACACCTCCGGTAATTTTTGTATATTCTTCTAATTTTCTGAAACAAATTCAAAATTGCTAATACCTTTGTTGGCGCCACCAAAGTTTCTCCAAAGCTCAGCAGTTCCTTGCAGGAAAAAAAATTGGAAGATAATTAGAGCTAATTTCAAAATCTACAATATCTATATTTTCAAATTTTTTTTCTCGGCTACATTGACTCATGTTTCTTTCTTTGTCTGTTGTCATCATTTGGAATATTGTAATTACACTTTAAGAAAGCAATCTTAATTTTCATTTTCAATTCCTTGTACCAACACATTTCTGCATAAGAAAAAAAAAATGAAAAAAAGAGTCCCGCACACACAATAATGGTCCTTGATTATCCAGCGCCGTAAAAAAAAATTTCACATTTTTCAATAGTTTCTGCGTAGCGTTACACTTGGGGCTTCGAAGAGGTCTGAATCTCCCAGTCGATTCAAAGAAATTTAATCGTTGCTTCTAGCGATGGTGGGCTCTCACAGGGCCGGTCAGCTATTGCAACTTTCAAGATGGACTGCCTTACAAGATTAAAGGGCACCAACTATCCTACTATTTATCGATACCTGAGGGGTGAACCAATGCCCATTCAAGAGCATTAAAGCAAAGTGATTGCAAAATGTCCCCGCTGGAGTTTGAACACTACTCCATTATCTGTTTCCTTATCGACTAGGCTAAACAGTAGGGTTAAGTAGGTTCATGTATTTTTACATATGAAGAAGCCATTTATATTTATATATATACATATATATATATGTGTGTGTGTGTGTGTGTGTGTGTGTGTGTGTGTGTGTGTTTGCGCGTATGTGTTGAAGCGTCTATTACATTGGCTGCAGGTGCGATTCTTGCACCTCCTATATTTCTTTTAGATAATTGTATATATTTTTTTTCAGTGTTGGAACCCAGGTAGAAACAAGGATTTTCCCGAACCATTCAGTAAATTGGTTTTATGCTATCAATAAAAATTCTCTCAAGTGGTTGTCTTGATTTGAATCATTTTTTGACACTTTCTGTAAATCTCTCAAAGAAATCGGAGGCGTGTGAAATCTGGACAGCCAAGTAATATGACCATAGCAGATTAAGAGAGCTTTGTTTATTATTTATATTTTACAGAAAAGCTGCATTAATATAATCTCTTACGTTGAATATTCAATTTGGATTAAAAATATCATTCAATCTCCAGTTTGAAGTATTCGCAGCATCTGTGGTTGAGATTTATAAACTTCAATATTTAAATTAACATTATTTTTTCTTGATTTAATTTTTAATCTTTAAAATATCATCATTCATTATCATTTCTTGACTAAGCTTTCTCTGATCGTAATTTCAGGTGATTTACATCTCTGACGGTCAAGCTACGATAGTGGGTTTAATAAATCAAAGGGTAGAGCAGTTTCTGTTCATAAGCGGGCCTAACAAAGCCAAAATATCGAATCTCGTTTCAATCTTGTTCTTTTTCTCTGTGTGTACTCTTCACTCGTTGCTGTAGACTACGGCCTGTTTTTGCTTTGATATTCCTCGGAATTACAGGAACTAATATTTTCATCCTTGTAATTTCGATCACAACAATACTGCAAGTGAGATTTTTGGTCATTTTTTTCATAGTGCTTCATCTATTAATTCTAGCCCATATAAATTTTTAGATCGTAATTTCAACGAGTGGAAAATAATCCTGTCTACAGTATACTGATTATAAAAATGTTACTGTGTAGAGCTATGACAGGTTTAGAAGCCATTGATAGCGCTCCGACACTTTTTTTTTCAGAAAAGAAAAGTATACCATGCCTGCCGAGACACTCCCTACGAAGAGAGTGTTCCAGGTCACGTGAGGGTAGAAGCTGATGAGATACGAGAAGCGTTTTCAGGGAGTTGTTCGCTTCTTGTATCGTTTGCGTTCTTTTCTTAATTTATAAAATTATTTTTCTGTTTTTTTTCTGTTCATATTCCTAGCTACGACTGGTCAGAGGCTGGCTAACTGGTACGAATACATTCACCATCGGTCTCAACCAGGACAATAGGCTTAAAAGACTTAGGTCTATACAGACACCATTGACTATCAATCCTAACACACTGTGACGGGCCAAAAAAAGGATAAGGCTCGGAAAAGAACTAATAGTATTCGAAATTGGCATACAATTTAATACATACACACATCATCCAACCACATCCTATCCATAATCGAGCAAATACCATGGATGAACATTCATAGATTACCTGATATTTCGTCATTTTAATTGTAGCCAAAATTGATAACGAAACAGCATTGAAGAACGGTGGGGTTTTGGGAACACAAACATTGACATCAAACGGAATGGAAAACATGGATGGAAAAGAAACAAAAATCTGTTTAATCCCTTCAATAATAAAATTAAGGTAGAATATTTCTGAGGAAAATCAGCAAACATTTCCAAGTTTCAAACAAATTGAACAAGATGATCAACAAATATACGCTATAGTCGTATGGAAACATGTTACAAAGAATAGATCCGATTTCCCCGGCTTAATGCCAAAACACTGAACGCCAAAAGTGCTCGCGTCAAGCACTGACTTGGCATTATTTTTGATGATTCACAAATTATAACCAATTGATAAAACAAAAATAGAAATTAATTGGAGAAATAGAATCGGGTTTTGTTTGTAGCAACAATAACAAGAATATTTAATTTGTTTTCAATTTCCAAATAAAGTCGATGTTATTTTTCAAGATAAGGTTGCTTTAAATAAACAAATTTGGATTGACTGAAATCGATTTTATGAATTTGTCTCATTTATTCTATCTTTTTGTGTGTGTGTGTGTGTGTATGCGTGTGCGTGTGTGTGTGTGTGTGTGTTCTTCCTACCCCTTCCCTGTTTTATGCGTAATGGAATTGGAATAGAAATGTGGTTTAAATGCAATCAAAACACAGAATGAAAATAAATTTTGAGATTACAAACATTTATGAATGATTTGGGGAAATTAAACTGGCTTTGAAATTTCAGGTCCTTCAGATCCAACTCAAAACTCACGAGCAAAATTAATATGGTAAATTTTCCTTGTCGACATTAACACTTTTTTACGTCGTATTCATCATCATCATCATCATCATCATCATCATCATCATCATCATCATCATCTATAATATCCTTCTCGTTCGTATGTACGTATTTCACGTTTTCTGACCGAGTACCTGGACACAGAAAATTAAATCACTAAATCCTGCAATGACCCAATCCTCTAAGCTAGAGAAATAGCATATCAACTAAATTAGGATTCGTTTTCTTTTCTTTTTTTCAAATATTTGTTATCATTTAAATCAGCCGCTTATTTTTCCTATCTTTTTTCCCATTGCATAGACTTGTAAAAATCATTTTATACAACAGAAACTACATGTAATATCTTATTTGATTTATTTATCATATTTTCGACAAGACAACCGTTGCTTTGAAGTCAAAATTGTTTTGGGGATATTTTTACAAATGATAGTTGATATTATCACTAGAGTGATATTTAAATCCTAGAAATATATGAGATACTATGCAATAATGTTTTTCACATATTCAAAGCTTCAACTCATTCAGAAAGGACGGCTGGATGCACTTTAAGTGAAGAAAAATGTCATAGTATTTTATTTTTATTTTTATTTTATGACTGCAATATCCAATTAAATAGATAGATAATAAAAATGCATCCATCTATCTATCTATCTATCGATCTATTTATCTACACACACACATATATAAATATATATACATATATATATACGTATATATATATAGAGAGAGAAAGAGAGACAAAGAGAGAGAGAAGGGGGGAAACAAAGAGAGAGGGGGGAAGCTAAAGAAAGAGAGAGAATGGATACCGATAGAAGGATAGATACATGGATATATAGATCATAAATAAGAATTTATCGAGAGATAATGAACTGGTAGAGATAGATATATCGATATTTAATTATTAAGAGTAGATAGATAGATAGATAGAGAGATAGATAGATAGATAGATGGATAGATAAATGGATAGATGGATAGATAGATAGATAGATAGATAGATAGATAGATAGATAGATAGATAATGAGCTGGCAGTGATATATAATTAACAGGAATAGATAGATAGATAGATAGATAGATAGATAGATAGATAGATAGATAGATAGATAGATAGATAGATACGTCGATAGATAGATATAATATGCATACATGGAAGTAGAAAGAGAGAAAATATTAGTAATAGCTGTGAATAGAATGACAAATAGAAAAAAACTGAAGTCGCCTTCAAATTTGGAAAACTAATGAATATTTATATAGTGTAAATTATTATTGAAACTGTGAGAGCTCTGAATGAATAAATAGATGTAAATTTGATAACATTTGTTCATTTTCAGATGTGTATTGTTAAATTAACAAATACTGAATAGAAGTATAATTGAGAATACATCAATGAACTGTCGAAGAAACAGAAACACATGCACACACACGCACACACACACACATATGATTGTGTGTGTCTGCGTGAGCTTATGGAAATGGATGGATAGAGAGTAAAATGCATTACAAAATGAATGAGCTTGTAGAATATACAAACTTTTGCAATTAGCATCATAAATGTAGAAATGAACTGAAATAAATTGAACAAACGTAGCCATCAGAGATGCGCAAGTTTCTGTCTGCTTACGTGTCTATTTGTTGGCTTGTTTATTTGTTCAAGCGTTTCCTCTTTGGAAAAATAACAGGAGATACTGAACCACTTTAGAGCAGAGTTTCCCAATACTAACTGAAACCATTTTTGTTCTTTTTCGTGAATTAAGCCGAAGAGAGCAAAACACTTTGGAGAAGAGTATATAAAAAGAACAGTAATGCTTGTTTGCTAATCGAAGAAGAGAGACTGAAACATTGTCAAAAGAGTCTCGAAGCGGGAGCTGAAACTTTTTCTCTCTTCTTTCTGAATCGACGAGTAAGGACTGGATATATTGAGAAAATAGTCTTCGACAAGAAAAGGATTTTTCCCTGTTTTTTGTTAAGTATTGATTCAACATTTCTGTACGTATTACTCTCTTCTCCTCTAAAACTTTTTTTTTCGTTTTTCTCCTTTGAATCCCTTAATTTCATTCCTTCCTTCTTATTTCTTTTTGCTCTCCTCTTCATTTTCTAACTTCTCCTCCCTCTTTTATGTTACTTTTCTTCTTTTTCCTCCCAATATCTTGTTATTCACCCATTTATTAATTCTCTTGTCCTTCCCTCTTCCCCTTACAAAACTCCCCCCTCATTCATGTGGTTGAAATAACGGTTTCTCTTGATGAGATTGTCGACGATACACATTTGCATAAAATAAAAAAAGGATGAAGATGTGAGAGAGTGATGGAATAGACATGGCTGGATACCCGATCAACTTCTAGTCAAAGTCGGATGTCGAGATTTTATTACCAACTTGACTTTTGAATACTTGAATACATGGGGGGTTTCATCTACAAAAAAAAAAGAAATATCATTTAGGGAGGGTTCAACTACAAACAGAGATTGTATCTGCATGAATTTTGCACTCCAATCCTTTCACAGGACACGAAGTCTGGTGGTATCATGAGTTAGGTGTCGCCCTGATATAATGGTAATGATGCGTCTGTTAAGAAACCATGTTTTTTTAAAGCGTCATCATTTAATTATAGTTTTGTTTCTCATCCCATGCTCTGGGTAATAGCAAGGCAGACTGGGCTTTCTATCCAGAGAACCAACAACTCATATTGCAACCAGGGAATGGAACCTTCTTGACACCGACGGATGCCAACTTTGATTCACCACCGGCAGCTCTTCCAGCCATATTAAGGCCTAAAGTATCACTTTGTTTTTCTTTCGGACTGCATCAGTGAGGCTGAAGATTTCTGTTGACAATGCATCTCAGGAACTCCCGATGTCCTGGAAATCCAATCATTATTATCAGGATGAGTGCAAACGCCGAGCCGACCCTATTTCTTTAATGAATTTTCAATATCTAATATAAAAAAATCATGCCACAAACCATCATTATTACTCATGAAAAACTTTGTGGGCATACCTCTTGCTGTCTCTGTTTTACTAACACAGATGGACCGACAAACATTTGGGAACTTTCAAAAACTATTTTGCTAAAAAATGCCCCAAGGACCCTTTGGTACAAGCAAGAAAAACATGGGGATATGTTGTGTGGTGTTTGAACTATGCAGTCACCGACACAGATATTTGGTAAAAAATTGTATCACCAAGGCAGAGTTCGTTCAAAAAGTGCGTGTTTGAGAGGAACCGAACTTTATAGTGTGTAGAGCAGTCTACCAATGTTGACAATATAAATGTTCTTGTAAAATTTAAATTTGAACAATTTTAAAGTAAAGAACTCAAAGGTTGGATCATCCATAGAAAACCTCAACAAACGTTTTTTTCCATTGATTATTTGTTTCTTTTCTCATCTTTTTATCCCGATTGTCTTTCTTTCTTCGCTGATCTCTTGAAATTCCTACTTTCAGTTCCATTTGCAATTCTCCATATTATTATTTATTCGTCTTCTTTCCTTTCTAAGTTATCTTCATTCCCAAATATACCTTCGTAGGTCACGCAGTAGACCTGCTCACAACCCATCCTTTTGCTGCTAACTGGAAATCAGTAATTTGTGGTTCATTATAGTGGGGAAATCGGTAAAGGTATAGATGATTAGTTTATATTTTGCTTTGGACAATTTAGACAATATAAAAAACGCACAATTGAAAAGCACTCAGAGAGCACTTACATCCAAGGGACATGTAACTATGAACAAGACAACTGATAATCAGATTACAGATGTTAAACTCTGTCGTGATAAAAGCATGCAGAAATTATTTATCAGATTTAAACATGTTCTGGCAAAGTGTTTGTCAGTCTGGGTGCAGAATTGATTGTTTTAATCTATCGAGAAAGGTTAAGAAAGTGCTGATAGTGCAATAATTTTGATTTCACAATCAGACACAAATGTTGAAAATGCAGTACGATCAGATCAATCACACATCAGTGCTTACATTGCAATTATCTTGGTTGTGCATTCACACAGAATTTGTGACAATGCAATCATTATGACTTCGTATTTACACAAAAATGCACACAATAAACTATGATTGTGCAATCACTCAATGCGTTTTCGTTCCATGACGTCAGCGACAATAAGTTGTAAAAAAATCTATAAGTCAAGCAAAAATCTACAATATATTCAACAGCCTCCTCCAGTTGTAAAATGACAATGTCCTTCCTTATTTGCGTTTGCTGTTTCTGCTGACACTTTTATCTCCTGTTTTCACTTCTGTGGAACTCTTTACCCTGAGTTTTCCTTTTCAGAGGTTGCCCCCTATCTGCGTGTTCCTATTCAGTGGCCCTCCTTATTTACGATTTCCCTTTCCGTGGTACGTGGACCCATCATTGGAATTCCGTTTCTACTTCTTTTATTTACGATTAAAAATTTGCCTTGTATGTTTGCTTTTTTTTTTAAATAGGGAGAAATAGAGATTCATTTCCATTGAATATACGTTTTTCTTTTGCCTGTGAAATATATGAGGCACGGCTGCTGAGACTTGTCCGATTGTGTGTGGGTTGACATCAAAGACCAAGTGCACCGGTGCAAGCGTTGGCCGATGAGGCTTCACTGAGGCTGCGTTTGCTACGTGCGTATCGGGACGCCTTTGGACTCGTCCTCCGGCTCTCCCATAATTACTCGGCCCAGCCACAGGGTCTCTGTTTCTCTGGGGCAGCACTGCTGCATTGCGTGGTGGGCGTTATCTAGCCATTACGATGAGCTTTTCAACGGTAGTGGCGTTGGCTGGAGCCATTTTTGGAAGGGTTGCTCCTATTTCTTCCCACGTTAAGCCCGACCTTGTATCACATATTGCTATGGTGGGACAGTAATTAAATAGATGTTCCACAGCAGAGTCCGAGGCGCAGCTACTGACACTTGCCCGTCGCATATCGCTGTGGTGGGACAGTAATTAAATAGCACTTGCCCGTCGAATGGGCTGGAGATTATGTTGTGGTTGGCATCGAAGACCGAGTGCGTCGGTGCAAGCGATACTTTTTGGAGAGATATTTCCGTATATTGTGACAATATCTGAAGAATGGAAAATCGGAACTTACATAGTTTGAGTAGAATGTCTTCATTGCACAGCGTTGCTGGTCACAACACACAGGAACAATGTAATTTCGGAATGATAAAGTTACAGCAATCAAAAGATGTTTATTAGAGACAGAGATTCAATTTAACCTTCCCCGTTGACCGAAGGTCTATGATGGTCAAGTGATTTTATACAAACGTATGCTCTATCAATGTGCAGCACCAAGAAGGACAGGGATGATCTTTGACGTGGAAGCTTTTTGATACTCTGTCAACGAATTGGTCAACTTCAAACGAAGATATCCTCGGTCAGTTTGTGGTAAAGAGTGCGTTACATCAGAGGTTGCATTATTAACAAAGAAATGTCGAGACTGATTTCTGGCAAAAAACTCACCTGACTCCAAATTTCCTGGTGTATTTGAAGCATTCTTTTTAACAACTCTGTTTTGATATGTAGGCCTAATTTACCTGTTGGGCGTGATTACCCTAAACGTTAATATATCCCCAATATTCCATTATCTTTTATTTCCAAAAGTATCTTGCTGAAAGATTGACCAGATGGTAAAAATGATGCATTCCTGATTTTCCAAAGTCTTCCATAGATTTTTTCTGGGCTGATACTTTTGATTATAGTTTTAATTTTCTTATTGACTGATCAGCGATATGATTTTTGTCGTTTAATGGCCCCCATACTTTGGTTAAGAAAAATGTTTTTTTGTCAGGCCAGATAAGACTTTGGGCATCTTTTTCATCAATTTGTTCCTCCTAAGACATTTTAACCTTTGAGTTATCTTTTTGAAAAGAAAAAATAGCATTAGGAATCAAAGGTTCCCATTTGAAACCTTGGTTTGAGCAGATATAACTGATTTCTAAAATCAAAAAAGCCCAAATTTTCCTTTTCTGTCTTTGAAATTGATTCATGAAATTAAGTCTCACCTAAGTAATCGTGGTTTAACATTTGCATTTGAAGTTCGTTAGTAACGTGTCGAGTTTTTTTGAATATTAGACTACTGATCGATACAACAAAATGCTTTAAAAAAATGCGTTAGTAACGTGTCGAGTTTTTTTGAATATTAGACTACTGATCGATACAACAAAATGCTTCTGTGGTCGAACAAGAATTCGTATGTCTACAGTATGGACACATAGAGACAATGATACGACATACTCAATGAGTACAATGTCGTAGGGTGATAGCATTTTGAGGCGGGTTATAGAAGCTTTCATGATTCAGATGTCAATTGCAGACCTGATTATAATCTGGACATCATAATCTGTTATAATCACTTGAAAATGCAGATGTATCAAGACTCAAGTGAGTATCATTCAATATATATAAATAAAGAATCAATATAAAAACAACCCCGTTCTGCTATATGAGGGGCTGCCTGGATAATATCTAGCAATATTGAATATCTTGGGAACCAGTTGCTAGAACCAATTGGTAGGCCTTTATGTTTTTTGACGACCAACCAGAGGAGACTATGCATGCATAAAATATATCCTTTCACGTGGTTATTCATTCAGCAGTAAAATGTCACTGAGTAAACTCAAGAACTGCGTAAAAGTTACATTCAAAATGACAGAGTAAGCAGCAGAGGGCAATCCCCAAAGAGGAATTTTTTAAAACATGGGTTGACTTCGAAGCTGAATACTGTGCGTTGGTTAAAAAAACAACAAAAAAACATATATATATATATATATATATATATATATATATATATATATATATATATATATATATATATATATATATATATATATGCATATACACACACGCAAACATATATATATATATATGTCTTGGTTTGCTGTTACGTTACCTTGCACCTTAATTTAGTATCAAGATCCGGATATATCTGACACAAAACTAAAAGCAATGTTCTAAAGATTAGAATAGTAGCAGTTATCTTGCATGTGTGTGGATATCCATACTTCAGAGAAGGGGCAGACACATCTATACTATAGCGACTGCATGTATATGTTGAAAACATGGAATATAGTTCCAATTTGACAAATTAAGATTAACAAACGCAGTCGGAGAAAACCAGATAGAATCCAAAGATAACATAGTAAGGTTTGATGTGAGTCATTGCCTTGATTAGCACTCGCACTGTTCTTGGTATAGACAAAGTACCATTTATGTCCTGTGTCACTCAGTAAATCGACACCGTTAACATTACTCAACAGCCCATCATTCATACACGCTCGACCTCAGCTACCTAGAGCAACAGGGAGTGACATCATAATATCAACCATCCAACACTTCCACATACTTTTACAATAAGGAGAATTGAAAAAATTATCTTTTATTCATAGAAGATTTTTTTCTGCGTTTCTAACAAATTAAGACCAAATATTTTATGCCAAATGAAAACTAAAAAGTTATTTTAAAGGTAAAGGCTAAAAATGGAATTTCAAAACTCTTTTGAAATATCTGACTAAGTTTTTGCCTAAGGGTGGGGTCTTAACAAAGTGTTAAGTTTGGCAGGAAGTATCATCGAGTTTGCTAGACGCACGTTCGATAATTATGGAGAATAACAGGAAAAATGACCGGAAGAAGAAAGAAAATAATTGTATCATATTGCAATGGGCGCTGTCTTTCAAAAATGTCCCCCAACTAATAATTAATATGGCTGAGAATCCTAAGGGGGCGAAGAATAATCTAGATTCAGTCATTGTTTTTTTATTTTCAAATGATGTCAAAAGAAATTTTACATTTCATTTTCTTGTCGACTCATTTTTTCTTGTTTTTCATTCATTCATTAATTATTTCAGCATCCATTTCTTTGATTTCTTCCATTTTTGGTTTTTCTCTTCTTTTTGTTATATTTTCTTTTTTTTGTTTTTGTTCTTCCAAATTCTTCTCATTTTTTCTTCTTGTTGCATTTTTGTTATTGTTCTTTTTCATAATTCCTTCTTTCGTTCCCCTTTTACTGTATTTTTGATCTTTTTCTCTTTTTCTTCCATTTCCTCTTTTTCATCTATTTTCTCTCTTTCTGCATCTCATTCTCCTTTTTTTCTCTTCCTTTTCCTTCCGTTTTTTTCTCATTTTTCATCTCGCCTTCCTTTTTTTTCTGTTTTGGCTCCTTCCTCTTTCTACTTCTCATTATTCTTTTCACCTTTTTTCTCTTTGTTATTGCTTCTTTTCTTCTTCATTGTTCAAACCCTTTTCGTTCTTTCAATCGTTTCCTTCTATTATCTCTTTTTCATTTTCTTTTTTTCTGCTTTCCTTCTTCCCTCCTGCATCTACAATTCTTCTGCCTTTCATTGTTTTTTCTTTGCTCTTCTTCTGTTTTTCCGCTTTTCGTTTCTTCGATTCAATATCGTTGTGTGATAACATCTTCAATAAATCTCATTGGATTCAATGTCCTGATTATAAAGGATCACCGTTTTTTATACTCCTATTAAGATTTTGGGCATTTAACATTTTGAAAATGTATATATCTCTAATTGTGCGTGCGTGTGCATATGTGTGTGCTTGTGTGTGTGTGTGTGTGTGTGTGTGCGTGCGTGTGTGTGTGTGTGTGTGTGTGTGTGTTCTGTGTCATTTCTCAAACCATCTGGGGGACTCATCCTTTTTTCATGTTTCTTGTTCATTCATTCTTCCTGTTCTCTTTCATCTCCATGGCATCATGGAAGAAAAATTTCGATTCGAAGAAAAAAAAGAATACGTTTTTCGAACGCGGATATTTGTTGCTATTCGTGGTCTTATTACGAAGTTGCAGGCTGAATAGGCTGGCAAGAACATCTCAACATTTGGCGTTGACAATTTCAGAATGATCGATCCTCAATGGCACTTGAAGACAGCAAAAAACACTTGACAATTCAAAGACCCACCGGCCAAAACGAATGGATTCGAAAGGATAAGAACAAAACAATTATCAATACACTTGATGCAGAACATCCGAATAACTTCATATCTTTGTGTACACGTACATAAACGTATACGAAAAATCTATTATAAATAGGTTTCTTTGGCTTTTTGAAAGTTTGTTTTACACCATGAAGAAAACTAAACTCAATGGTTAACAATCTTCATTAAAAAAAAAAAACAGGACAAAAATGCTAAAACATCATAAATATGAGATCTAGTTAATCAGCCTCGTCGTAAGATCAGTTTGGAAATGTGTTCACAAAATTGGAGATACCATCAATTTACAATTATCTTTTAAGACTAAAATAGCTGTTTGACTTTTATTGTGTTAGTGTAGTTGAGTGATGATATTGAGGAAGACATCTTAGTAGAGTTGAATTACTGTACAGTAAAATTAATTAAGTCATATCCGAAAGCCACATTCCAAATCCTTTTAGCAAATTTTGCTCACATCTCAAAATGTTTTGATCAAATCAATGTATTTCTTCTAATTAAATGATTTTTTCATTGTAAATGTCTTTTTTTGTAACACAAAACTTGATTAATGAGTTGGTAAGTGTGAAACAAATATTGGAACTCACAATATCTTCAAACAAGAGGGCAAAATATCCCAATTTTGAAGGAAGAAACAATTAACGATAATACTTTCAGAATGAGTAACAGAGAGAAATGTCACTTCCCCGAAAATCTAGACACACATTTTTTTACACAGGTAATGGCATTATATTTTCTTTAATCTTGTACTTTTTGTTACTGGTTAAGAGTAGAGTTTGCATATTACAATGGAAAAAGTTATTCTTGATAAGTTGGAAGAGATTGGATAAAGTAGATCTTCAACTTGGAAGTTAAATCTAACTCATCCTACTCCCTTGCTACTCCGTTATTCGGAACAATAGAATTTTCCGTCATTCAAGAAAGTTGCATTTCTGACCTTACGTTCGTTTTTCGTAGATTTTGATATTGTCACATCAGATTTAGGTTTTTTCGTTTTATTTTACGTGGATTTGCTTTGGATTTAACTAAAAACAAATTAAAAGAATATTCTTAACAATAAATGGTTGATATTCTGCCGCAAATTTCTAGATAGAACAGAGTTATAAATTATTTTGTTGAATCTATGAGAAGTACATCCGAACTCAGCCTTTGATGGCGTTGCATAAGAACGAGGGAAAAACATTTGGAAAATTTTTTTTCGTTATAATTAGGGAAAAAGGGAGAAAAGAAAATCTTTTTTGTGGTAATGCTGTTTTAAATGAACAAAACACAAATAATGAATAGAACGGAAACTATATTTGGTTTGCTCGAGGCTTTTACTGGTTTTGCTGGTTGAATATTTGGTGCAGTCAGCTAGTCTCCAAATCTCGTCGATAGTACACGTATATTTTGCAAGTTGAATACATACATACATACATACATACATACATACATACATACATACATATATATATGTGTGTGTGTGTGTGTGTGTGTGTGTGTGTACGTGCGTGCATGCTTGTGTATTTGAACATACTCCTGCACCGATTACAAATAAGTAACACACGATTACAATAAACGTACACACATATATATCAATACTCACTCAGGTACACTTTCCTAGATATCTAAAATAAATACAATCACATGAGCTGAATGAACTTTTGTATCAATTGTTTTAAAAAAATTATGACGACTTTCAATTGGTTTCGGAAAAGTGGTTTTATAAGAATTGTTCCCTCCAAACAAGTATTTCATCTACGTTTAATATGCAAGGACCAGCTCTTCAAGTCTTTAACTCTTTGACATACTCTCTAACAGAGAGGGACTAAAATGAAATTCTTTTTTTACAATTTAAAAAAAAATGTCTTTCCCCAGGACAACAGTACGAAGTGAATGCATTTTATCTTAGTTTGTTCTTGTACTTAAATTATCTAGGTATAAAGAGATACTGCTGGGTGTGAGTTGGTTGCCCTTTTCTTACTGTTACGTTTAGGCAGTGACATTGCAGGAACATGAGTAGATGTACAGGGTGGGAGTCAAAAAGTAGCGCTCTGTTGTATTTTATTGTGCCTTCTGCATCCACAATATCAGCAACTTTAAATTTCATCATATCCACTTTCATCATAATCAACAACATCATCATCATCAATAAGATCGCTTTTTTCCACTCCCTTTTCCTTTCTTTTTCTCCTTCTCTGGTTATTTTTCTTTCTCTCTTCATGTTTTGATTCTTTTTTCTTTCTCTTGATCTTTTTTCCTTATTCTTATTCGATTCTCAACTTCCTTCCTTTTGTCCCTCCCACCAGAACCAAAGTGTCTCATTTGCATAATGCCATCGATCAGTGTCAATGGAGATGGTGACCAATCAATTCACTATTCTTGTTCCGGCACGCCATCTAGTGGTAACAGCGAAAGAATTATCGTCTGAACGAATTGAAAACACTACGAAAGCCGCCATTATTTTGTATCCTTCCAGTAATTTAAATCATTTTTGTTTTTTTCCAATCTTTTCGACTCTTTCCCTTCTATTCTTCTTGTTCTTTCTCAACCCAACGGCTTTCTACTTCATTGACCTACAATCATTGTACTTGTTGTTTTTTCATTTGATCATCTATTTTGTATCTCTTCTTGCTTCCCCTACTCCCTTTCCTCCTTGTTTTTTTGTATTCTTATTCTTTTTTTTTTCTTTTAGTTCTTCTTCTACTTGTTGTTCTTCATCTATAATACCTTATTCTTTTTAAATTCTTTGACAGCCTCCCATTCAGCTGATACGCACTGTTTTCGTGACCGAACTAAAGTTGTTTGTTCAATTCATTCCTGTCCCTACTCTGCCAACTCGCTGCACCTAATCATGAAATGTTTTAACGTCTCATATTTTTGTCTTTCTTATAAATCACACCAGTTCTTCATTGCTCTCATAATTTGTTTTCAGAATTTTTCCATCGTCTTTTTACTTTTTTCTCTTTTTCATGCATCTGTTTATTTCATTTTTGCTCAATTTTTCTTCATTTCTTTCTATTTTTTACACCTTTTTTCTCCTTCTTTGATTCATTCCTTTCCCTTCTTTGCTTTATTTGTCATCTTTCCTCTTTTGTTTTTATCAAATCTTGTCTCCTGCTTTGGTGCATTTTTTTTTTTGCCTTCTATTTCTTGGTTAAAACCCAAAGACCCAAATCAATTTCTGCACAACAAGGAAGTTTTGTATATTATTCTCAGGGTTTGTTATAGTAAGGTGAAATACGTGACTAGAGTTTGCATAAAAGTCATGCAGTTGACACGAGTTTTTCGTTGTAGTTATCTTCCACACAATTGTTTTAGCAGCGTTTTCTTCCAGTACGATTGCTTTTTTTGTTTTTACATCACCTTGATTTCATTTCCAGATGAACTCAAACTGTATTCATGTTTCGATGAAGGAAGACACACATACAAACACACACACACACGCGCACACACACACACGTACACACACGCGCGCACACACACACACACACACATATACATTTGCATGTATATATATACATATATATACATATACATATACATATACATATATATATATATATATATATATATATATATATATATAGATATATATATATAATTCTTAACATGCATATACGTGTGTGAGTATATATATACATACATATATATATGTTCATTGTTTCTATGTGCAGGTATCTTTCACAGTCTGTGTATGTGTGTGTGTGTGTGTGTGTGTGTGTGTGTGTGTGTGTGTGCTTGGGATTACTTGGTTGTGTTTGATAATAATTTGAAAAATGTATCATCATACTGAATTCAAACTGCAGGTCTCAACGCTTATTAGTGATGAGACACAAGTGATTAGACATGAAAACGAATTGCCAGTATTCTTATTGCCTAAACACGCATGAATAAATTATGATTCATTCTATGTTTAATGTATATGAATTTGATTCAACATACTGATAAATATAGTACTTCTCCTAATCTCAAATTACTATATACCAAACTTAAAACTTTTGATATTTAGAAAACTTAGTCTCGTACAAAGTCTCTACAATAGGGTCTTTTACAAGGACTGTTTTGTTCCATTGCTATATATATATATATATATATATATATATATATATATATATATATATATATATATATATATATATATATATATATAATAAGGCCCCAAAGTGTAATTATATCTGATGGCATTTATTACAATAAGAATTGTCTCTTTTGAATGATGTTGCTTGTTATTTGTTCACTGGTTAATAATTGCTCACAAAAATCTCTGCTGTATTTGGTTGACGCATACTTTTCAAAATCTCTGAACATTTTGGTAGATCCACCTATATACACATACAAACAGGTGTATATACATATATATATGTATATGTGTGTGTGTGTGTGTGTGTGTGTGATACTAACCCATTCAAAACATCTATGTATATAAAGTAATTATATTTGTTCACAGAGGTAATAGAGTCTTCATTCTTAATGATATCATTGAATAAATTGGTGAATACAATTCAGCTATGATTTGAACAATGAGTCTAAATATTGGTTATTTATATCACTTGCACTTTTCTTTGGGGAAGTCTAGTAGAAATTCAGTTGCATCCAAAATCACCTCCATCATCTTCAAACATGAAAAAAAAAAAAAAACACACACACAAAAAAAACGTTCCAGTTGTTGCAACTTTTCTTCCGCCCCCTTGGCAAAACAATGATATATATGTGACCTAATTTCTCTCAGCTTTCAAGTTACGATTGCAAATCATGAAGTTTCAGATCGTCGCTCACTTGAAGCCAAAAAAATAAATACATGAACCAAAATGTTCACTAATGGTACAAATTTATAAAAAATTCAGTAATCAGCGGATGCATTGTAAAACAAAGGGTTTTCCAGAGTAAATTGGGTATTTGTTCAGAAACATTTCGTAAGGAATGGCCCAAAATCATTTGTGAGATGTGAGAATGAAGAGGAAAGCCTTTCAGAGCTGGAGTTATCTATATCACGTGTTGTTGGATTGGAACTACCTTTAAGGCTTTGAGGTTGTCTGCAGATTTTTAGATCTCGTTGATACGACGCTTTGTTCATTTGTCATCATGATATCTATATTGAATGAATGGATAGGAATGTATGTGAGGGTGCATTTTGGGTCGGTCCTCTTGTCCTTTTGAGGGGATATCATTTCCTTGGTTGTGCACACTTGTGCGTGTGTGAGTGTTAATGTACAAGAGTGTCCAGGAAAAAATTAGTTAAGATCACATATGTATGTCGGAAAGTATATCACGTACATGTATGAACATAGGAATATGTCAGAAAACATAGCATAGATACAACATTACATTCATGCATCATGCAGCCTCACAAATAGTGCACAACCCAACAATAATACACATTCGACAATCACGTACATGTATGCGTACAACTATGCCAAGATTGGTCATGGTATCTACCTAATATTGAATTGCATACGTAATATATCTACATACTCGTGGGATGCACAGTAAATATCAGTGTTGCAAAGTACCAATAAATCTATGTGGTTCATCAGTGTACACCCTGTATATACACATAAAATTGTGTACATAGATTTGCTTTATATACAAATTATAATCATACACCAGTATATGTCAACCAAGTCACATATATGATACATTATTAATCGTATGATCAGGAATTGTACGTGTGTTCTGGTTCTAACACACGAGTGCCTAAACAAAACGCATGCATACATCCAAACCGTTCCTGTGTATACCCATAAAATGCATTCACATGCATATATGTGTGATACGAGGTACTTACCTGCATCTATCAGCAAGTATGTATGAGATGTTCATGATGAAGCTGTTGTGCAACGATATCACTCTTCCAAAGATTTGTTGAAGAAGCTGTTTGTTGCAACGATTGTTTCTTCTATGATATGGTGGGTTGTTCTGTGACGAATGCATTTTATTATGGTGGTTCCATTTATATCAAATGAGTTATCTGTTTCTGGGCTGTGTTGTATCAGTACATTTCCCTTGTCATCCTTCATGCGGGCACGTCGGTGCTCATATTTCCTCTTTTCAGTATACCTGAACGTTTCACCGATGCATATTTTTTGCAATTGTTTCATGGTATGTGGTATATATTTACAACCATACTCACTAAGTACTAACAAAATTCGTCCAACAAATCTCAACAAAAATATCCAAAGCCGTCAACAGCTATTACGTGGAACACATCAAGCAGTTCTCTCTCTCTAAGGCAAGCAATATTCCGGTGTTTATTTTGGATGTTTTTAGTTTATGATTGGAACGTCAGTATTTCTCATCGAATCGTGACCCTGGGGTTTTGATTCACCCTACAATGATGCACGAATAAATGTAACCCAGAAGTGATAGAAACGAGGGGAGTGATTTGATTTCTGCAATTAAATGAGTCTAGATACTTCCTATCGAGAATTATACGCTCTTCAATTAGTGAGGGTACAAAAAAAAGACGTAAGAATAAAAACGCCTGAAAAGATTATCACATTATTGCTGTGAATGCTACTCTGCCCATTTTTTTCTAAAATGATCGAATTCTTCTCCCAGACTTCGTTTATTGAATCATAATCCATTCACTATTTTTCGATTACTAAAACCAAGAAAATCAATCACATAAACTCAATCTTTCCTATTACTGTGTTTTTTGATTTCCCTTTTTTGATTTTTTTCAATAAGAATCAGACTTTTACATATGAAAAAGCTACGTGCAATTGATGGATGTAATTGAGAAATAACGATATGTCTACATTCTGGTTAATTATTTCGACTGCATTCTTCATGGGGAGGGGGAGTACAGGAGAAATTTGATAGCATTCAATATTGCTACTCCTTCAATGGCAAAACTTCCAACTCTAGTGATATCTAACCGAGGTCATAGATATAAAATTGCAGATGGTTCTTACAGACTTGAGTGAATAACATTTAATCGAAATGCGAGTCATGCAAAACATTCTTAGGATGTTTGATCCTTAAATGAGGGAAACCATGGCTCTACCACAGGGTGGAAAAACCCTTTCAGTCAATATAAGTTGAGACAAATTTTTTCTTCAAAAAAACAGAGAGTGAGTCCTTAATTTCAATTTCGATTCATTTTAAATGACCTTTCAATTTTGAAATAAATTATCAGCTCAACGGCTTCTGTTTTGGACACGTGAATATGAAGAAAATATTTTTTTTAAGAAGCTAGCATTTTGAAAGATTTTCTTTCCAATTCATATTTTCTTACATATTAAATATTTTTTAGATGTATTTCTACACGAAAGTAAAAGTCCTCAGGGTGATCCAAAGAAGTAAATCATCTGTGTTTGTTCAAAATTTTCAGATTTATTATCATCTATAATCTTTCTTTTCAGTGAAAAATGATCTAAAATAACTTAATGGAAAATGTCATCCTTTCAGCAAAAATCTGGAAAACAAAAGACAAAAGACACGAGAGAGAATTTTAATAGATATCGGAAAAAATTTTACGTAATTTCAAAAATCTTTGGAGAATTAAATTTCATCTTACATCGTATAATTGTCTAATTCTCTTCATGGTTTCAGAATTTTGTGAAAAAGGTGAAATAACAATACTCCATCCGGGTACATTGCTGTATGCTGAGTGCATTAGGTGCATATCTCCTCTAAGCAAGTTATTCCGATCATAGCTATCCAGTTCTCGGAGAATTGCAATTATTTAAGGAATTGAAATGAGCCAGACAACGCTGGGTATCCCTACCAGTATGTGTATATATAAATATATATGGCTGAAATACCAGTTTTTGTCCTGTTGAATCGTCATAATATTTTCATTAACACATTAATACCTCGGCTAAATCTCCCAAATCCGTGTTTCGAATCTTTCACCCTGAACCGTATGTTGGTAACTTATTGGCTCATAACTCTCTCTGAAATTGTAAGATCTACTTTTTAATTAAAATGTCATCCTCGTGTGTTCGTCACGTATGATGACAAATGAATTTTAATTACCCGTCGTTTCGTCTAGTTTCCAGAAATAAGAAATGAATCTTGTTTAAGTCTAAGTACAACCTTTGCGATAGCAAATACGCTAGTTTTAAGAATTTGTATGTAAAGATGTTGTTTTTTTTAAGAAACTGGGCTCTATTTCAAGCTTTTACTGATAGATCACCCTGACAATTATGAAAGATTTTCATCGATCCACTCAATAAAAATATTGAATCAGAAAAGACACCGGAAGTTGAGCATCTGTCCCTGATTGAAATCCATTCTCTTTATTCGACCTGTTGGTGGTAAAAAAAATGCAAAATAAATGAGAATATCACCTCAAAGCGTTCAATCAACGGATTTCATTTTAACGATAGACTGAACCCGGTTTACAGTCTTCTGTCAAATTATATATACTTGTCTTGAGGTTTCCATAAGAATCTTTCGTCATTCCCTGGGATTCCGCCCATAAAAGAACGCAAACACCCTTAAACTGAGAAACAATGATGTTCTTGTAGATCTACGTATGGTGCACACCCATGCACAAGAAAAATGCATTAAAAATCAGTACTCAAATGAAAACTGAAATCTTTATTTGTCATGAAAGTCTTACTATTGGAAAAAAAGATTCGATATCATCATCCAACAAAATATTTACTTAATTTGTTTTTATGTTTGCATTGAAACAATTGATCAATGAAAGTTTCTCAAATGGTCTGTAATGTACATCCCAAGTCATTGTGCTACACATACAAAGAGGACAAAAGGCATGCACGGAGTAGTGGGGAGAGAGAGAGAGAGAGAGAGAGAGGGAGAGAGAGAGAGAGTGAGAGAGAGAGAGAGAGAGAGAGAGATTGGCTCCTAAATTGTTCGGACGATGACAACGTAGAGCTGCTCACCAATCTAAGAAATTTTATCGATTGTGTTGGCTCTATTCTCAAAACGAAAATCAGCTTTTCCCTGCCTTTCTTTATCCAATGTCGCCCAACCGATTCTGATAACCCCTTACCCTTCACATCATGTCCACTTTATCCTAAACAATTCTGTCACTAAACCACTTCTCAGCATCACTAAGTTCCACAACACCAAAAACAATTCATCCCTCTAAGTTCTTTGTCGACTTGTTTCGGTTTGTTGATTTCCCCTCAAATGTAATTACTATTTAGAAACTCAGATTGGGTGGTTGTACTTCCACTTTTTCGTACTTCATTTTAGCGTTGGTAAAAGTGCTTCTAACTAAATTGGCCTGCTGGAGCCTCTACTCACCTCATCGTCCTTTCTACTCGACTCAAAAATTAGAGACAGTCTTTTTCATTTTGAGTATAAAGCATTTTCAACCATAATTGATAATACTTCTTTGAAAGTAATTTCTTTCATCTTCATTTTTTCAGTTGTTTGTTATCACAACTGAACCAAGGTTGACACTGTATGGCAGTCGGCGAACAGCGCAGATTAAAAAATAAAGGTTTGTATAAACTGTCACTGGATCGAAAGCAACAAGCACTGCAAATAGCAAAACTATTCCATTTTGTGTATTTGTCGAGTTTTACGAAGGAACCAGTTCTCCATAAGAGATTTAAATGCTCTTTTAAAAAAGAAATTTCCCCAGCGTATGAGTAGTTCATAAGCGCAGGACCTTTTTTTGAAAATGTCTTATAAAACAGACTTCTTTTGTGAACAACATCAAATCAATGAAGTATCGATATCTTCATGGGATCCATCAAAGTTTTAAGTGAGGCAACGTCTGTCGTTTGCCTTTAGGTTCTCCCATGTCAATATCGCTGCTGTTCTTGTGGTAGGGATAAATCTCGTAGATTTTTCCCAGGGTAAGCTTCTGTTCAATAGACTGACTGACATAGCTCAAATCTGTCCTAATATTTTACCCATAGCCGAGGAACCGAAAGTCGATTCCTACTCTTCTGTATCGCATTAGATTCGAGTTGACACAAAATCAGCCAAAATGTACAATCAGCACCGTTCCTATATCCCTACACTTCCACAATCAATTCACACGTCCCTTTGTTGCTTGCCAATAAAATGGTCTTTTTTAGTACCTGAAAGGAAACTTCAAGCTTACTTGAGCCGTCTATCTAGTTATCATGTTGCATTCCCCTACCAAGATGAAGGATAAAATCCAGATATTTTAAACCTATAATATTCCCTTTCTTCTTTTTGTTCTTGCGTATGTACATTATATCTTCAGTCTGCTTTCCGGTGACAAGTCTTATAACCAGTATACAGACGATTGCTAAGACACTGAATGATGATTTTACAAGCAGGCAGTCCTTACCCACTATGGAAATTGGCTCAATGCAATCTTACGACGTACATTTCCTTCCATTTAGTCGTTTACTCTTCAAAGCCAAATTCAGTAATCATCACAACATGATTTGAAAATCAAGTTGTCTTTCCGACATGGAAACATTAGAAAAATTTTATCTTCAAATGCAGCTACCACCAACTTTAGATGAACATCTGAAGTTTGATGCTGATTTTTAAAATCAACAGTCCCCTTTTACTTGACAGATAGGCCCAACACGATTTTATTACCCATTCCCTTTGTATTTCACCTCGTGTGGTAGTAGAGGAAATAGTTTAGTGAGAAAGCAATATTGAAATGCACTTTCCCTGAATAAAACATAAAATCACTGAAAAGTTTTTCTAAAGCCACAAAACAATTTCCCGTTTTATAGATGTAATTTTTTGGGGGAAAACCACGATATTTACAAGACGAAAACAATTTGCTTCAGTTGAAAAAGAATAGAAATTAAACAAGTGAAAAACGAGGATGGAAATGCACTTTCCTCAGAATAAAAACAGAAAAAGTTTTGAAAGTGTTTCAATCACCACGAAAGTTTTTTTCCTGTAGATGCAACACTTTATTTTCAAGCAAATGACTATATTTAGAAAAACACTTTTCTCCGATTAGGAAGAAAAAAAATTGAAAAAATGTAAAAAAAAAGTTCAAGAATTCCTTTCAGCGCTGAGTGCAGTTAATATATCTGATGGTTGGGCCAATCATTTTTGGTGAAGCAATTCAGACGCCAAAATAAGAACAATGACGTTTCCGACAGAAATAGTTGTAAACACACACACACACACACACACACTCAAAACACACACACACACACTCAAAACACTCACACACACACTCAAACACACACACACACACACACAGACACTCACTCAAAACACACGCACTCAAACACACACACACACACACACACATTGAAAACACACACAGACACTCAAAGACACACACAATATTCGTCTAAGTTCGATATTTAAATTTGTATAAAAGGAAAAGTGTTGAAGGATATAATTTCTGATCAAAATATCTTTAAATTATTCCTCCACTCGATTATTCTGTTCAAATAGCGTTTCGGGTTTTTTGGTCCTTTGCCTTTTTGAGACTGTGTTTCTCACAACTTTCTAATGTCCCGGCGGATGTGTAATAAAAACGTCTTATCTCGTGTGCTGCTAAGTGCCAAAAGATAAAGGTGAATACATGAATAATCGTGTATCGGGGGGATGGGGTGGAGTGTAAATAATAACAGTAAGAGAGGGGATATTGCATATGTTTAATTTATTTGGAGATAAAATGTCAATTCACACCCTGGCTTGTATGAATTTACATCATACATCTCTCCGTCACTTTCTAACCCACTCACCCTCTCTATATTTCTCTCTCACTATTTCTCTCTCTCTCTCTCTATATATATATATATATATATTTATATATATATACATATATATGTATATATATATATATGCATATATATATATATATATATATATATATATATATATAAATATATGTATATATTCATATATATATATATATACATAATTCCACAAAAATACATACGAGTATGAGGGCAAGTCGTGTGTACATTATCGACAGAAATGATCCATGCATGCGAAAAAAACAATACATACATACATACATATATATGTATATCTATCTATCTATCTATCTATCTATCTATCTATATATATATATATATATATATATATATATATATATATATATATATATATACATATATATATCGTCGAATAAATGAACACAGGATGTTGAACAGAAAAACTTAAAAGTAAAGTGTAACGTCTCAAAATCATTTCTCAGTCCTGGGGCTATTTCTGATGTATTTCAACGGGGGCCTGCAATCATTTTCAGAGAGAAAAAAATTTGCAGCTCACAGACAGAAAATGTGTTATAGGTGTTTATATTTATTTAATGCTGAAAAAGTAAAAGTGGATATTTCTGCGTTATTTGGTTGCTTAAAAGGAGTGGTAGGTGCGTGTTAGTGTCCATGTGAATGAGGGTAACATTTGGCTTGGAGTTGGGTCTGTGAGAGGTAGGTCAGGGTGTATTTGTCCCCTGTTTCTGTGGATGATTGGGTTGTTTTAGATAAGAGAGGCAATAAATGGCTCGAATGGTCATCTGTCGGGGAATGTGGGTTATGTTATTTTTATCATAAGAGGAGATGTGATGTCTGGCTTTCGATGGATAGGTGTCGGTATATGTGAGGTAGGATGGGAGTGTGCTTTTAAAACAGAATCACATAGATGCAATTCATAGCAATACCAACATACAAGGTTTTGTCTTACAAAAGACAGTCGATTCGATAAACAGTGCAAGCAAAGATATACTACTCTTTTAAGGGAAGTAAAAAAACTTCCCACCAACCATTAGGAAAAAAAAAAAAGACACCACACCTTCTTTCACCCTCTCTGACGTATGCCAACACATAAATCAAATGCTGTATAGTACATTTCCCTCCTATAATAAAAAATTATAGATTCTATTTCCCCTTGGAAATTACCATTCTAACCCTTTACTCCTTTTCTTCTCGAAGACAGCCCAAACACCCTGAAGGACAAAGGACGAACATTCCTGGCCCCTTCTCACGAATTCAGCTCATTCCAAACCAAGCATTTCTCTTATTTTACCCAGATACAAAGACCTAACCCCTTGCTGCTGCTAATAAACAACCAAACGATGCAGTAATACCCACACTCATTTCTTCAGCATGAAGCATGTAAACAGCATTTTTTTCCTTTTGAACCGCTACAAATATTTTTTTTCTGAAAAAAATTGCTGGTCCCCTTTGAAATACATCTAAATACGCCGACAGAACGAAAAAGATGTAACTTTTATCTGTTGAGTTTTTTGCTCTTCCCCTTACAATTGTTATTTCATCTACATTCTGTCGGATAACTTCGCATCAACAATATAAACAGAGAGAGAGCGAGAGAGAGAGAGAGAGAGAGAGAGAGAGAGGAAGAGAAAGGGCATGAAAGAGGGATTAGGGAAGCTTTCCATCGTACTATCGAGATAATCACTTATTCCGAACCCCCTGAAAGACTCGATAGCAATCTCTTCGCAACTTCGTCTAACTATCTCTCTTTGTACCACTGATGCATAGATGTGAATGTCAAAGAGATGTCCCATGTCTGAATTCTATTTCAAGTGCTTCTATTTACAGGGTAACTCATGCTCTGAATGTCGAAAAATTGTATCCTCTTCAATTTCATCTATTCAAAGTCCTCTTCCAAGATTGGTATCATCTACCTCGTCGCAGCTTGTCATGGTGAATTCATGGATTGACTCTGGCCATGTTTATGAAATATGCTTGAATTCTGAAAAAAGTGTGACCCTCGGCCATTTAGTCGACGTTATTACTTTGAACTTGTCTTGCATCAACAGTTCTGTTTGAAAGCAATAGTCATCCGACCCTTTCTTCCCCCTGCCAACATCCCAGGGTCAGGGGTTGGCGAAAGACATGTGTTTCTCCAAACTACACCATTTGAGACATTTACTTTATGATCAATGAGGAGACATTCCATTCTGATCAACTGATCAGACGAGAAACACCCTTCCTCTTTACTTTTTTTCCCCTTCTACTCTCTCGTTACTTATTTCATTCGTTTTTATTCTCCTTCTACGCCTTTTCTTCTTTTTTCCTCTAATCCTCTTTTACATCATTATTCTCTGTCTTTTTTAGTGTTTACTCTATACTAGTCTTTTGCTCCCCGCTTGCTTTTTTGTTTTACCAAATCTGTTTTCACTTTCATCTTTATCTCATCTTTTGACATTTCTTCTTCTTCTTCTTCTTCTTCTTCTTCTTCTTCTTCTTCTTCTTCTTCTTCTTCTTCTTCTTCTTTATCTTTTTCTTCTTCTTCTTTATCTTCTTCTTCTTCTTCTTCTTCTTCTTTTTCTTCTTCTTCTTCTTCTTCTTCTTCTTCTTCTTCTTCTTCTTCTTCTTCTTCTCCTTTCATGATTATCCATCTTCTGGGATTTCTCCCAATAATCGGACAAATACAGTTCATATCAACCAACTATCGATCAACCATTTTTATTCACCCGATTTGCTGAAGTGGAAAGAATGGGAAAATACGCAGAAAATGTCAAATGATTAAAGATATATCAATTCTAATATCATATGTGCTATATATACTTAACTACTATATATATATATATATATATATATATATATATATATATATATATATATATATATATATATATATACATATATATATATGATACATTGAATGTATTTCCCGACTATCAATCTGTTTCTGAGAGCTAAAAGCCGTTCACATTCGTCGGATAAAAAATTAATTTACTTACTATTGAGAACATATCATTCTTGCTTATTTCACTTTTTTTCCTTTTCACCACAAAAATTTCGGTCTAGACAATAAAGTATGTCAGGTGGTCTAGTAATTTAGCCATTCGAGCTGTTTTCCGGATGTTATCAAGTTTATTGTCATGGTTTGTATCTGTGAGTGACGTTAAAACTACTAAATATAAAGTCAAGGAATTTTAATATTAAAAGAACACTGAGAGCGAGATCCCCTGCATGGCCAATACTCATATTTCGCACCCCAGGTGCTGATGTAGATAATACAACATCCCATTGATTGCTACGCAATTCAGGTTTGAAAGTAAAAAAAAAGAGATTTTCAACTTCGCTGCCCAAAACGTGAGCATTCTTACCAAGAACTCCAAATAGCACGTTTTCAAAAACGGTGCTTCCTCTAAATGCTAGTTCTGTGACAGTGCAGCTGAGATTACTGACCATACCATATCTAGATGTCTTTCTCTAGCCATCAATTAATACAGAGAATAAGGGGGCTATTGCATCCATCAGGTGATGTGTCAGCATGATGGTGCACTATGGATATACTGTATGTTCGTATGTGTTTCACCCAGAACGTGTAAGAGAATCATGAGTTGCAACAATACCATGGTATTTCTCATGCACATTGATTAAACAATCAAAACCGACCGCCTTGACATAATATTTATGAAAAAATGAGAGGAAAAGCACCGTCCATGTAAACATTTTGGTTTTTAAACAACCATGTTCATTTTCTTGTGTTGATCGCGTTTTGCTGAAAAATCGTGCTTACAAAGACATGACATTTTTGCCTGCCTTAAATTCTTATATGAAACTCAATGTACAGTGAAAACAAACAGACTTTAAAAGAAAAACTTTATATATATTAACCATAGGGAATGAGACTGACTTTAGAGTAAAATCATACGAAAACTTTAAAAAAATAGATAACTCATGGATGAATCCTTTAGTATGCTATACATGCTTCGAGAAGAGTTTCCATCGTCAGGAATAAATGTGTACTTTTTAGTGGTTAGGAGGATCCTGGAGAAAACAAATTTTACATCATATATTTTGCTCTGATAGCAAAAATGGAAATCAGGAATGAGGATCCCTGGGAGGCAATAATTGTGAATCTGAACTGCATTATTTCAGTGAAGAAATCAGTTGGTATGTTGGGTATTTTGTTTGGGATAGTAGCAGTAGTTATGGGTATTTTATTGGTTGTGGGTTTGGAATTCCTGAATATCAATTGTCATGGATACTGATGAACTGGATATTAGTTCAATGTTATACTGTTTTTGTACTTGGTTAGTTTGGGATGAACCTACTTCTAGTGATGATCAAGATAGCAGGGTAGAGAGCCCACGCTATGTATGATCGAATATCCGTTCGGAATTGTATGTTCTACATCCTTAATAGTCATTGTATATATGTGTACATACAAAAGGCTTAGAGTAGTACAAGTAAAATAGGATATCAATTGGATCTTATTGGTAGCAGCAAGTGTGACTGTATGGAGTTCCAAATGCTACAATTATAGAAAGTGGGATTCAGTGTGGATATGTTAAGGTGAGTTTGTGGCATCAATTATATGTTGGAAATCAAAAATATAAGGGAGGATTTTATATGGAGAATGAGAGTATATAAACATTAGGAGTTATTTAGGCCTAGGTAGAAATATAGTCTAAGGGATAGTTAGAAGATAGTTGGCAGATATAGCGTAAAAAAGAGTGAGAAAATTATGATGTTAGAGATAAGAGTGGTTAAGGTCTTATGTTGAATCTGTTTGAAGACAGAGTTTTGAGTTTAATGATTGACATATCCTAATGTAGTTCTATAATTTTAGTTATGTGGGTGAGTGTATCTTTCCCTTTTTTTTCAATGATTTTGAACATAGTGGCTGTGTCGAAATTGTATCCGGGAGTCCAGAAGTCTAGTTCTACTGGGAGTTTGGATGATATGGTGATTTAACTGTTATAGTTATTAAATCTGATGTTTAACTGATAGTCAGACTTGAAAATATATTGTAGTTGCATTTATTACATCCAAGACGGTAATAACATTTTGGTTTTTGCATTTGGAATCATGGTAGGTGTAAAATGTCTCGTTAGTATATATATATATATATATATATATATATATATATATATATATATATATATATATATATATGGAGAGAAAGAGGGAGAGTGAGAGAGGGGAGAGGGGTCATATAATTAAAAATTTATCTAATATGTTCCGTAAAGACAACACATCTTCCTATTTTCCTAACTTTTATGTTTTACTGAAGCCCAAATAGCCGTAATGTACGCGTTCAACATTTGTGTAGTATGTAACTTGTCACAGAATTAATGTATGATGGATGTCACGTATCGACTGGTGGCCTCGGCAAAATTGATTTGGGGTCAGGTCAATTTAGATATTTCCAAACCTAAGGAGATATTGGTTGCAATAAATAGATTTTTGTTGTGTGCAGGCCTCGAAAAAAAGAGCTTGCGGATAAGCAAATATCGTTCAATCATTTTCCTTTTATTTTCTCACCAAATTGTATCAAATTCATGAAATTTTAGAATATTCTTTTTTCTGTGATTTTATATTTTGTCAGTTTATCCTTTGCAACACCGGTCACCCTGGTTGGTATATGTAAACTTAGTTAATCTTGTGTATTTCTCATATATATGTACACACACACACACAAACATATACACATATATATATATATATATATATATATATATATGTGTGTGTGTGTGTGTGTGAGTGTGTGTGTGTGTGTAATAAAATATGTGTGAATAGAAGGAGATTAATGAATAGAAAGATACACGTAAAAATATGATGATATGAGTAGATAAAAAAGAGGGGTGTTGTGTGTTCTTTGAGCCAATTAGGAGTGACATTACGAAAACAGACAATCCTGATCACCGACACAGAAATTAGTCTATTGCATGTGCAAAGATGTAACTTCCAGAACAGACAAGATTCAATTGAGTTTTTTTCTCATTTGTTTTGTTTCCATTGGTTGCTGTCTTTTCTTAACAATACCGAGAAGATTGAAATGTATTATTTAAATAATTGAAATTCTTTATTTCATATTTTAGACTTTATTTATGTAAATCAGTTGAGAGACTTTATTGAATCAATAATCATTTATTGCCATTTGATTTTGTTGTCTGTAGTTTTAGGTGTCATTTGTCTCATAATTCCTCCAATCACTTAGACTAAGTTTTTCACCTTTTTCATCTCTATTGATTGGTGCCTCTTTTCTTCGTAGGTAAAGTTTCTTCAAGGTTCGCCGTCAGCTGCTTCATTATGTTTTCCTTAATCTCGTCATTGTTTGGAAATCTCTGATTGATTGCCTGGTTACATCAAGGCAACACAATCATTTCTCAGGATACTTAAAATGGCTAGTTACTGTCTGGACGACCTTGTATTATTCCCAAAAGTAATGTCTTGAATATACTATTTCCTTTCAAGCAAATGTGAATGGGGCTGATAATGAACACTGGATTGGAGTGGTATTCCTAAGGTTGCTTTCACCTGGACCAGTAACTCAAGAAGTAACCCCCAGGGTTGTTAACTGAATTTTGCGCTAAACTGACCGGAGCGCAAAAAGCCAAAATGCACTAAGAAGACTCCGTTAGCCTTTTTATAGCTACTGTTGAAAAATAATTAAAATCAAAAGTCATAAAGAAAACAACTACAATAGAAATATAATAACGTTAAGATTTTGAAACAAGAAGTTAATGTCATGTTTCAATGGTTTGACAGGAAAATATAATACACTTTGATCTAGAACTAACCCTCTACAGGGCTGGGCAATAAAAATAAGGTAATCTCCCTAAAAAATAGTTTTGAAAAAGTTTTTAACTATTTCAACCTTTTGAATAGTGCGTGGTAGATGCTAAGTTTAAGATGAATGAAACAGGAAATATTAAATTTCCCTTGGAGCCTTTAATTTGAAAAACTTTTGTATCAACTCAAAAAGCAGTTTCTTAAAAAAGATGGCAGCGAAATTTGTCTCTGAAATTTTTAATCAAGTGAAGTTATGCAGCAACCCTTGAGAAAATTTCCAACGAGTGTAGATTTCTGAGATTTTCTCAAAATGGCTAAAATCGGCTAAAATTTCTAATTTCGAGCTAAATTTAAGTCTAACACTGTTTTATATACTCATTTAAAGTACAATTAACAAAAAATAACCCAAATTTTGAATTTAAAAACACGTTTACTTAATAAACTTACAATTATCTAAAAAGAAACTCGTCAAACCTTCTGCTCTTGTTGACTTTCATTGGATGAATTAAAAGAAAGTTCAGCTACATCAAGCCAAAAATGATCAGTTTGGCAACATTAGGTTGTGTACAACGGACAAGTTCAGTCAGAAACATAAACGTATTCAATGGTTCCAGCCGAAAATAAAAAGAAGATTACATCAGTTTGTTCGTTTCATGAGGTGAAAAGAAAAGAAATTGACTAAACAGAGAAGTCTTCCTGTCTATTGATTCCAGTTTGTCCTGTTTTTCAACTGTTTCTACCAATGAATTATGGAGAACCTGAATAGATCAGACATCTAATTTTATTGTGAAAACGTTTTTGCAGGTATAATAAAGATTTAATCATTGGTGCCGATGGATAAATATTCAATCCTTGTCTTGTGGTTTGGGTGCTCCTGAATAGAGCCCTATGTCGACAGAATGGAGGATCCAGAAAACATTAAATTCAAGGAAAATGGAAGGCAAGGCATAACATTTTTCATAACATCAGAGCAAACAAGTCAATTTTAGTTTATCTAATACATTAATTAAAATATAAGAATTAGGCTGTCATCATGATATCTACCACCTGATTACTCGGGGTGGGCTGCCCCCTTCAGTACGTCAGTACATGACCAGGTACATGTCGGTAAGTTGTGATGAATACGTTCGATATATTCTCTGTCCAGTGAAAGATTTGACCAAACAATTACACTGAATGACATTTTGAATCCCGTAACAAAAGGCAAAAAAGAAAATTCAAAGCGAGAGTTTCAAATGAACGAAGTGCACAATGACCTTTGTTCTCTCTCTGTTCAACCAATTACAATCCACATTTCTTTAGTTTTTTTCTCGAAAGAATCATTGATTCATAAAATAGGACACCTGGAATTTCCACGCGCGTCGATCATCAATACACTTGCATATATATATATATATATATATATATATATATATATATATATATATATATATATATATATATATATATATATATATATGTACAGCAATAAATATGTAATTTATTTAAAATAGTTAATTACCTATAGTGTGTATGAGGACTGCTAGTAAAGTTCTAACTATATCTCCCAGCCCTGAAATATGAGGAAACCTTATTTGACAGTAAACAATCTTTCAATGCAAGTGGACTAAGTAAAGTTTTCTTTTATATTCTATTGTTATGGAAATTCCTGGAATGCTCCCCCACCCCCAAGTCAATCAATTCTTTCTTATCCCGGGGCCTATTGTTCGAGAAAATTTCAATTAATTTGTAAAAATATATATTTAAAAGACCACCAGTCATCTAGACTGAAAAAAAAACAAGAGTTAAATCAAATACTTCACCAAACTTCGATGGTGGAAGTGAAAAAATTGTACGTGCATCCAGCGTGCAGGAATCTGATCAGAAGAAACTTAATATCCTTTAAGCAAACAATTGTTTGAAAGGGGATCATCGCGTCGGTAAATGAATTTGTTCAACGTTAAATGGAAGCAACAAAAGCGATTATGAGGAGGGAAATAGAGTGAGTATTCTTTTACTAATAAAATTCCTATCCAATTCTTCAACGATTCCACAAAAAGATACGGCAATTGACCATGAAAGAAAAGCCGAATCCTCAGATATAAAAAGAAAAACAAAGTGTTTTCTGAAAAGAGTTATTTGGAAGAAGAATTAACATGACCTTTATGATATTGTTATCTAATTGTTGAGAAAACCAATGATGTCATCAGACGCGTTTTCTGATGAATAATGGTTGAGTGCTAGTGTTTTTTTTCCTTTGCTCACCTGGTTCAAAAATGAGTAATTTACTAGACGATGTGAAGAAGGCAAGATTATGCGAGTAAATTGAAATCAAAGTCTTGACCATTTTATTACATACGCATAAAACATCTAAGCACAAACTTATGCAAAATGTTAGGGGAATCTTTGATGTGTCTTTGAAATTCATAAAGTATTTATGAGTTTTTGCCGAAGAAAGTAATGTTACTTAATTTTGGTAAATACCATGACTGAATATAAAATAGACGTATGACATTGTTAACCCTTCATGTTTAATCTGGGAAAAGGTGCTGTGAAAGGCTTTTCCAGGGATCGGATGGATATTCTTACTTTTAATCCATTACCTGTCATGCAATGGATTGTCGTATTCTTGTTCAAGCGAAAGTGACATCCAGGAAAGTAATTCGAGAAAAAGGAAGCGGAAAGGAGTTGGAAGAAGAGCATGCGCAGATGAAAAGTACAAACAATAAGAAAAAAAAAGGATTTCATTGATTTCCTCTGAAGACTGGATTGGACATAGTGCAACAAATGGCTAAAGTAACAGCGACGATGTATTCGGATTAGGGCTATTAAGGAACACTTTTCACGGGCATTTTTCTCGGTAGCAGGATGTCACATTTTACTTGACAAATCTTCCACAAAATAGGTGTATTTACGGATATTTTTTAAAAAATTATTCAAATTCAAGATATTGGCACTGACTGGTCGCTATGAATGATGATTTCCAACTTCATTGGTTCGTAACCTGTCAGCTGTTTGAGGGCAAAATTTGAAATATACTTGAATATACATACATTCACTGTAGGTACTCCATTCAAGTGCAATTCTGCTCCATCCCCTATAACCAGGATAAGCTTATGCCAAATAATGTCTTACTTTGTGTATGACAGCATTCAAACTTATTTTTTCCTATTTTGACTTTACAGTGATTACAGTAAAGTATATTGTTGGAGATCATTGCTCTTTCGGGTGGTTAGGGATCAGGGTTGTCCTTCTTCAAGACTGGTTGTCAACAGTTGTTAGAAAATTCAGTCTGTCCAAATTTTTTTCACCTATAAGTAAGTGAGGAAATCCAGATTCATGCCTTTCTAAAAGCTAGAAGTGCAAAATGCAAACACTGTGTCTCAGCCAGAGTTTGAACTTGGTTTACCGATTCCATTTTCCTGACTGTTCAGCCATTTGCACCACTTTGACGGAAAAATACATTACTTTCCAGAAAAACTCATACATTCAGTCTCAAAATAAAGCTGTCTCTTTTACTCGAACCAAATTATATATTTGCCAAATATCATGAGCAAATTCCCTTATCAGTTGTTTGCTTCAGTCACCAGGAGTGGTAGCCGCCATCTTGTTTGCCTTTTTCAAAAGTTCATGGTGAGGTCATCTTCACATAACCAAAGGCAAAGAAAAAGTTCAAAGTGTAGGCTACTCTCTGCATGAAAAGATGAATCGACTTTTGCTGAAACCATCAAATATCATTTCTCATCGTCGCCACCATAAAAAGAAACTACCGTATAAACCTCACTAATATTTTGACATTGGTGTTATTAATTCGCGCCGTCTTCATAAAAACCGCCTGCTTCTTCTAGTTTTTGAAAGCAGATCAATGAAAGGAGAAAAGTCATTCAGTTGATTTATTTCACCGAGGTAAGCCCCGATAATATATTAAACGACATGAAAGGAACTAAGATTAGCAATTCTTATTTTGTATTTACATCGTGAACTTGACCAGTACTACAATGGTTGGCGTTGTTCTACATTAGGAGTTCTATCCTGGGAACTGGCTGATCAGAAACCACCCATGAATTAATATACAATGCAAAAAGAGATCAAATATTCTATTCCAAAGAAAACAAGCCTCCATCACCCTCTCAAAAAAGTGATAATTTTCTCAGTCATCATTTTAATGTTTTCTTCTCTGTCTTACAGATAGATAGATAGACAGATTGATTGATAGATAGATGGATGAATGGGTAAATTACATCAAGTTATTGATACATATTGTGCTAAGATTGTGATGCGGAGGTGCAGAGTGGTGTAACGTTTACCAGTGTTTGAAGTGGAATCGGACAACCGTTCAAGTTCGAGTTCAAGTTTCACACGGATTTGCTTATGTTAACTTTGCTCTAACATCTACGAGAAAAGCATTAATCCACTTTTCCCACCATTTATGAATATATATCAGCCTTTGGAAACTATAGCCTCTGTAAGACAGTCAATAAAGTAAGGTTAACAAGATGAAATTCCTTTCAGGAAGAGGGTTCAACATGATTTTAGTAACTCAACCCCATCCCAAAATCTATTTTCTCCTATAACTGCAGAATTTGCAATTCACTGCTTTACACGCAGTCCACATGGATGAACAAAAATGTCTATTATCGACATTCATACATAAGACTTTAACCAGATCACTCTCAAATAATCATGTCAAAAAACTGGCCACCACAATATTTATGAAAGATACTGTAGAACAGATATTCTTGTGAAGTGACGATATTATTATTTCTGGGATCAAAAAGTTCAATTCACCTAAGAGAAAGAGAGGTGAGAACGTAAAATAAGGTGCTATAAAACTTGTTTTCGAGTTGAAAGTTGCAAGTTGAAGATTTGGTCAAGTGTAGGGGTTGGATGTTCCAAACAGCATGCATTATTATCTTCTGATATCACAAGTGCCTTAGATTTTCACACCAACATTTACTATTTGCAAAGTAATGGGCAAAATTACCACTAGTTTTTCACACAATCACGTGCCTCGTAAAAATCATTCGTTCCAAATCTCTAATATCTTTTGCTGTCACACCTTGAATTATTTCACCTCGAATTCTGATGCGATTTCTTTGACGGGGTTTCAAAGGATTTCATCTTTTCATTTTCTTCTTAAGATGATAGAAGTGTCCAACAGAACGTTGAATGATTGAGTGTTTATTTGTCAAACAGGGAAGACTGACAGAAGATCGAAGTGGGTTGAAGAATGGAGAAAATACGTTTCCTCTAATCAATAGCAATAGCCAGGCATGGCATCAGTAGACAGGATTCGACCCAATTTTTGACGCTTGTCGCTCAGTGCGAACGTTTACTTGTCAAGAATAATTGATTCACGTCCGTATTGCTTAACTGTTGTTTTGGTTCTTACATTTGGTTAGAGTAATGTGAGACTTGTAAGGTCCTTTGAGAAATAATAAATACTTCCAGGTAACCCTAATTTCCTCAAGAAATATCATGAGGACCCAGCATTACGCCTCGACGATCTATCCATTCATATGCATTTTTATCAGGAGGCGGGAAGACTGGCTATTATAATTGTCTTTTTCATTTTACCGTCGGGTCTTTACTAAACATCGATTTCAGGATCTGATAATTTCTGGTATGTAGCTATTTTCAAGTTCAAGAGAGACCGGTTCGTTTGTTCTTAAATTCATCTTTTCTTGTTTGGCTTATAATTTTTTTATAATCAAGCTGTGAGTATTCAGTCATTTAATATCAACGGAAAACGGACTGTTTAGCGCACAAACTTGTTGGCCCATTACAATAATATCCCATCGTGGATCACCATGAGTCGCCTGGACATGTTCTTTTTGATATCGTCGATGGTCTCAAATCGGCTCCGAAAAGCAAGAATTCGTAGGTGATAGATAGTTAAATAGATAGACGTTTTATTTACTAGCTGAAATATTTGGCCTACAGTCGGTATTCCCAAATCTGATATTAATGGGGTATTTTCCTAGTTCTTGCAGAATGCTAATCATAAGGCTTTTGATAATAATAGGAAGCCCAAACTTTTAAAGATGACATTAATTCTATGCCTCTTGATACAATGCACCATTCTGGCTACTTATATGTCATATGCAATTAAAAAAATTATATTTTGAAATATCATATCGATTGGTAAATTCAAGTAGGTCAGAATTTTATTCTCAGGAAGAGTCCAGAGGCAGACCTCACATTAATATTTCTTTAAAAAAATTATGTTTGAAGTATATACTGTAGGGTCCTATTAGTCAAAATTAAAAGAAAAGATGTTATGCATAGCTTTTAGTTACGCTTGCAAAAACAAAGATTTGGGGGAATTAAAGTAACAGTAGGTTTTAGTGAACAAAATAAGGGACAATTTTAACACATTTTTTTCGTAGTTCGAACATTCCCCCTTTAAGTACCACCAGCGTTAGATACTTATTTGCTGACATTGGTAATTTTTAACTAGCCTGCTCCGGGGTCCCAGTAATAACCACAGAGAATTTTGTCACGATTGCTCTTTACGGTCATAGACGGACGGACATTTAGTGAAATATAGTGAGATGGGTTTTTCAAGGTTTACGGACAAAATCGTTCCACTCTCATGATCAAAGTCAGACGTGCAAGGGATAATACAGTGAACTTCAAACAATACAGTAAATTTTTTGACCTTTAGCACCCAATGATCTTCTTGAAGGGCAGCCAGATTTTGCGTCCCCAAAAACATTTAGAAACTTTTATTCATGTTTTTTTAAAGACTGAAATTTGTAATAAATTGGCATGGCAACACAACTATGAAATTCAAAATCGCTGTCTTTCGAGGGTTGGAATCACCTACAATGACTGGAAAAACTATTTTCTAGGCAATGTAAATCGTTTGTAGAGTGTTGAAGGTTGAAAAAACGTGTAAAATATATTGTGAGTTATTCAGAGTATGCTTCTCTTTTTTCCGTACATTATATTTTGGTCAATGCATTCTTTAGCGTCCATCATTTTCTGGAAGCCCAAGATGAGTAACTCATAGTTCTACGAGTTATGCAGATTATTTCTCTCATTTTCCCAGTTTGTCTTGGTACGTTTCAAGTGATGTGTTCTTCGGTTTGCTTTAAGTAAAGCATGATGTGTGCATGAGTTCGCTTTACGCCGTTTTCCCGTTCTAATGAAAAGAGGGAAAGTGCAAAAAATGGCTTGGCGTCTGTTTACAAGTGTGTCGTTGTAGATGCCACACATACCCTCATCCTAATTTTCCTTCACAGAGTCTCCTATATTTCTTTCATCCAATATTCCAATGATGACTCAGCTTATTTAACATACTTTGGTTTAGGGGAGCTGAAAAGCTTTTTGCGTATAAATTGATGGTAATTGCATCTTTGATTCACGTTATTTCGGCTGAGGTATCTTATCACATCGTTCTACCCTTACGTAGCGGGGAAACCCGTACTTTAATTCTGTAAAGCTAAACTTGGGTCAAAAAATGTATTTCGACACAACCTTAATTCAAATTTGAGCCACACTAATCGTCAACAGAAGGAAACAGTTCATCAAAGTGGAAACAGACAGAAACAGAAGAATAGTGAGTTGTTGGTGAGGATTATGTTGTTTTTTGTTGGGGGCTACAGGATTGACGATATTGAAGTTTTCCTATCCTTCATGCGGACTCAATTATATTGAAACGTAGGAATAGCGAGAAATTTGGTTATATTTCATTGATTCTTCCAGGGAAACTATTACCTAGATACATTTCCCTCAGACCGAATAGATTTTCCCGCCTTTAGACACACGTGTCCCATGAACACTAAAGCGAAAATGCTGATTCGATATTGACGTTGAGGAAATAGAATTTCCAACCTTCTTTTATTGCGATGAGAGAGGGAAACTAAGAGGAGGGAAGGGAGGACGGTAAGAAACACACATATTCGAATTCGTAGACAAGTTTTGTTGGGGAATGGAAACACCAGCTAAATAATGGAAAATTCTCATGCGAACTTAAATATAGCGTTAACTGCAGAAGTTAGTAAGTTTAATAGTTATCCATTGTAAAATAAAAGCCCTTGCCTATGTAAGATAATAGCGTGCGACATTTTCACAATGTCAGACAATGGCTTGGAGGTTTCTCACCCAGTTCCTTCGTAAAGGAGCCATCTGACATATCATGAATGACGGCTATGGTTTTTCAACACGTGCCCATTTATTATTTCCTCGACAAGTGAGCAGAGGCGTCGATGTATCTTTTCAGAGAGCCTGTTGAGATTTTAGTTCCTGCGGCTTGGAAAGATGACAATGAATCTGCATAGGGAAAAGTTCAATGTATTTTCTATGAAGAACAAAAACATGGGTAAATCTACAATAGTCAACTGTTTTGTTTTGTCATGTCTCCTTTTTGACAGTGCAACGGATGGAATGGTTATGATTATTCCTGCATACAAATGCAATATTATCCATTTAGCATTTTTACACAAACATTCTATGAGAATTGGTCCTTCGTGACTCCATTTTTACGAGAAAGAAACATTCTTCCCGGAAACCGAAAATGTTTTACGGTTAATTGACATTTACAACCACCAATATCTCACTACCATCTTATTTCTTTTAGGCTGTCTAAAATACGTGTTCTTAATTCTTTGTATATGCGTATTATTCCAATTCTTCCTGTCCTTTTCTCTCTCTCTCTCTCTCTCTCTCTCTAAATTCGTCAATTTACGCACGACAAATTTAGCACATGTGTCTATCTGTATATATTTTGTCAGCTGCGGTTTCGCATTTAATCTTTTTGGTTCCACGTTGTGAGTTGTAATCTTCAGTGGTTGTACGCCATTTTTATAACTTGATCAACCCATTGCAAAATCGTTTTTCTCATGGATTCTGCGATCACGGACTGCTGTTTTTAATACACATATGCTGTCTTTGTGTTATGTTGAGCGCGATTCTTTCATGTTCACATTACAAGGATCTCAGTTTAAAGGTCGGTCTGCTGGTTATATTCTATGTTTCAGCTCCATAAGTGATTACCAGGAGGATGTATTGGTTCCATACCATTCTTTTCAGGACTAATGGGATTTTCAGGTTCTTGGAAGATGAATTTGTCCTTCCGGAAGTAGGAATCAAAATCAATGCATCTCCAAACACCAACAACATGCTTTGTAGTCGGTAAGTCACGATATTTGATGGAAAAGATAGTAGATGTCTCATCCAAATCCATTTCTCATAAGCCCTTAACAGAGCAGCAACCTTGAAAAACTCTTACATCCATTGCCAAACTTCTTTTCATATGTTTTTTCAATTTTAATTGCTAATCTCTGAGAAATAAGGACAGCTAATTCTCTTTCTCCTCTCTATTCGGCTCTTTTGATTTGTTCCTCCCCCCCTCCTTCAAGACACAAATTCACTTATGTCCCTTTGATTCCCCCTTCCACTTTCTTGTTTCTTTGAATTTTTTCGCCTCTTCTCTTACCTGCTTGTATTCTCTCTGACCGCTTCTCTTCCCTCAATATAGTCTTCTTCTTCTTGTTCTTGTTCTTGTTCTTCTTCTACTTCTTCTTGTTCTTCTTCTTCTTCTTCTCATTCTCCTTCTTCTTGTTCTTGTTCTTGTTCTTCTTCTACTTCTTCTTGTTCTTCTTGTTCTTCTTCTTCTTCTTCTTCTTGTTCTTGTTGTTGTTGTTGTTCTTCTTCTTCTTCTTCTCGTTCTTCTTCTCCTTTTTCTTCTTCTTCTTTTTCATCTTCTTCTTCTTCTCCTTTTTCTTCTTCTTTTTCTTCTTCTTCTTCTTTTTTTTCTTCTTCTTCTCCTTCTTCTTCTTCTCCTTCTTCTTCTCCTTCTTCTTCTTCTCCTTCTTCTTCTTCTCCTTCTTCTTATTCTTCTTTTTCTTCTTCTAACAGGAGTTGAAAGGGACTAAATTTTAGAGTGATAGCCACCGTACTGCATCTATAACAGCAAAGCCGTCATCTTCACCGATGAAATCCAAGTGGATCTCCACTTCTTTAATGGTCAATCCATCTCACTGTCAGGGTTTCTGCAAGACAATCAAATCTGCCGTTATCTCATTCGTTCAGAATTCGCTGGACAAGGAGAAAGGTCAAAGGTAGGGTAGAGGATATAGAGGTCAATAGAGATCGATTTCTGGCTTTGTCCCTTCAGTAGTTGCTAAAAAAAATTCCAAATAGGAGTATCCGTCTTTCTAATCCCCGAAAAAGTAATGGTCAATTAGTGCATTTTTGTTCACTACTTTGAATTTTTCAAGGATTCATCAGGAGTTCCTTAAGTAATTTCGAAGAGAAGTATCCTTCTTTCTCAAGTTAAAGAATCAATGGTCAGTTGGTGCCTTTTTGTTCACTATTTATTTGAAATCTTCTACGGATTTGTCTTGAGTTTCTCAAAGGAATTTTGAAAATGTGTGTCCGTCTTGTGCATTTTCAAGAATCAATCGTCATCTAATGCACTTTTGTTCACTATTTATTTGAAACCTTGCAAAGATTTGTCAGGAGTTGGTCAAGGGAATTTCGGTGAGGAGTACACTTCTTTCTAACCTTGAAGGAGCAACGGCCCATTGGTGACTTTCAGTTCACTATTTACGTGAAATGACCGGGATTTGGTCAACTGATATCAGCATGGAATTCTTTGTGATTGTCGGTATTTTCAATTGAAGGCTGTTTGCCTATTTAGTACATAGGCCAAACATTATTTCAGAACAAATATGCTTTTAGATGTTTTATATCCGTACAGCAAGAGAGAGTCTGATTGCATTATAAGTGAGGCAGCCCTGTGCCTTTCAATCATTATTTCAGTGATAACCATTATGATATATTATATTATAATATTACGATTGCTTACTTATTTATTCTGGTGGCTTAGGTGTTTATATCAACATCAATTTTCAAAAAAAATTATTTTTCTCAAGGACTGCATATGAAATACCAATTCTTAGCAATTCAAAATGATCTGGAGTCTCAATTTTCATTTAAAAATGCATACAATATATGATTGTAAGTGCCTTTGTGCACATTAGAATTCTTCTAATGCTTCTAAGAAAGGCATGAATCAATTTTTCTTCTCCATGTAAATAGCTATGTTCCTGCATTATCATGATGCTAGATGAATAGAAGTGTAGTCTGGTGAACTGGTGCCATACAACTACTATATTGTGTCTCTATGAGTAGATGTGAGCCGTCGTGTGACTCTCCCTCACCCATCAAAAGCATTTGAAGACCAGCTGCAGCAAAGCATTTCAATGATCGACTAGATTAATGGAATCAAGCATTCAAAGCACGGACTGACGGCATACATGGACCCTTTTCTAGGTTTGCCACTGTCCCCTTCACGCACAATTAACATTTACCTCTCGAGTAACAGACGAATTCACATATTCTCAAATGATAATAATTAATTCATCATTGTTTCTAAACGATTTCTCCATGCTCTCTCGGTCCTTCTCTGTCCCTGTAATAGTTGTGTGATCCTTTTCTAAAAAAGATACATTTCATGCAAATTGAATGTATCTGAATTTTTTCACCGGTAATAATTAGGATGAATATATAATTTGAGCCTCTTTACTGTCTTGGGCATCCTGGGTGTTATACATCCCTTGCACTTATCTTTCCTTATCTCATTTGCAAATCTACATTCCTACTTATCTTTTGTAATCTGTTTTTCCTCCTGTCGAAAACCCATTTTTCAAAAAGAAAGAAGAAAGATTTCTTCCCATGACGTACCTATTAATTACTCGTATAACTCAGGCTTCCACAAACGAAAATGATAGGTGGGAAATTTTCAAAATTCAGAAATAATCTTTTCTTACGATTTATTACACCTTAAATTTTTTTTTTGTGATCGGAAGATATATTTATCTCCAATGAAACTAAGCATATTTCCGATGCATCTTTGAATGTAAAAAGTGCATTAATATTCAAAACATTTCAGTTGTGAATATATGCATGCATAGATAGTCACGTGGCTCAATTTAGTATTGTACAAATTTTTCAAAACGATAGAGAAAAAGTACATTTTGCTTTGATAGATAAATTTACTAAAAGAAAGACTAAATTTATTTGAAAGTAAACTAAAAAAAATCCACGTTTGAAGATACGTCTCGTACATGGATATTTTGCACTTTTTTGCTAATTTCACAAGACTTTCAGACACATAGCCTCACACGTCCAAGTTTTATCCTCATATTTCAGCCGACCCCTTCGTTGGTCTTCATCACTGCATGCAAATCTGACGTGGAACATTGTCGCTATTCAACGAGTTGTTGGTATAAGTATTTTCATTCCTGTCTGTTTTATCACAATATTCCGGTCGATATGTTCTTCCACCATTTTCTTTGTCAAAAAAGCTGACATAAAAACATAGTCAACGGTTCATATGCTGTTCAGCATAATGTATGTAATATTTCAAACACCTCATTATGGCCGATGCGTTTATTTTGACTCTTTCCTTCCAGAATTTAGTGCATCCAAATATAGATATTTCTAGATGGATTTCAAAACAATATTCTATCTTATTTGCATCGTCAGAATGAGTTCAAAGCGTCACATTTTGCAAGACGAATCTTGTTTGAATTTTTGTGTGAATTTTTAATAATATAAAGAGATCGATGTATAAAAATCAATATTCCAAAAGGTATGTGGATACAATTATAGACTTGCCGAGCAATATTATATTTTGGTTTTCAAAAAGGCGTCTGGTGTCCTAAATTACTGAGGTCATTTTTTATCGCACCCCTTTTCTTAAATGGAAGTAATGATTTTTTTAGAAGAGAACCTTAATTGATCGGAGTCTTGTATTTTAAATACAATATAAATTTAAGATAGAAAATGAAGTGATATTTAATTACTAAATAAAAGTTTTAATGAAAGGTAGAAATGGAAAAGAGATCATATTTCTTGAGATGAGATAAAAAATTCAATGTTTAAAACGAGCATATTTTGGAAGATAACCTTGATTTCGGTCTATGAATTGCCATGCAGCTGATCAAATAATGTCATTGATTGAGAAAATATCAGATAAGTGTATTTCAAAAAAGATATTGTCTGAAATTTTGAAATCAGTCATTTATTAAATTACAATGGTCGTTTTTTTGTCGAATCACTCTTTCTTTATCTTACGTACGACTTCATCCCTACTGTTTGTGTAGGAATATGGTTCAGGTCTACGTTGTATTCGGTATCTATGATTGTCTTAAATAATTCTGAAATGAGTACTTGCAATCATTCCAAGAGTTATTCGTGCAGTTTCCATCACAGCGCTTCAGCCAAATTCAGGGTTTTTCGGTCTTCTTCATTGAATCCACATATAAATCATTATACTTACTCTTTTTAGAGCAATGCTGACGTTTTGCTCATCTTATCATTAAATTTCAGTACCTTAGCTCTCCAGCCTTCCTTAGGTAAAGGAAGCTTCAGGAGATTTTTTGTGGCACAGTCAATTCTTATTCATTCGCCTACAGAGCATGAAACCATTCTCTTACAGAGCATGATGAAGCATGCCAGGATGTGCCTGCTTTTCAATGTTATCAAGTGGTACGTGACAAAGTACCTTCCACATTAACAATAAGACCCGGTGTTCACCAATACGACGTTTTCCAACATAGCTTCGACCGGCTAGTTGCTCTTTTCAGCAGTGCATTTTAATGCAATTGCTTCCCAAGTATAAGACATTGATACATATTGGTCGTCAAATGTCTCGTGGGTTGCTGGTGAATTGCTGATAGATACCCAAGACAACTGAACATTAGCAACCCACAAACCATGTCAGTTCGGATATGCTCTGACCTGGTTTTATGCCCCCGCAGAAAAACCTTTCATCGCCCATGTTTGCGTCAGTTAACATATCAATATAAATTACTTGAGGTCGGATGACCAGCTCATATACCCCTGACTTTGAAAATAACTTTTGTCACAAGGCAGTGGCTGCCATTTTTGCCACATTTTGGCTGTGATAACGTTTGTATTTCATCCTTTCTCTACGTCCTTTTTTTTATCCATCTAATACATACCATTTTTTTCGTGTAGTCTATTTTAGATTTTTTCTCCTGTTTCTCTCATGATTTGCAATTCCAAAAACAGTGTTATTCCAGCATTGCCAAAAGGTCTAAATACGAATAAAAGAAAATTCACAAATTGTTTTTTCAAAGCCAACGCAACTTTGCAATCCCAGAAAGAAACTACTTTACATCGTGACAAGCAAATTACAAAAATTATGTTGTTCGTGAAATGTGATCCTCGGAAGAAGAGAAAAAGAAATCATAGTGCCAGACACCGAACTGCAAAAGAAGATGGGAATGATAAGTCGAAGATCTGTAAAAAATGCAATCACAGGAAACCATGCATCTTTACTGACGTCCTAGTGCTTAGAGTCTATACTTATATAAAAAGCTTTTGTCGGTAGACACATAATTTCGTTGGCAAGTTCCAAATAATTCTTATATAAATCGCAGATGGTCCATCCTAACGTATGTTTCTCTAAATTTCCTCCTTTCATGATTGTCTATATAATTCAATGAACGTATTCAGTTGATCTATCGTTTCTAAAAGAAAAAAACAGGAAACTCCATGCCACCAATGTTCTAGAAAGCTTTCAGAGTTGCTGTTTTCTCCATCAAACTTAATTCCGCTCGATCGAAGAGATACAACGAGTAAATATTTTATTACTTCTTTCATTGGTATATATGATCCTGATTTACCTTTATTAAATAATTCTGAGATTTTACCTGTGTACTAAGTGTAATAAACCTATTACAGCCTAAGTTTTACTGTTACAAAGCTAGTGGCTAAAAGGGATCATGTGACTGACACGTCTCTCTTTATGATGTATAATCAGAATCTTCGAATCTTAGATGATAAAATGGGCCAACGTTTAAGGGCAGCACTTCATTTGGGGAACTGAGAAAAAGACTCTTGAACAAAGATGCAGTCAGTCTATTTACAAAAATCAGTATATATAGAACAGTTTTCCTCACATTGTTCCCGTATGGTTGTGAGACATAGACAACGTAGTGTCGACAAATAAAACCAAAAACAATTTTACCATGAATGTATTATTAAAAAAAAACGTATACTTCAAATGAAACATATATCATCCATCACTTTTTTACAATTGTTCATATTTTCTGTTTTCAAAAATATTGAAACAATTGAGCTACAAAATTATTTTTAGTAGTATTAGTGGTTGTGGTGATATAACGAGCAGCAACTGCCTACCTACCTGCATCTAAACAGGGGAGCTAGACTTTACCATAAACAACCAATTTTGTGCTTGTGCGTTCACAAAACCCCTTTCCAATCTCACCGTTTGCGTGACTGACAACGAATGAACAAACAAATAGACAAGAGAATGAAGGTTATTTTCAACAGGTTTGATCACATGGGAGGATTTCGTATGAATATATGAATACTTCCCTTGTGGGATTTCCATCTATTTCACTGCAATTATCTTTTGTAAACGTATGTTGATGTAAATAAAAATTGCACAGTCATCTTTAATACTGATAAAAAAAGAAAACTAAATCTGAGCGGATCGCTTGTCAAAAGCTTTCAGATGAGAACTTATCTCAAGGGAATGGACATTTGATTTGAATCAGTTGTCAACATTATTCCCACGGCTGGGACCGACTGAAATATCTTTCCAAGCGTCAGAGGGAATTCAAAAAACGAGAAAAGATTGAAAAACAGATTAAAATATAGCTGAACAGCATTCAGAAAGATAGAGTGTCCAACAAATAGAAATATATTTTGATTGACAGCTACAGGTAATGTACAATTTTCCCGTGATGTTTGCTTGGAAAATCAATACATATAAGTCGCATATCTATTGATATTTAATGTAATACGATGGTTGGATTTCATGTTCTAAATAAGGATGATTCATGGTATAAGGAAGACATAATTGATAGTATGTGTATTGCAAAGTTTTGTTTATTTATTGCTTGAGTGAAGCGTAGAAATTGTCAAATGTCAAGCGTGTTTTATCATGTAACTAGATTACACCCATTTGGTGTGATTTATATATGGATTAGCAGTAAAGAACCAGAAGCTGATGTTTTAGGTAATGTGATTATGAAAAATAATTTGATCATATGACATATTTCTAGTCTAGGCAATATATGAATTTATGTAAGACATGATATCAAATGATATCAATCAAGATTTTTCTTACGAAACTTTTTTGATAATAGTTGCTGACTTATGATAAAGCGTTACCAACTCAAAATTTGATTACTCCGCTGAAATGCTTGAAAATCGGCAAAAATGTCAGCACTTCTGGCTTATGGTAAAGCTAAAATGTGTTATACTCATTCAAAGGTCAAACATCAAATGAGATACCTGTAACCCCTAAAATGAATAGATAAAGGAAATTTACCGTTATATTCATTGAACTTACGGGATTTGTATTTGATTTGCTAAAAAAAAAAAATAGTGTCTGACTCCGGTAATACTCTCGAAACAAAAGTTTCGTTCAAAAACTCAGTTATTGATCTGGTAAAAAAAATGAAAATTATGAAAAAATGTTTTGTTCTTTTTTTGTTAGATTTGCTGTCACCGAATTGAGAAAAAGCTGAGAGAATTAGTTTATTTTCTGCAAATTTTATGGCTAATATATATATATATATATATATATATATATATATATATATATATATATATATATATATATATATATATATATATATGTATATATATATATATATATATATATATATATATATAAATATATATATATATAGATATATATATGCATATATATATATATTTATATATATATATATGCATATATATATATATATATGTACATGCATATATATATATATATGTAGATATATATATATATATATATGTATATATATATATATATATATATATATATATATATATATATATATATATATATATATATATACATATATATGTGTGTGTGTGTGTGTGTGTGTTCAATCAGCAATAATCTACTGATCTAAAGACTGATCTATTTTTCTAAATGGCCAGATAAGTTGGAAGGAAAATGTTGCTGTGAGTAGTTGCTGGGAAATATTGAGTTACCTGTGTTGATCCAATGTCACCTAGGTTCATGCTTTTGGTTCCCACTGAATCCGTGGAGTCACAGAATAAAGTTTGGACAAGACGTCTCACTTCTTCAATTGCAGCCACATACTCATCTGCTTGTGCATTCATTTCAGATATTGAGACATGAATAGAAAAATAGCCAAAACAAAGAAAACTAATAGCAGAACGTTTGTAAATATCGGAAACAGAAATCAAAACAAATACAGATTTAGACATACATAAAAACGTACATTTAATGAACAAAAAAAATAAACAATGACATATGTACATTCTAGGCTGATAAGAAGGATATATAAGTATTCAAAAGACGACTTTATGAGCCAGCAAGAGAGCCAAGCTTTTCGAATAAGTTGCTAGCGTTGAACAGAGAGATAAATTGAATTACGAGGGGGGCACATGATATATGATGCCATTTGATTTGATTGTCGAAGGAAACTAACTATTCTTTTCTTTAATAAGTGTAGAAATTAATGGACCAGTTGTGATTATTAGAGATTGTTGGTTCTGATTAGACATAGAAGAGCCTACAGGGCGAAAAGGGGCTTAGGCAGACTGTGTACGGCGCCAGAGAACGTTTACGGAATCTCAATATCGACGAAGCATTTTGATAAAGACGATATGTTAGTCAAGGTATCGAAAAGAAGCAAGGTGGTCGAAACCGAGCAGAACCTCAGCCAGTAATGGAGCGCAGAAAGCAATGACGGAGCTGACAGAACGTTAGAAATGTTACTGGTCCAAAGTTAGTTCAACTCAGACTGAACTGAGGCGAGAAGTGAGCTCAGTAGTAGCGGAGATCAGGGCCTTGATAAATAGTAGTTCAAAGGGGGTGTGACGTCAGTATATGTGGGGATAGCTTTAGTATTTTCTAATTCAGACATCCAAATACGAAAATTATAAGGTTGCAAAATGGAATTAAAGGCATTTGATCTATATATGTAAACGTCGATACATTTATAAATAATTGATAAATACATAGATAGAAAGGAAGAAAGGAAAAAAGGGAAATTCAGAGGTAGATAACGAACAGAATTAGTTAACTAGCTGGCTAGCGTGCTAGATAGGTACAAAATATGGTCAGTACTTTAATTGATAATCCACGTAGAGTGGCAATAACAGATGCTCTTCGGGCCTTAACATTCTTGCCCATCGTTGTGTCCATTGAGATAGATAAATGATTGAATTTTCTACAACAGATGAGAGTTTCTCCTGAATGCCTTCATTTAGAAAGGTGACGCTAATACAGATCGATTGAGTTCGACCATCGATTTTACCAAGCCAACCCAAAGCCTCACCTCAATTACTGGTACAAAAATCGCTCTACGTACTGAACTTCTAAAGTCTAAAAGTATTCTGACGAATGAGCGCTTTATCAAAGTTGCCTTAGAAGCATTTCGATGCCTCAAATTGTTAAACGGATGGAGGAGCCAATTGATCAGTAACCAAGCTCTACATTGACGTACGAATCTTCAGAATATGGGAGGCAAAAATGAGTCTGTCGGGGGGGGGGGTGTCTGCTATATTGTAGAAAACGCTCTTCAAAAGTTTTTTTTCCAAAAAGATGTATCAAATTAGGGGTTGCAGACTAAATGTTGACTCAAAAATGCCCGTCTTGTAAGGGGGTGATCGGCAAGTTGAGGTCGGAACATACTCAGGGGTAACACGTTGTAAAAAAAGGGAACTTGAGCGTAAACTCTCCAATCAAACACTTTTTGTAAAATATTGTTGACAATTCCGATTCTCCAGGGTTTTTTTAATTACTTTTTTCTCATCTTTTATAGATTTTGATATTACTTTTAATCATTCCTACCTTGCTTACTTTTCAATTTTGAGTTTTTATGTATGGAATGTCGATTTTTAAACTGTATCATGGAGGATGAGATGATTAAAAAAATTCACTTGAGGTATAAAATAGGGTTGTTTTGCTGCAGATCCACTTCTTTGGAGATGATGCAACAAATTTTGGTGGCGGTATCTGATAGGATGCTCCTTTATCTTGGGAGCCTGATGCAACTTCTGAGTCCTCTTGCGATTAACAAGAAGTAATAATAAGTGGCAACCTGTATGAAATCGTTGCTTTATTTGAAATTGAAAGCTGATAAGGATGTAAAGTAATCTATTAACCCCAGCATATCTATCAGTACATAGGCGATATGGTTTGTCTAGCCAACATCTGGAGAATATCTTGCAAACATCGTCTTTTGAGATTTGTTCGAGACTTGGATATACTTAATAAATAACTATGGTCACATAATTGTCGATTGAAAGTTTGGAAAGTAGTTTCAAAACCTTCGATAGTGGTTGTGTCCTTCATTAGTTGCCCTCATTATTCTGGGATTTTTATTAATGTTTACTTAACATTCGTTTTGACAGCAAAAACCAGAATTTGTATGGAATGTATATGGATAGAATGTATTTCACGTTTATTCATTAGCGAACAGAATCGCCTGTCACCCAGGGAAATCAACTTCTTGAATTCAAGACTGGGTGCAAAATAGCAAAATCTAGAACCGATTCAAAATACGTATGTTTGGTTAAACCAGAGGGTTGCTATCTTTATTAATTTTTTGGATTATAAAACAACGTAAAGGTGATCAATGCTACAAATTCATCCATGCTTCTAAAATGTACAATAAATGACTTGATGCTTTTTTGGATGGAAAGTCCACGATTCGGAGCGGCTTCTGTGGTGCTTTCCACCGAGAGAATAATGTTTATAGTCATGCACATCGTGAGATTTTTTTATGATTAAAGAGTTAACGAATCATTTTTTCGATAAAGAACTTGATGATTATTAGAAAAAGTGTTCAAAACTTTTGAGTATCCTTCTCGAGAGAGTAAGGCTTAAACACATGCATCACTTGCAAGATTTAACTTCCAACATGTAATTTGGCATAAATTGATTATATTGGGTTGGACGTGTCTTTAACAGAACGTTAGGGATTATTCGTCAGAATAACGAAATTAAAGCTGACAGAGTGCATGCTGTTAAGCAGGCGCCTGTAACACTTTACATATGTGTGGCTGCATATGATAAGTGCCTGGAAAACCACTCTTTTTTTGGTTGTTAATATTTTCGTTATTTTCGGTATCAAGGTGCTTAGTTTCAACATTCTGAAATTTGAACACTCCGTGAAACATAATACAGAGTGGTCAAGCCTTAAAATGAGACAAAATTGAGCATTGTAGCTCTGGAAATAATGATAATGTAAACTTTTGAGATTGATTCATTGGGCACCAATCAAGTAGGCCGACACGCATACACACACACACACACACACACACACACACACACACATATATATATATATATATATATATATATGCATATATATATACATTTTTGTGTGATCGTGTGTGTGTTTGCGTTTGTGCATGTGTGTGTAAAAAATGAGGCCTGAATCATTGTAACTGGAAAATAAGGAATAGAAGAGAGACGAAAGCTTTACGGGAAAGAAGAAAGAATGAAAGAAGAAAAGTAAATGGGGTGAGAAAAGGGAAAAAAACGAGGAGAAAAGGGAAACAAGAAATTCTTGATTCTGTAATGGCAATGAATAAGAAGTTTTGAAGAGCAAGAAATAGGAAGTAATCTGGAACTGGAAGATACGTAATGAAAAAGAGATGAAAGTATTGTGGAGAGAAAAAAACAAAAAAAGGCAAGAAAAAAGAGAGGACAGAAAGACAAAGGGTAGAAAAGAAGAATGGAAAAAGAAAGAAAGGAAGAAAGAAGAAAGGAAGGAGAGAAAGTGGGCGTAGGAAAGAAAGAGGTACATGGCAAATTGATTAAGATGATATGAGAAGACATAAAAGGAAGAAAGGGGGAAGAAAATGAAAGAAGAGAGAGTAGGTGAGAGAAAGAGAGGGGGGAAGCGAGGGACGAGAGGAAAACTTCAGTCTGAAAGCAATAACTAAAGGAAAATATAAAGAAAGAATAAAGAATATTTCAAACAAAAAACAGAAGGGGAAAGGGAGAATAGAAAGAAGAAAAAGAAAATTAAAAAAATAGGAATTATTGGAATAATGAAACTGAAGGGAAAAAGAACGAAGGGAGGAAGGCAAAAGTAATTAGGTGAACAAAGAAAGGAAAGAAGGATATTGGAAAAAAAGGGTAAAAAACAGAAAGATGAATCTAGAAGATGAAGCAAAAAACGTACAAATAAGATGGAATGAAAATTGGGTGAAAGGCAGAATCACTGTCAGAACAGAGAAAGAAAAAAGATTAGGGAAGACGAAAGAAAGAACACACGAATTAGGAAAGAATGAGAACTATATTTAGAAGAAGAAAGAAGGAACAAAGGAATGAAACAAGTTAAACTGATGGAAATATCGTGTATACAAAAAGATAAAAAAAACCCTAAAACCCTTCCTAGATATCATCGCAGTTATAAGGCACAGAGCCCACATGCCAATTCTATCAAAAACTTACAAATCCGATTCTCATCGTCATGATTGCTATCACGTTGTGCAATATATTCAGGAAGAACAAAAAATGGTTGACGTGAGAAAAGAGAAAAAAATAGACATTTAGAAAAGAAAAAATAATAACGAAACACTGCACGTTGTGTTTTTAGTAATATCTGAATATTTACTTATGCGCTCTGAAACAGAACGTTTGGTATCACAGCCTTGCGTTCTCCTTCAATGAAAGCAAAAAGATAAGATAGTTAAGTATATTACAACTTTTACATATTCAGAAACATTGCTTTTGCAAAGCAATCAAAATGTATGTATCAATCGCCTTGTTATACGCAAGTCATGTTTCAACCACGATTGTTTTTCAATTTTCATATTCTCAAATGATTGTTTCGAAATTATGACTTAGGATTTAACCGTATGAAAGCCTGACTCCTTGTAATGCATACAAATATTTTCACACAATTGCTTTCCATATATATGTATATATATATATATATATATATATATATATATACATACATATATATATATATATATATATATATATATATATGTGTGTGTGTGTGTATGTGTGTGTGTGAATGTTTGTATATGTGTGTGTGTATGTATGTGTGCATATGTGTTACCCAAGCTAGAATATGTTTCTGAAAGTTCTTCAAGCTAAAATAGCATACGGCAAAAGAGCGATTGCAATTAATGTGTGAAAATTTTTCCCCCGAGTGTTCCCAATTCCTCCAAATATTTCTGATGGTAAGTTAGTCAGGGATGCCGAAAGTTAGGTCAGTGAGAAGTACAGGTAACTATGATGTAGGAGAGAGATAAATATGGTACACACTGGTTATATAGAGGTTCACAGTAAAACAAATGCCCTCTGTTGTTTCCGCTTTTTGCATTTTAGTAAAAACAAAAACAAAAAAAGCGTATGAGAATGTGGAGGAATCATATTCATATAAGTTTGGAGAAAATATGCGATGACTTTAAATCTGTTTTGTCTATCAATAAAATCTTTGTAAAAATGCATTGCATCAAGCCTAGTATGGTACTGTATAGGGCTGTAATACTAACATGATATTCATGAACCATCAGTGAATCCCGGACTAATCCATGTCACGCCACAAAATATACCAAAACCCAGTAATTGATACACACGGCATTCCAGGGTATTGCAATCTGCCTGTGAACCTCTGTTTGACATTCACTGCTATAGAGTGATTGGGTTAATATTTCTTCCATTCTTCTCTCCTGGGAGATTCCAGCTGTTTAAAATAAAGAATATACCTAATCTGACGCATGTCCTCTTAATCTACTTGAAAGTCCTCCGCCTGGAACTTCACTACTATTGTGATCATTGTCAGCTGTCTCATCACCTTCTCCTTGATCTTATCCACGGTGTGAATTCTTTTAGAAGAGTAACAAGTAATCGTAGAATAAGCTGTTGGAGCTAAGTGATGTGACGATTTTTTCAAAAATCCCTGCTTGAATCTTGAAGGATGGGGAGGTTTGGTCATCTGTGGATGAAATGGTACATTAGCTCACTCAATGGCATCACACAGCAGACTAATTATCCCCGGAAAAAAAAGGTTTGTTCCCGCATGTTCAGTAGGGTCCCCACGAATTGGTCATCAAGTTGCATCAAGGATACACAACTAGTTCAATAAATATTCAAAATGGCAGTGACTTTTTGGACAGTCCTCATAACGAGTGTTGATATTTGTCAAGAGATTTGAATAGAAAAAAAACAAAATTTATTAATATTCTATTGAACAGTCTCACATTGATCGATCGATCCTGCGATTCTGAGGCGGGCGAGATTTTCAAACCTCTGATATATATGTTGATCATTTATTTAGTATTGAAAAACAGGGTGACCAGGTTCAGCAAATAGCGAAAGTGATCGATTTTGCACTGAATTTCACAAGACAATGTTAAATATAACTGAACAATAAACGCCAGAGCGAATCAAACTCACTTTTTTTCTACTTCTTATGACTTACTTTTAGAACCTTTATTTTTTAACAATGGAAAATGGCTTTGCATATAGAAATCATATAAACTGATTTCAGGAATTATAGATGTGCCTCAAGTAGTACATATATAAAGTCCGTCCAGGAAGTATGGCGTTGTTTGATACTGAGAGAGAAATGGCCTCCTGAGAGCAATGGCAACTCATTTTCTTTCAGAGTAACTCTCTTTGGATCTCATTAACTAATTTATTCGTCCCTTTAAGTTTTTTCAGAACAGTCCACAAAGTCCCCTTTTAGGATCGCCATTAGCTGCTCCCTCAGATTCTATCTAGTCTCATTTACGGTCTCTATGCTGGTCTCTTTCAGATGTGATTTTAGTCGTGGAGTGTCAAATGTAGACGTAAGTGATTGGATTTTCCCTCGAGAGAGAAACCCTGCACGCCATGTGAAGTATAATTTGCTCAGTCATTGTGAATGTGACGAGCTGTAACAAAGTATACAAGCGCAGGCATTGGTGACTCATTGACAACCGAGTAACCCTATGGGAATTAGTCAGTTCGCACTACTCGTGATCAAGTTACAACCGGTTCTCGAGATATGCAACATGGCTGGACACTTTTTAGACGAACTTCGTATATATATATATATATATATATATATATATATATATATATATATATATATATGTGTGTGTGTGTGTGTGTGTGTGTGTGTGTTTGTGTGTGTGTGTGTGTGTTTCGTATATAAAATTAACTCATATTTTATTCAATCGTCAGATTGATGGATGAGCTACTACAATTTTGTGGCAGGATAGGATTTCAACTTCTGATATATATGTTTATTATTTATAGAGTACTGAAAAACCAGTTGACCAGGATCAGCAAATAGCGAAATAGATCGATCTATGTGTTCCAGTCATTGTTTGATATCGATTCAGATTATACTTCTTTATTTCACTGCAATCTTTTGTTTGCTCTTCTCTTAATACAAATTGCGTATCCACTGATCTCTTCCTGTTATATCTATCATAGTACAAAAACCAGGAAAGTTACAATCTCTAACAAAGAGGTACGCCATTCTGTTTAGTTCAGAGTCACGTCTGACAACAGTTTTTACTACTGAACATTCCTATGTATCCGAAATATATTGCTACCCCTTTGGACACTTTTACAACCAATTCAATATTTACCCCTAATTTTCCCACGTTTCCTGAACGATCATTAGAAATTTGTCCATTTGCCTCTCTTGGAGGTCATAGAATGAGAACATGTTTGACTTTGACTGCAACTTTAAAATCATACTTTAATTAACGTTTAATCAAGTTTTGTTTAAAAGGCAAAATTTAGAATGTTAGCCAAAACCATTTTCTCCTCTAGATTTCATGGTAAAATTATAACCAAAAATGATTTTAATCATTGGGAAAACGTAGTAAACACTTGGCCAATCTACGGAGACAGAAATTCAATGTATGCACCGATTGTTGTATAAACATTGAATTGAAAATCAATTTTACATCAACCAATGAAAAAAATATATAAACTGATTCAGGATTGTATGAAACATATATATATATATATATATATATATATATATATATATATATATATATATATATATACATACATATATATATTTTTTACTTATGCTTGATACATTGCAATCGCAAAAAAAGACCGATTCTCCTTAACGTTGACTCACTTACAAAATCCGTTTTCGTAAAAGGATTTTATAAACTGACGGAAGCAAAAAGTGATACGATAGGTTCTGCAATCAAATAATACTTCAGATGCATTCAGTTTTGTCCAAATGCAACGGGAACATATATAATTGTACAAGTAACGTGTAGGGAAAGATCAGGTACTGCTGCAAAAATTTCGACTATGAAGCCCCAAATATTGGTTTATGATTGCCAGGGGCAGTGTAAAATTATTCAATCGAACATAATATCCAGATGTAAAAACTTTGCTGATATAATTGAAACAGTACTTGAAATATGCATCTTTGTGGAGTTCTCCCCCTTCCAAAAGAAATGTTGGTTCCAGCCAAAAAATATTGAAAGAGAAGTTGATGTTGAAGAATATGCACACGACGAGGTGGGTTTAATCGGCAAACTTTGTATCACATGAAGGACTGTTTGCACTTCGTTTTTTTTTAATACTTGTTGATTATAATCAACTGTTGAACTCGTGAAAGATGTTTCTTCATGAGAAACTGACAGCAGAAGTTAAAGCGAGAGTTATAAAATGCAATTTACGAATGCAGAAATTTAATTTTATTCTGGTCTTTACTTGCACAGTGAATATCTCAATTAACATACAACATGTACTACAATTCGCATGAGTGAGAAAGGAAATGGCATTTCTGATGGACGGGGGCTTGCTAGCTTGAATGTTCAGGCATTTGAGAGGGACGTAAAGTGATGCTCCCCTCTCTTAAACTGTTGGAACTAAAACAACATCCATCGATGAAAAAAACTTCTCAACCAAAAAGCAAGACCGATCAAACAATTCGGAGATGAAACTCATTGACGACTGTTGAGTTATTCTAACTTCCCACCCTGAATGTATTCTTTGATGCTATACAATGTTTTTTTCGTTTGAGGTAATACCTAACCAACCAAGTTTCCCAGCCTTCGTAATGTTGGGAAATCATGACGAGCAATACAGTGGTAAACAGGTTCAGCTATGAGAGATTTATGGAAGCAATGATAATATCAATGTGTTAACAAATCGATTTGAGAACTTGAAAACGAAATTTAAAGCTTAAAAGTTTATTCCAATGACATCTATTGGCAGCTGAAAGAAGTTTATATTATAGTTTTGTTGAGGGGCTATGTACGTTAGAAAAATTGCAGTCATATATTGAAGGATATCATGAACATGATACGATTCATCATATTCAAAATACAAACAATTTCCGATATCAATAAATGTCAAAACAACTGAATAATATTCTTTAAATACTTTTACTGCAATTTAGAGTCTTTTAAAAGATTTTGATTTGATAACCAACACTTTTATCCCCGACAACTTTTACAACCATATCGTGGGCTCTCACACTCATGTATCAGTTAGCATTGTGGAGTTTGACACACTTTTTTTCAACGAATATACCAGGAGTATTGGAGTAACAAAACGGTTTCACCTTTAATTCTCTCTTTTGCCATGTTCCATAAAATTAACAATGTGGGAAAAAAGATTACGATTGCAATTTTAGCGCCCGTGAAATTCAAAAATACCCTTGGGAGTATCCCAGCGGACTAAACCCCAGCCGGTTGCTGGATTATCTTGCCCCCAGTAGGGGAAGCGAATACCGTTGCCAACCTGCTAAAACATCCATCTTCTCGATATGAATTTGAATTAAGATAACTTTGTTTGCAATATATATCGTGTGGTAATTACATTTCATTCGGTTTAATTCTTTTTTCTTATAAGAGAGTGTGTTTCCATTCGAGCGACCATTTGGCTCAAATACAAATTTTTCTTTTATAGCTTTTTACTATGTTTGACTTAGATTTGATACAATTTCTTACTATGGGACACCCATTGAGAATCGAACTCACTATTGATATTCTGTATGACCAGCTTGCTAACAATTACGAGGCAATGGAGCATCCAATGATTGCCTATTGTAAGTGTGTATTTTTATTTGCATCGAATCACCAGTTTCCTACCGACCATTTTCTAGTCCCCTGTTTGAGAGATGGTTGTAGTGCAATCTCTTTAGCCTGTAACTTATCCTATCTGACCTTGTGCCATACCAAGCTACACTGGGTAGATATCATATTGAACACATTTATTCACTAATAAAACCAATTTCCTGTAAATTCCTTGTGGAGCAGTTGGCTGCATCGCAGATTTCAGTAGCAATCAATTTTTAAGGGATGGCTTTGCGAACTCCATACCCAAAATGGACTACCTTGCTAAGTTGAAGGGTTAAAGGACCCATGTCTCTCCAAAAGTGTATGGAAATGTGAGCAGCCTAAATCTAAACTAAAACATATCTAACTGCTTTACAGAACCTACCCAAACAGACAAATAAACTTTCGTTCAAAAGATTCTCATCATCTAAATATACAACTGAAATAAATTTCTATGATTTGCCAATCGAATTCTATTACGTTTCTTATTAGAGAGTTGATTTGAAATTTCGAAAAAATCGCCCTCCGGCTGCATTAAATGAATATCTATTATAAGTGTATCTTCTATTCATATACATACCTCAGCCATGTTGTCTAATTAGTTTCCATAACGGCCACAGCTAAGCAAGACCAATTAGACTGACCCTTTCCTTTTATCGCTCAATGTTAAGACCTTCCATCCATCGAATCTCTTCAGCTATTTTGAGGAAGATATTCAGGGATTTATATTTAAAATTATCAATCTATAATGATTGGAAATTAACGTCGCTGAACTTGAAATATTCCTAAATGGATAATAAAATTCTATTGAAGGAATAATTAACTTCTGATGTAAAAATTATGATTTTTAGACAATTGACCATTACTCACGTAGTAACAAATACAAATTAATGATAATTGACTGTAAGCGACTATCAATGAGATACAATTAAGAATTTATACCTGCAAACAAATTTGAAAGAGATCAGGGTACAGTGAAATGAACAATTACATTTTCGAAATGGCGGGTCTACGGTGTAATGAGTTGGGATAGATTCAAGATTTCTCTCGATTGACAGAATCCTTTCCATATATTGAATCGATAGTCAGAGAATTTATTGTCACTCCCCCTGCATCATATCTATATATGAACTGATTTTCATTAGATTAGTGAATAGGATTAACAGAAGTATGAATTTTTGGTATTTTTACTCGTTAATAATTTGTAATTCTATAGATTGAATTGAAATTATTCGAAAAAGTCAACCAAAACTCTCAGCAAAACTGACGACAGACGTTTGCATAATTTTCTATTGGTTTTTAGTTGGCTTTCTATATATATATATATATATATATATATATATATATATATATATATATATATATATATATGTGCATGTGTGTGTGTATATATATATATGTGTGTGCTTGTATATATATATATATATATGTGTGTGTGTGTATATACATATATGTGTGTGTGTGTGTGCGCTCACGTGTGTGTGTGTATATATATATATATATATGTGTGTGTGTAGGTGTACAGAGCATTCCAATAATGAAAGACGGCTGAAAAATTTGAACATTCACTTCATATATAGAACATTTTTTTCTGTTTTTTTTTTAAATCACCCAGAAAGTAGGTTTTCGGGGAGGGTTCAATTTACAATGTAATTATAAGCTGGTTGGGACACAAGCTTGTGTTTGGCTGAATCCACGATTGCATTTCTAGTGTGGCTGTAATCTACATTGTGCGTGAACCAATGTAACTGTTTTGATGATATTGAATTCTGTTGTGATTTCAAACAAGTTGCTAAAAACATTGTGACAACATATGAATTGCACAAATATGTACGGAAAAGAAACCCTTGATTCATATCAATAACAGTCTGTTTATAGAAACTTGATTCATATTTCCTTAAGAACGGAGACGTTGTGCCTCACCCCAAACACAGGTGGTCTACTCTGACTATTACGAAAGTCTCCATCCTCTTAATGAGTTCCCTTATCACTGATATACACATTACGCATAGATTCAAACATGGTATGTATCACGTGACTACGTATGCACATGTGATTTAGCTGCATTCACACTGCTCATCGTATACATCATAATACACATTCAAACATACTCAAAGTGGATACCCCACTTAAGTCTGTCACATCTAATTGCAGCATAAGTTTGAAACCGACCAACCAGCAAGATATTCAACTCTTAACCGTCCAATTATCTTTCAAACTTTCGGCTTATCTCCTGGATGGTCAACTTTTCCAGTGAACTGCTCTCATCAGTTTTCTTAGCATTGGAAAGAATGCAATGGTCTTAAACACACACTCACACACGCGCGCACAACCACACACACACACACACACGATCTTAGAAGCATTGAATGGGTGCCTACGTCTTACAACCTTGGGCCTCTCTTTTGCATCGTTTTATAACATGTCCAACAAACATCAGAAGATGTCACTTACTTATTGAACGCTCATTTTTGTAATTTCCAATTGATCACCCTCAACACAGTATGTAACCAAAAGACGTTGGTCAAGAGACTGTCTGTATTGAATGACTAAGTCAGTTATTTTTAAAACCATCTACCCAAATTCTGTTCACCAATGTTTGACGTCGATTTTCCTCCTGTTGGTTATAAAATTTCTATGATAAATTCCTCGAATTTTGCTTCAAAAGAAGGTTCAGTTTATCACAAAGCAACAAGAATAAAACTCCGCTACAAGACTCGTTCACAATTAGTACAGGATCTTATTTAGAGAGGTACCCGATGGGGACCGAGCACACTATATTTGTAATGGTTGGCGAAATTATCATCCCCCAGCTAGGTTCATACATTAGTTTCTCGAAGACTCCAAATTGAAACGTGTCTATTACATTACCGAAAATATAAAGTAATCTATTTCGTGCACACATTTTGCATGATGGACTACGGAAGATCGTGAGCTCTACGTATTGTTTTTAGCTAATCTCATATTGTAACGTGTACGAAGGTTTTTTTTTCAATTTTGTGATGAAGGATTCTTCTAATAATTACTGCCTGGGTCTTTTCATCTTTTGTTCTAAACACGAGGTTCTTGATGGAATAAACCCTGAACCTTGAAGTATCGTAAAGTAATAATAAATTTGTGGCATCTTACGAGATTCAAACAGAGACTCGTCTTGAATGAATGACACTTGGACGTTTTTTGAAGCCTCTCTGTTAGACAAGGCACGAATTTATGGTTATATTGTTATGTAAGCCTTGAAATTTTACTAAAAACATGTTCCCTTTTAGTGAAAAAATTCTACATCCTGATGAATAGACTTATTGGTCTTTCGTTGAGGTTTTCTGAGTTTACTTTTTAAAAAATAAAATCATCATGATTGCAGAGTTCCAATATTACGGGACTTTATTTGTTTTGGGCATAGGTCAAGGAGAGTTAGTCGATGGGGATATCATCTGGTCCAGGGGCCTCTGCTTTCTTGGTTTGTTTTCTGGCTTGTTTCGATTCCCACGGAGAAACTTCTGGGAAATCCTCTAACTGATTACTGCGATTTCTATTCAGTGTTTTGTAGTCGCCGTGTGGAAAAGTAGAGATTTTGGTAGAATTCTAAGGTATGTTGTATCTTTCCGTTGTAAGTTCTCCATTTTCCTCGGGTACATTGATTATTTGTGTGTGTCCTGTACTGAGAGCTTTGTTTATAGCTCTGAAGCTTAACTTTTTTTGAGAAGCTTTTTGATGATCGCTGTTGTGTTTTATCTTTTGCCTTCTCATCGCTTCTTTTGGATTGTTTTATTCTGTTCAGTTGCTTCAATTTACTCGTCCTTCGTTGTCGCAAATCACCAAAACCCTGGATGAAAACCAACCCTAGGAAGAAAGCTGTCCTTAGAAGAAACTACTTAGCCATGAACCATATCAATTCAGCAGATGGAGAAAGCAGAAGATTACAAAATGACACTAGCTGTAGCATTAATCGAACTTGCAGACGACATGGTCCTTTTTCAATAGAACTTTCATGATGTCCAACGAATGGATTAATTGAATGGAAGGAGCAAGAGAGTCGACCTTCACAAGAACGTCAGGAAAACTAAAGTCATGTGCAACTATCACGTAAGAGATAAACTCACGACGACCAAAATCGAAAACTTGAAACTGAAGAAAGTAGACCACTACATCTACAATGAATTTTCATGAAATCCCCCAAATATGAAGCAATCAAAAGAAGAATGATGGCAAGCTTCCGGCAGAGCGAGCTCAACATTCAAAAACAAAAAAATCGAAATAATCCGAATAGTATACGACCAATGTATCCTCCCGATAGTAACCTACGGAGTTGTAGCGTGAAACCTGACCCTCAAACTCACAAACATGTGACTTGCACATGAGAGAATCATACTCTACTTCAAATGGAGAAATTCCAATACAGCACAATACATCGGGGAGAAACAGGAATCTGAGACATCATAAAATACATTAGAAAACCTGAATGGATACAAGGGGGACATATTGCAAGAGTGGGAAATAGCCAATAGACATCAAAACTCACGAACTCACGATTCTGAGAATATATTATATGTGTAATCGAAGCCAACAGAATACTATACTGAAAGGTGAATTGAACAAATTCAGAGAGCATTGGCTATTTGACACCCATGATAAAGAGGTGCAGCGAATCCTGGGGAAATTTCATATCCATCGATGGATGTTAAAAGGCAGATGGTGAGGGTGATGGATTTTTTTACTACCTAATTGTATTAGACGTAGAAGTAGTTGTCTCATGATACTATATGGAATATCAAATCTCTACTTGCTTCATTTTATCGTATCATTTTTTCATCTTAATTTTGAATACCCTTGACCTTAAAAAAATCATCCTAGAATTGACACAGTCTTCCACAGATTGAATCTTCCCAATGGCTTTGATCAAATAAAACAGACAACTCCCGCACGTAAGCAATTTCTTTTTTTTTCAAAAGAGTCCCTGGACTCTAAATGGTTGATGTTTAATTGGAATCGTTTACTTGAATGTTCCAAGATAGTTGCATAGATATGAACATCTCGACTGATAGATACTATTACACTGCGGTATATATTAGTACACTGGGATAGCTAAATAGCTACTTAGCTAGATAGATAGATATGAACACTGATGTATGTATATATATATATATATATATATATATATATATATATATATATATATATATATATATATATATATATATATAAAGATAGATAGATGTGAATGGACAGATATAGATGGATATATACGAACAGACTAATATATAGATAAGATCCTCCTCTTCATCCATGTTTTCTTCCCCTCTATTCCCAATATCCCCTCCATACCCCGTCTATTCCTTACCTGCTCCCCTCCATTCTCTTTTTCGTCACTCTCAGTATGTTTTTCAACTTCAATTTACACCAATCGATTCAGAATTGCAACGTTGCAATCAATTTGCTTTTCATTTGTTTCTATTGTCTTAGAAACAAAAAGAAATTCGTTTCATTCCATAATAATTTGTTTCCTTACTTTTGCTGACAATTCTCTTTTCCAAAAGCAAATCTTTATTGACAATTGTATTCGAATAATTCATATTGATTTTGAACGGAGCTTCTTTCAAACTTGAACATTTCAAATTAGAAAATAAGTCCCCAGAGATACAACATTCTAGTCCATCACGATAATGATGTACGGAACGGTTTTTGTTCGTGAAACAAAAGTTATTTCAGAAACCAGAAAAAAAATGAAATTTATCATTCATTCATTTTTTATTCAAAAATGGAGTGTGAATTTAAATTCGATCAATACAATAGCTTTAACACACCCATTTGTTTTGCTGAGTAAATGATATGATCGCTGGTGTTAGATGACAACTGTGGTCAAACTTCGAAGATATGTATTATGCAAAAGTAAATTATATTTCAAACTTAGCATCGCGTTGGATAGAGAAACATGATTAGACACAAACATTGGCAGCACAAACCTGCGCTAACGTAGCAAAAAGGAAGACATTCTGCGCTGTAATAAACAAACAGAAGCCATTCCAGGTTATAACATTGCATTTTAAGATATCGAAATATTTAACAAAATCTTTGGTAAACCTTTCAAAAGTATTCGACTATAAGACGTAATTATAATTGATAGTAGGCTGAAAGGAATCCCATCATCCAATAGCTTGAAGTAGACAGTGCAATCTTTGAAATAGCAAAGAAATGTTTAACATCACAAAGAACATTGGATGGCAGGAGGTCTAAGGTAATAACCAAGTGGGAAATATCTCGAATTCGGTGTTTGTCTGGAAAGACGGACCCAAATACTTGCAACTACATTGCAAAACTTCTGGAATGGTCTAGAAAGTATTTGAGAATTGTTCTAATGTTCAATTCCCTGACGAGTGTACAGCTACCCTTGATCGACTGGATGGATGGAATGCAGGCTGCATTTTAAAGATAAAGAAGCGTCCTGTAGGACCAAGTATCGGTAAAGTTGCAGAGGAGTTATGTTCTTGGCTTGAATTGTAGGAGACGCCTTAGTTGAACCTTGGCGTGTATCAGATGTGGGAAAAAAGAGTCCCTTGGCTGATATTGAGTTTTGAATGACATCCAAATATATAATTATTCATCCGTCGTCTTTTTTAACCCATGATTAATAATTCATCGACGTAAGACTTGAGAAATCGAAAAAATACCTCGAATTCTATGCCACCAACACGTTTAAGTGCAATATTTGCAGGCAAAATATTCTGGCCAAATGTTTGTGCAAAAATGATCAAAAGTCTCTTACTATATCCGAAATTAAAAAGGAAAATGTATCGGAATAATAATTTGATAAAATTGCTTGCATCTTTCACTGAACAAGAGTCTACGGCCATTTTCACTGCCTGAAGAAGGGAAGAATACTTTACCACAAAGCCATTGACTAGATACCCGTAACGAAACAATTTTATCCGCTGAGCTATGTGCCTGAGTAAGAACCTATGTAGAATAATGATTATTCTCCATCTCAGGAATTCAAACAAACCCCCTATGTTAGTCTGGTACAAGGGACACATAGATTATGCATCACATGAGAGGCAAACCAAATGTGTTAATTAATAATCAATAATACAAGCTTGCTAACAATTGTTGTTGGAGAGGTATTTGTGGATAATTTGCAAGTACTTGATAAGTGAATGTCCTCTTTTGACGTTGACAACTTCCAATACGATACCGTCCGTGTGTTGATATGAAGGAGCGGGTTTTTCTTGATGAATATTCGTATTTGCCAACAAATTATCCACTCGTGATTCCAGCTGAGCAGAATGTTTGAATTCTTGTCATATCAGATTTTGTGCAGTATCATTGGACTCCAAACCAAGCAGGGGGGGGGGGGGCGGACCGATATCTCAGTCGCATCGTAACACAATTGATTTATCAGAATTATCTGAAAAATACTCCGAGAAAAAAGCTACGATTCGATTGGCAAAACAAGGCCATATTCATATTCACACTTTCTCACGTGGAAACATCAATTCTTCGAGTTCTCAGCACTCAAAACAACGCCAGAACATAGAGAACTTAAGCAGATAACGGCAGTATATTTCTCTGTCAGGGTCAACGTTTTGGATCTTGGCAGATATCTTTGCATAGGGAAGCATCATCTGCTCTCAATCTGGTGATACTTGAAGGTGGAAAAAATGATGAATTTCAATTGATGAATTCTACACATTTTCTTAGCCATTATTCTGATGTGTTCCAAAAGGACAATGATGAAGAATAGATATGATGCTTGAATTTGCTTTTAAATCTATGTCCGTCTGTGTCTCTCTCTCACCCTCTTTCTCCATATATATATATATATATATATATATATATGTTGGGCGATTTAAAAAACGATTTCAATCGTTCATTCTGAGGGAATATAACATTGGACTTGTTATGGAAAGCCATGACGTCACTTAGAACCCAAAGTTTAGTGGAGTCAAGTCAGGTCCGCCATGAGCCCATACTTGACAGATGCCTTATGCAGGGGTTGTCGTTGAACAGCTGAATGCAGATAGGCAATGGTTTAATGTGCAGTAGGGTCCACATGAAGCAGGACGTACGCAACTGACCAGGAGTGGTTGCACTCAGATCATTGTGAAACTGCCTGATCACTTTGCGTTCAGCATTAATGGTGATGATTCGACCAGGGTCATTGAATCGGTAGAGCCTAAGTAACCCATGCCTGGCAGTGTATGCCACGAGGTTAGCAACATTCAATCATTCCATCCACCTCTTTGTGATCTTCTTTGGCTGCTTGGACCCCCAGAAAGTGTTGGTACGGTTTTTGATTCCATCATAAATGTGGACGTGTGTTTTTTTTAGAAAATCCAGCCTTTGTTATCCAACAATAATCGATATTACATTCTAATCGGTTTTTTTTTCTCTCCGCCTCTTTGATGTATTTTTGCCATTTCCAAAATCCAAATGATATTTTTCATTTGCTGTCCTTATATTTTTTGTCAGCTACCTCCAATTTTTCACCATTGAAACTGGTTTTCATAACAGTCGTATCGTAATTACTGTTTGTAGAACCGAAGTTCAAGTGACGAGATGGTTAACGCTGAACACACTAAAATTGGTAAGCGCACATCAGCTCCAGCCTTGGCTGTTTATGTTACACTCTGCCATTTGAATACAAGGAATATCATAATTTCTTTAGAAGTCCTGACCTTAACATTCCTCCTATCTATTAGGAATACCACGAATATCAACAAATTACTCACTTTATTTTGAGGTTCGATTTGTATATGAGCATTCAAAAAATCAATATATATACATATATTAATAGATATATTCATCCAGAACCTATGTCCTATAAAGGTATCAGTCTTCATTGTTTTAAAACCCTTTGCTCCTTGGTAATTTCATAATAATTTAAATGTATATGTTTGCCCAATTATATTTGGGTTTTGACAGTTTATAGAATGGTTACCATTATTATCTTCCTTTCAGTTGGTCTGTGTCATCTCAATTGATAGTTTCTCATCATCCATTACAAAATCATGTACAATAAATGTTGTCCTATCTTGACCAAAATTTGCCAAATTACTTATCAAGGCTTCCATTTCAACTTTCCACCCTTCATCGACAGGAAAACATTTCCCTAAAGACTGAAGGTTCAAGCCATTGAGTCAATTGCAAGGTCTTATTTACTAAATGGGCCATTTTTCTCTCAATTTCAGACATTTTGAAAGACTTACACTTTGTAGCACAAAGGAGTAGTATGACATAATTTGCAATACTTGTAGGAACTTCATCACGCTGGATATCTCTTAGTTCTGCTTTGAAAAACTTTATAGTCAATAATATCGGTCTGGAAAGTATTCAGATCTCTAAAAACTGCAGATAACACGTTAAAGTGTATAATTTATGTCTTCATTCATTATGTAATTCATCATGTGCATAATTTATCTATATTAACAATGAGAAAGTGCAAAGACTGAAATCATTATTATTATTATTATTATCATCATCATCAATTTCACACCAGTAGTCTGGTCGTTACCGCTGAAGTTTTAGTGACATCAAGTCTCCCTAAGTCCCCCGCCGCCTTCTCCACACTCTCATAGTCCACAGCAATACTGTGGTTTACAATCTCACACCAGTTATCCAGTGGTTATCGCTGAAGGCTGAGTGTCAATAAGTCTCCTCAGGTCTCCAACCCTCCTCTCCCTACCTCACAGTCCACAGCAGTGTCGTGGAATACAGTTTCACACAAGTTGCCCGGTGGTTATCGCTAAAGGCTGAGTGACAGTAAATCTCCTCAGGTTTTCACCCTACTTCTCAACTTTTCACCTATGACTGTTCTGCTACCATTTGGGTGTTTTTTTGTTTGTTTCTTCTCTTTTCCCCTCTATTAAGCCATTGCTAACAGTTAGGGTCGTAGTTCTTATATTTCTTCTTTTAAATATTCTGTCTAATTTTTTTCCTATTCCCATTTTTCTTTCCTTGTTTGCTATTCTGCTCCATTGTTTTGTATTATTGGGTTGTTTGTTGAACTGCTTCGGACACTGTTCATGATATTTTCACTGTTTGTTTGCACATACTTTTCTGGATCTGTTTTGGCGCTCTCAACACAGGCCTCAATACTGATAAGACCCCTGCCGCCTTCTTTTCTCTTCAAGTATAGTTTATCCATGTCATCTCTGAGGTGTAATGCTTTATGAATTGCCATAAGCTTCCTTGTTCGCTGGTCCATTGATTAGAGTTCTTCCTTTGTCAATCCAAGAAATGGTCCTGTGTATCTTACTACCGGTACAGCCTATGTGTTCATTCCTTTTATGAAGTGCCTGATGTTTAGTTTGGTCTCTAATATTTTCCTGATCCTCTTATTGTAGTATTTAAAAAAAATTTCTCCTCCATTTCTTCCTGTTATAAGATCTCCAAGGTATTTGTATCAGTCTTTTGCAGTCAGTACTCTAATCTTCCTGTTGTCCAGGAGTTCGATTCTTTCCGCCTTTGCAAGCCTTCCTTTGTGCATCACCATAATCTCACATTTTTCAATTCTGTCATGATTTGCATTCTTTCGGATTGTTGAACAGTATTGTGGTGTTATTATTATTATTATTATTATTATTATTATTATTATTATTATTATTATTATTGTTATTATTATTATTATTATTATTATTATTATTATTATTATTTGTAGTAGTAGTAGTAGTAGTAGTAGTAGTACTACTACTACTACTACTACTACTACTACTTTTGCTCTGTATATTCCTATGGGCTAAAGATACAAAAATTCAATTTTTTAGGCTTTGAACTGGTGAGGGAGGAGTTATGCATTAATTATAGTTATTTGGAAGGTTGGGTCCGATAGGAGCTTTTTGCATCCCTATCAATCTTACCATTTTTCTTCACATTGCAAGTGCAGATGACGAGGGGAAAGAAGGCCGTTGAAAGATATACGGAGAATTTCTCTTGTTATATGAAACAAAGTTTTAGTTCCTGCAGACTTTCTGCCTCTTTTACCCTTTTGTCAGCAATGAAACATGAGTTGACAGGAAAGATTCAAATAAGGAACATATCAAAATAAAAAATGTTGTACCGCTCAAAATTCAAACATTTGTTTCAACTGCCCACCAATCAATTCTTTGTCGTATTGTGTAGCCTATTTCACGTCAACTGCAAAGATTTCATTGAAATTCATCACATGTGAACCGACTTAGGAATCATGAAAGTACTTTGTAGGTGGTTGCAGACAGTTAGCAAGGGCATGAGGTAGTTAATTGTGGATGGATCCACCTCAAACTTTCCTGAATTCTTCCGTGTATTGATGTCTATTCTTCTACGAAATTCTACTGAAATCCACAGGGACTCCGGAGACATGGATTAACTGATATTGGATAAAACTGAAATCTGTGTACTGCTTCAGACTGTCCATCCAAACGATATCTCTAAAGGTTCTTATTGAATGTCAGTGGGGATGTGTTAAGAGTTTGCCAATAAGCCATTATGAACATACACTTGCACGTTAAACCGGTTTTTAGATTAATTTCGGCCTCTGTTTCCCGTTTATTCAGCTTGGTCAATATTAATTTGCTCCTCCAATACATTACAATCTTTCAATCGATCTTTGTGTTTATCATTCTTTTCAACCCATTATTGTTCAGTTCAGAACTTTCTTTTTGTTTAAAAGAAAAACTATTTTTGATTCAATCAATCCCACCACAGCCATCGATCATTCAATCTGTTTCTGCATTGATATATCACCATCGACACGCCTACCACTCTCCCTTTCTCTCTCCCTCTTATATCTCACATTTTCTCTTTCGGTTCCTTGCACACGTGACTACAATTTATCATTTGTTTGTTTTTTTTGTTTTTCAAATAATGGTCGTCAAACTTTGCTAATAAAACATTGGGAATTCAGGGGTGGAGATGGGAGACGTACAACTAATTGTCCAAGAGGTGAAATAAACGTGTTTAATAAATTTGTTTGACTTTACGAATGAATTCATCTGCAACAGCCATGAAATATAAAGCATAGAAGACAACATGTAAAACAATATGAATAAATAATAACAGAGACTCTAGAGAAAAGTTGAATAGTGGCTTGTTTAGACTCTAGTTGATGAGGTCCCTAGAGAGGGAATGATTTACTGACTTAGATACAGGACTTGATTGGCATAGTTACCAGCAAAGATGTGAGATTACTGAGCGATTAACAGCACCAACATTGGCAACACGGGTTCAAACATCGAGTGAAGCAGTTCTGATTGCCACTTATATCGTTGGGAATGACATGAATCAATCTGATCTACTCTTACTCTTCGATAGATAGTAGGACAGAAAGGACAGGCTTGGCAATTACTCAAGAACACATGAATCTCACATTTCAATCTAAAAAAAGGTCCCGTTCCGCCAGGCTGTATCAATCTTGACTGAAATGAAACCGTTGCGAGTGACTCTAATCACACGTTCAGTAACACACTTTTTTGGTTGGAATCAGGGTCGGGGCATGTTCAGCAATTGGAAATTTGATATGGAGGATCTGGAAAGAATTGGGGTAACTGAAAGGATCGTAGTTATGATTCCAAAGGAAACCAAGTTCTTCAAGATTTATGTTTTCTTTTTGTTATTCATTGGAGGCGCATGTAAGCCACTGAAGGCAGCTTTTGGATTTATCCTGAATTCATTCTTTTCCAAAACAGTCTAAATCTGATAATCTCATTTCTCTCTATATATATTTTATTCGTGTGGGTTTTTTTTTGTGGGGATGTTTTTGTTTTTTTGCTCCTGACCTTTTGGAACGTCAAATGAATGACAATATTGCAAGTATTGTTCTAATTCATTGTAGTTTTCTTCCTGACCTTTCGTCCTTTTTCTAAAGATCTTCAAAGGCTAAGGGTGTGAGTATCAAACTAAGACACGATATTTAAGTATTTGGGAATATGATGGAAGTAGCTGTACTTGATTAAAAGAAATTTCAAATTTGCGTCAATTTATACAAAGGAAGAATGTGTGATCAGTCTGATTGTAGGTATGTTGGGATGGGGATTTCTGTTTGAAAATGATTTGGGCAAGTATGTTTATCAGTGAGTATACACACACACACGCACATATATATATATATATATATACATATCTATCTATCTATTCATCTATCTATCTATCTATCTATCTATCTATCTATATATATATATATATATATATATATATATATAAACCAATATATGTAAATGTAATATGGATATCACAGATGTATAATGATTGATTTCAAGTCTAAAACATCATTGAAAACCAACAGGAAACTCAAATGGCAATGGGCTGGTCATGTTGCAAAAATCGCAGATAGCCGATGGACATCATAACTCATGACATGGATTCGCAGAGATAATAAAATGTTGAACCAAAGTTGACAGAATAATGTGGCATGGCAAACGGGACAAGTTCAAAAAATATTGGCTATGCTAAACCCACTACGGAGAGGTGTGGCGTATCCTGGGGAAGGATGGTTATGATGATGATTTTTAAATGGTTAATGTATCAATCGAACCAGACAACGTTGAGACATCAGCAGGAATCAAACTTGCGACTGATATGATAGCTGCTTCAACATAGCAATGGTCTTACCATCGAATTAAACAGCCACCGATAATGCAAAGGCCAAAAAAACTATTTTCATCTAAAATTTTCATATTGTTTATTCTTTGTGTATTTGTTTCTTTTCGGAGGGTGTTACGTATAGATTTGACCTCTAACGAGCGTGAAAGAATACTTTCATGATGGATGCTAATCAATCGAACGCGTTAAATTCGGCAATCAAACAACGTAGAGAATATTTTAGGTACTATTTCGAAGTGAGTTGGGGATGTTCGAGACTTTTGTGATACTTTTGAAGCCGGAAATGCTTTTAGGTAACGTCAACGTAGATAAGGAAGGTTAAAAAGACATTCCTTTGTTGAAACATTCACTGCTGGGTTGGATGTCGTTGAAGGCAATATTTCACTGAAATATCAGCAGATGTTAAGAAATATATTGCTGGTGCTTTAAACAGTCGTCGGATTTCATGTTTAAATTGGAAAGTTTAAGGCTGCCAAGTAAACAATGAATTCTTGAAATGATGATATCACTATATCTGGTAAATATAAATATCCATGTCTTGACAGAGAGCAAGTGAAGCCACCTTTCGGTGTCAAATAACACGCATGTTGACAATGTGTGATCCTCACGAAGGAAACGTTTTTCAATCGTGGCACAGAATTTGATGAAACGTATTTGCATTGTGGCCCAGAGGAGATTGCTTTCTTTTAATTCAACAGCTTGTTGAAATCACAAGAACTGTCTCCGGAAACAAATGGCGGGAACAGAATGCAAAAAGAAGCTGGAGAAAGATCTGAGAGGGATATAGATGAAGACAATAAACCTGATATACGTTGAATGGAAAATTTCTACATGATATTTCAGGGATTAACATCTTTTATCTAAAAAATTACCATCGTTCATAGTTGGTCCCAGATGGACACCTACCCAACTAGCTCCTTCGTTTAGTTTTTCAACAGGCAATAGCTGAGAGAGGCATATGTAATTTCCCTCTAGCCCCGGTTGATGACTTGATAGCTTGTCCCTTTGTAACACTCAATCCCTTATTAGTCTCCTGGCTCAGGGTATATGTGACTGTTTGTTCAAACTGACTAACAATTCAAATCCCTTCCTGATCCCGCTCTAGGTCTGCAAATAGGGCGGGAGAAATATTTCAAAGCTGTACACTGATCGGCTTGGCAAATCAAAATTTATCGACGCAATGAATTCCTGCTAAAACTAATGTTCCACCTTCATTCGATGAGCCACTATACGTCTTGCTACTCACCTCAATAACAACCAAAAAAAATAAGCAATATTTTTATCAAAGTGTTTTTCAGCCAACATCTTTCCAGAGATCTCATATCTAAAAAGAATATGCACTAGGATGTATATTTTCCCCTTCTGTTGTGACTGTAATTTACCTTCAAAAACCATTGTGTTGTGAGGTAACAGTTTAATTACACTGATATATGGTTTGTACAATCTATTTCAACTCGTACATGCTACGTATAGGCTCGAGCCTTGATTATCTGTTCATTGCCCCCGCCACTATATAATGAAACCATTTTTCTAGGTATTCGTCAAATCAATGAAAATAACATATATAATATTTTATAAATGATATGATACATAAATAATAATATTTTCTCACGGACACAACAGAATGTGAAATTGTGGCTGGCAGAAAGTCATATGGCGTGACAAATTAGACAAGTTTAGAAAATACTGGCTCTGCAGTGCTTATGATGAATAATTTGAATCTTGGGGGAGGTTTCTGCCCAACAGACAACACCAAAAGGATGATGATGATGATGATGATGATGATGATGATGATGATGATGATGAAGAGGATATGCATCAAATAAGCAGATTTCAGATAATCACTCGACATCGTGGCTCGAATCGTGGATCGCCAGCGATGAAAGGTGAATCTGCGATCGACAAAAACTAGATAATTTCAGAACAGAAAATCCCTCCTCCACGACGTTCTCGCAAGAAAAGTAAAAGTGAATCTATGACATTCCTTGACAATCTTGCCTTGTGCCATACTGCGCTTGTTTATGTCAATAAATGATTTAAGTTCATTGCTTGACTGAAATGTTTGTCATTGATTAGAGTCCAATCTTGATAAAATAAACAACAGAATTTTGATTGGTTTTAATGTTTTCATGCAATTTCGTACTCCCGCTATCTATGTTTGTGTTGTATGGTATTGTAGATATTGATATTCACATTTCGTCCTATACCCTATGACAGGAACGTTGGGGTTTTATACTTGATCTTTCATGGCTTTTGCAGTGGAGCGTCAATCTCCTATCCAGGTAACATGCTATACCTTTCACTGCGTTACAGCTTTTATGAATCCCGGTTTATTACAAATAAGAATTATTAAACAAATACGTCAATTTTTTTATTTCATGCCGAAGATAAAGCAAGTTCTATCGGTCGGAAGAGAAAATGAAAATGAATTAATAATCTCAGCTGTATGCATGTGTCAACTGCATTTGAAAGCATTTTACCTTGCAAAGATGAAGGTTTTTCCGTAGAAAGACAAGTAAATACGGTCGGGATTTCGTATTTTCTCACTGCTACCAACTCACTTCATCTTTACTCTACCGTATTGCTAATATATTCCTGCAGCGTAAAAAAAGAATTCTGCTCTGAGAGATAATTCATGATTACTGAAATTGGATTTGTATACGTAGTTGGTCGCGTTTTTTCGTCTGATTTTCCATTCGTCCACATAACACAAAAGTAAACAATGAATTTCAATTAAAATTTGGTGAAGAACACAGAACAAGAGGAGGGAGAATCAGTTGCATTTTGGGATGCATCCCGAGATATTTTCGATCGGGGGACATTTTTCCTATTTTTTTTTCAAATTCATACTTTTATTTCCGCACTATATCCCCGATGATTCACAATACTTTCAAATGAAATTTAATCGAAAGTTGACAACAGTCAACAGAAAAAGCACTTCCTCGGCAAATTTATGAACAATTATCTCCCTGAAGTCGTAGTTATATGTCCATACCATATAATATTGCTTAAAATCCAAGTTGGTTGACATGATATCTCCGATGAAACATTGTGGAAAGGTCAGCAACGGGCTACGGAAGATGTGATTAGATAATTGAATAGATCCATGCACAATCATCTCCCCTGAAAATAGTGTTTGCAGAGACATAGAGTCCCTGAGTTCTTCATAGTTTTACCTTAAAATGCATCCCACCCAAAGAAAGAGGATTTTCCATGGTTTGGAGTTTATCTCTCGTGTTATCTACACAGCATAGCTCTTATATGTGTAATATGAATACATTGTTAATTGGTATATTTCAATTTTCCTTTCAACAAATGAAATAATATATTCTATGATAATTGGTATCCACTCGTGAAGAAATATCTCAAATGGATTCCAGTTTCCAATATTGAAAGAGCGCGTGAACAAACCAGTAGATACTAATTTACTTATTAGAATATCGGAGAGCATCAACCAAAACTGACAACATAGGTTTCTCCATTTTTTAGGTGGGTGAGGCTGCCTCGTTATGTATGTATAAATGTTTCACGCGCTCAGGCCTCACCAATGGAGTTAGTGGGATCAAAACCTAAACATTTACTCCTAATTAGGACTCGAAAAACACATTCCTCTTTTAACATTCTTAGTATGAGTTAAATCTATACTAAGTTGGTCTATTAGTGTTTGGTAGCGTTCAAACTTTTAGTTTTGACTTTTTTAGTGATCGTTGCCCAACAAAATACAAGAGCAGCAAATTATTCTTGTTATCTATCATATGATTAATTTGAAATCCTCTCCTCTGCCAATAGAGCAAAAGAACAACACCAAGAGAACAAAAAAACCCAGATTTATTAAATATAAAACACAGAGTTGCGTTAAATTGCTGGTACCGCTCGAAATTTCTATCAAAAATGTGATGTAACACTCAGGTTCCAGGTATACAATAACTAACAACCATAGTCATGTCATTCCATTAGTTATTATAACCAATAGTAAAAGCAGCATCAATGTCAACATTGTTATTATCTTATACCCCTCGCCAATTTGCCAACCCAATCATCTCTTTATAATTACCTCAGATGTATAAAACAAACTAAGCCTAGTACAGATGAAACAAAGTAATTAGCAACTGAGGTTATGTGGAGGTGAACCCTATCATTAATGAGCAGACGAAGGTAAGACTAAAATACTTCCAAAAACAACAAACTGATGAAGGAAGTGTCAAGAGAATCTTCTACTAAATTATAACTACCAGCCATTGATGTATCCCCACAACATTAAATATAACAAAAATTGACAAAAATCTAAACAAGGAAAAGTAAAAAAAGATATATAAATAGAAAAGAGAATAGGTTTTCAAGCCCCCCAAAAGACCCCCCACTAAGAAAAGTGCCCTAAATAGAGATGTAAAAAATAGAATCAATCGTCTGAAAAAAAAATCAACATCTGGGTAATGAACCCTATATTCCATTATGTTTCAGCTCTTCTCTAACTTGACTTAATGTTTAAGATTAAATATATATCGGGCACTTTATGAAGGAAGTCGAATCCACATCAGATATTGCATTATCTCTATATCATATTGTATTCCTGATTCCTGTTTGTTTATATATATATATATATATATATATATATATATATATATATATATATATATATATATATATATATATACATATATATATATATATATATATATATATATATATATATATTTATATATATATATATATATATATATATATATATATATATATATATATATATATATATATATATGTATATATATATATGAAGTCAATGTTCAATATTTCAACTCTTCCTCAATTTACGAGCAACTATAGTACATGATGATTTACCTTTTTTAATCGTATTTCGGGAGAATTCCTAGTCTTCGGTTTAAAAATTTTCATTCTCAGAATTCAAAAATCACGGAAGGCATCGAATGAAGCAATTATCCTATTGCGAATTTCTTTTCAGAAATGGCAGCTAATGTTGTATTTGTTCCATTCTGGCTCCTGTTTTCCGTGCATGTGGTTCAGTTTATCACGATCAAATCTAAGTTTTTTTTCTTTCTCTCACAAAGAAAACACGATGAACAACTCTGTCTTTAAAATGATTTTCTAATTAAAAGGACAAAATTTCCCTTTTGATGATACAAGTCGTGATTAACATCGATGTACATATAGGTGGGAGATTAAGAACATCTCAAGAAAATCTCTTTTAATTTTTTTTCATCTCAAAATCAATTTTTCCCTTTTTCTTTTATAGATAGACCCTTCGTAGATATGTATACGTATACTTTAACATCTACATATGCCTTTATAATAATTTAGTTAGCTCCAGCAAGGATTTGTGATTCTGGAAGTACATACACAGACACACACTGACACACACTGACACACACAGACACACACAGACAGACACAGACGCAGACACAGACACACATATATATATATATACATATATATATATATATATATATATATATATATATATATATATATATATATATATATATATATATATATATATATATATATATATATATATATATATATATATATATATATATATATGTGTATTTAGATAAAAGTATTTCATTGATGGAGGCTTGATTTAAAACGATGGACAAGGAATGTCTCTTGAATTCTTCCAGTAAACTTTTTTTTTCTATTCAGACAAAGTGTTTCTTGATCTGATATTCTCAAAAGTGTGTAATGATGGCGTCCGAGTTATATTTTGTATTTCAATAACTGGGGAAGTGAGGAAACGACTGCTGCTGATCTTTTTTGGTTGGTAAGAATGCTTCTTGTGTCAAATATCACAAAGACAAAGACACTCACACCTTATCTAAATACAATGAAGCATGTAAGAAATTTTTCATGCATGAATAAAATATTTTGAAACCTTAAAAGACCTTTATTTGGGACCACATTTCTTCACTTTTACTGGAAGCATCCCCGTGGTACAACAGGTTTCTTTTATTGTCGATGGATCAGCGAATCAGATCACGAAGCCTTCAAACAGAATCTTCCAGAAAGAATTCGAGAAATTTTCATGATTATTCAATATGTTATAAATGTGTGTGCGTAGAGGTTTACGTTTGTATGTGAATATGCGTGCTGAGATAGCAATAAGTCATTGAACTTGTTTAAACCTTGTAAAATAATTATTTGAAGACGGAATGGACTGAATAAGAAGACAAAATATACAAATATATGGAATTAGGAGCCACTCTCTCAATTTATAAAGTTGAGATTTATAAATTAGACTGTACCAGGCTTCGAATTTCCTAGACTTTTATGAATGAAATCAGCAGAGAAGTTGATCAGAAAGACCGTGTTGTATCAATATTCCAAATGAGAAGAATTTGTCAATGTAAATGCCGTGAAAATCAAATACCAAGCATACAAATCTGTGAAAGAACAATGGCTACTGGTCAATGCACAACTACATATACCCTGTAAATTCCAGGGTACAGTGCCAATAAACATTTAGTAAGCAAGAAAGTCGTAAAGTGAAGAAGCACTTACCATTAATTTTTTGAATGAAAACTTTTTTAATCAAAAACTTTTTTTTACCTCACCCCAATGTTGGAGGCTTGCATGGTAGTCTGAATTGTTGGGACTCTGGTGCTACACAGGAACCTTACTTTGTATGCATCATGTCAGCTAAACGAAATGTTTATTTTTTTATCTAATCATATATAGTGAATATCTAGCTGAAAACAGATGGGATTTCATCTCGTCATAATTTATCGCTGTTTCAGCGTGTGCTATCTCTCGCTTTCTTTGTAATTCTTAGAGTGGTTCGTTAGTCCAAACCTTGGCTTAATATTCAACAAATACACAGAAAAAAAAATCTTATGTTGATTTCAGATTATTCGATACACTTTGACGGAGAGATTTAAAAAGGTGACATACAAATAATTAAACATTGAAACACCTCGTAAAAAAGGTTTTTGGTTACTTTGAAACTTGGCATTTTAATTATGACTTTCTTTTGGTGTGTCAGGTGAGAGGCTCAGCTTTTCATGAGAATGTTCTGTTGTTACTGTCGAGCAGTTGTTTGTATTTGGGCATTTAAAACAACAAAAGACGTATAAATGATTATTATTGACGAAGAAGATATGAAACTGGGTGGGTTATCGTCAGATGTTTTGCTTCATTGTGTTTTAGCGAGAAACATGTAATGTAGGAAGGGGTGAATTAAGAAAATTAAGCCGGAGAAAAAGGAGAGAAAATATTCGAAATCAGAAAGAGAGGGACAGGGTGGGAGGAAGGAAAAAAGGAAAGTGGAAATGGAAAGGAAATTAAAAGAAATCAAATTATTAAAAAAAAGAAAGAAATATCAAAGGAAAATGAAAAGACCAATTTTTCCCCAGCCAATGACCCACTTCTATGTCAAATATCTTTTGAATTCTTCAACATTGCATGGACAGAAATGAATGTATGCATAAGATGAAATAAAAAAATGACCAAAGAATTCCTGTATTGGCCAAAAATCTAACTTTAAACCTTCTTCACCTTTCCAGAAAATGAGATTGAAATTTATCATGAGAAATTCTGCAGATATATAGCTGCGATGTAGGACATGTAACTGTAACGAAATTCTGGGATCTCAGCCAAATGTAATCAATTCTTTCGTAGACCATGGTCAATCCTTCTACGGAGGACTTCCGGAGATATTGTGAGCCAACACACCAACTGAAACGGGTGAACACGTATACATCTTCCGATTTTGTGGGCAGATGTAGAAGATTTAGACGGTGTAAAGTGCAGAAAAGCAAAGACGGAAAAGGGAAGAGGAATAGGAAAAAAAGATTAGACTCGTTAAATGTACGAACAAGGTGATCAATGAAATAAACACGTCTTGTCACGTTTCTCTAATTTACACGTCTTGAAAACCAATATAACCTGACGTGAACGATAAATTTAAATTGAAATGAAGGGAAAAAACATGAAAACAGTTTTCAAATATTGTTTGCTGAGAAAACTAAGAAGTTTCAGTTTTTCAACCTCTGCACCTGCGTAGAATCTTACTTTTTGTACAGAGCTCGAGAGTAGATGCTAAAAGGCTTCAACTGTCAGACTGTTCATTAATATCTATCAATCCATTTTTGCTGATATATCAACAGAAATGCCGAAGGATATATCGGCCGAAACGCACTAAAACAGCAAAACCGAAGACAATAGTCCGATAAGTATATGAAATGATGGGTATATTTTATATCAGAACTTCCAGCAATTGAGGAAGGCCTGGGAATATATCGGCTGAAACGTTGTGTTGAAAGCAACAAAGATGAAGACGGCTGTTCTAGGAATAAACGCAATGATGGAATATCGTTCTGACATTATACATGGAAAATATCATTAATAATGTCTTTGAATAAGCAGGAATTAAAAAGATTTTTTTACAGAGCTTGAAAGTGTGCACTGGCATCAAGTCACAACCAACCAAAAGTTTGTTTTCCCTAAGGGGTAATTTGTGACCAAAGTTTATTCGATATCTTTTCCACTGTAACAGAAAAAGACATAGTTTGACATATTTATTGAGTTTCATATCAAATACATATTGGGGAACAATTTAAAAAGAGAGGGAGACATTCAATGAGTCTCTGGAGTTGGACTGCAAAAATTGATGTTGATCGAATGGGATGGAAAAATTGCAACTCGAGACTTTGACTAATTGTTTTCAGCTTTAAAATTTCAATCGGCATTTATATTTACTGAACTTCGAATGATTAGACACAAGGCTTCAATTCTTTGGCTTCTTATTAGGATCGAACTCACACCAATTGTAATGGCATTCGAGATTATCTTTTCAACCATTGTTCGACGGTGAAACATCCGTGGAATTAACTTTGTGTTGATAAGTCTGCCACGAAGAAACAAAAGCGATTGACCTGGTGAGGATCGAACTCTCTTCAGTAGTAATGATATGCATGACTAACACATTACCAATACAGATTCCCCTGCAATCCATACGTAGAGTATTTCTTTAAATGAAAAAACTACACAAACCAAAATGGCGTAAGGCCTATAAACCTTTAATCGATTTATATGTGATTTATTTCGAGCGTACCCAGACCAAAAATGGTGATAATGGTATGTAAAGCTGACTCGGAGAGATAGACATCGTTTGAACGGAGGCTTGGGAAGAAGAGGAGTTGTGTTGATTTTGGTATGGCGTCACTGCCAAAACGTCGGGGTGAAGTGAAATTTCAAAAAGCAAAGAGATACCTGTACTTCACGGCGTGGAGCCCTGCTTATATACAAAGCTTCAGTGATTCTAGTACAGTACAAGTATGATGCATCCGGTGATGATCAAATGCGATAGTGACAGTTTGTACGATTAGATCGTTAATTACAGCTTCTCAGTGAGAACCCCGGGATTTTTTTTCGCTTAGTATTGAACAAGACTTACAAGTGTAATACTCCAAGTGGAGATCGAATTCACTATAGTAGTAAGGGTCTGTGTAATCTGATTACAAACCATTGCTCTGTGTCAAGATATCCTTCAATTTTATAATTAACAAATGCATTTCATCCACAGCCTTTTTTTACCTCTGTCTCTCAGTTTGATTCTCTTGCTCGCTCTCACAAGATTAATCTTTATATTTATCCAACAGGATGCCACCAATATGGTTTTCACATTGAACAAAATCGTTTCATTCATGAATGAATTGGTTCATTCTTTCTCACGAAAGATCACAAATTGGACACCTCGAATTGTTGGAAGCCAAGAAATGAGTGAAGCATGATAAGAAAGAATTCAAAATCGTGCCTCACTCAATCAACTGTTTTCCGTTCTTCAATTTCATCTATCTGACAGATCGAGTCGGACCACTGACTAAAAACAGTCAAACTGCCAAGAAGCAAAACAGGATTTTCATATGATGAGATATCTGCATCGAAAAAAAAATCTTCGTACTTTTACCACTAAAAAATCAATTTTTGAAAAGTAAAATGACTTGATTGGCCGTTTTTATTATCGTATATGTAGTGTATAGGGATAGAGTCGAACCTCTATTTGTTGAGTTGAATCAGGTTTGATGCATTTTGTTCTTCATTCAGCGCCTAATGCAGACCTAACGCGGAATCGATAAATGCAAGCAGCTTGGTACATTGTCTTTTGCTAAGAAATAGGTGCTGCTCAGTCAAATATCCATTGATTTTTCCTGTATAAAAGTATCTAGCTTTCTCCTGCGAAGCTGAATTGCTATGTTTTAAATCCTTTCCTAGATGCTAATCCAACTTCCTCATGATAACGGTACTTTGGAACTGTCTCAGTCATGGCGAGAAAGCTTAGAAGAGTCACTCTGATTTATCTTATAAACACAGTAATTGAGTCATAAAAGTGAAAATGTCTCTGACTGGAATAAGTATTGACAAGGGAGAAAGGAAATGAAATAAAAATCAAAGATAAAAATAAGTTGATAAGTAGACTCGTTGGTCTGTATTTGGGGTCGCCTGATCAGCTATTCAGGTAGGAGGACTGTGCTTGCGTGGGTCAGAGATGTAATTCTCATTTTGTGACACCTTTCCGTGACATAGCATGATTTACAAATTGTTATACGTGCCGACTAAATATTATCTCGTCTATTTGAATATCAATCATGGGAGTACAATCCCAGGGATTCTATTTTTTCTATGTTGGCGAATTTACAGATCAGGAGAACGAAAATACTGATCTCGTTCTTCCTCAAAGATAATTCTGTATGAGATATGTGGCTGTTATGATAAGATGTCGGTTGCTCTACAGGAACTGGAATGAAGAATGTCTGGGGTCATTTTACATAAGATTTTCGCATTTGGTAGCTCTGCACAAATTTGAATGACGGAATGTTTCAGATCATAATACCTCTTCATTGAAAGAAAAAATGACACAGTTTGCTGGTTCAAATCTCTACATTGCCACTAACATCATCGGAATGATGGCCATCCATTGTAGTAAAACGTAGATCTCTCAAAAGTGGAATGAAAAATGTGTCATGAACTCTTCCTTACAAGAAATGGAGAAATCGCTGTATCTTTTCAATGACAAACAATCAATACTCTACAGCCTGATTAATAACGATTGATTGATTAACGATAACAATCTACAGGTGATGTGAGGTAATGTCTTCATAACTGGAAGAAATCAGGGACTCTTTCAAAGGTATTCACAAGTATTTTCTTTCCCTTCTGGCATCAAACTACCCATGAACAAAAATTTACAACCAATAGGGTGCAGTTGATTTCCCTTACATTTGAAAATGCCTAAATTAAATTGACCCTGAATTAGGGTCACCAGAGATTAGAGCCACCTATTTTGTCTTCAAACTGTGGTCAAGTTACCCTTGCACACTTATTAAGAAATCATTGTAGCTGCTGACTCAGGTCTGAAAAATAACTGTTTTAGAAAATGCCAAAAATAACCTTTTTAGAAAATACCTGAATTGAACTGACCTTAATTGACAATTAAAAGTTATCAAAGGTCATCAATACCTATCATATGTTCAACCTGTGATTTAGTTACCCTTGTTCACACATTCCCAGTATCTGCAGTAAAGCCATTTATATTAGATTTGTAAATGCCTGAATGGACCTGATCCTACCAAAATATATTTGACTTCAAATTGATTTTGGAGGTAACAGAAAAATAAAATCAAATATCCCATGTTCACCCTCACTCTTATTATCAAGATGCCAAATAGTAAGAAAAAATATTTTAGGGTCTTTAAGAAAATTGTCTTCATATTGATAGATATATGCAATACAAAAATTGCAATAGCCATCTTTTTTTCTGTCCAACCTAAGAACAGGTTTCAAACATAATGATTCTTCAATCAAAAGATACCACGTAGGAGAAATTTGTATTGAACTCATCAATCTTGGAAACATTAAAAAAAACAAAACCAAAAAAAAAACACTGCTATCTACAACATCGCCAGAGGACGAATCTCTCCATTAGAAATATCCATTAGGTTGCATCAATTCCTACTTGAGATTCCTATAATTTAAAACAGGTTTGTTATCTCAGCAAAATTTGTCCTTTGTTATGATACTTTGAAACCTCTGTCAATCAGGATATTTGTTGTGGACACGGAATCACTTATCTTAACACAGCAGCGGCGTCAAGATATTGTCGAGGAGATCATTACGATTACAAAAAGAGAAAAACGGTTGGGGAGACAATTCGTTTAATTGGAATTCCTTCACACAATCTCATTTCAACGTATTCCTCTCTTTCATAACATCTTTTCATTCCTTCGTCCATTATTCTCTTTGATAGAAATCATTTATGAAGATATCCTTGGGCAGGTATCAAGCAGCGCTGAACATATGTTGATATGAAGAACTTTGTACAAATATTGTATTCATGTGGTTTCTCTCAAGTTCATGCACGTTACATTTAGATAAGGAAACTGAATCTCCTCCCACAACCACCATGCATCTAATAGGAACCAGTGACATTTAATGGGAAAGAAAGAGTCTTCAACAAAGCTATCGCTGATAAATTCACTGCAGTAAAAATGCACGACTTATTAAAACTTCTAATTCATTTTATATTTCTCAAAAGTCTTGCAATTTCTATCTGCCACAATTTGCACTCGTTATTCAACTCTGAAAAACATTGTGTAATACTATCATTATTATTGGTCAATGTAGGCAAATTTTTTTCCGATTCAGACGTTTAACGTTGACTGAGGCTGCAGACACAGAAAAGCTAGGAATTTTTAAATTGAAGACAAGAAATATGACGAGCAAAAACATCAACACTGAGATCACAATCAGCGATATTCTTGTTGGGTGAAGGTCAGTTTTTATTTTTTTATTTTTTTCTACTTATATTCATACTATTGTTGGAAACGTGCAATATTGTCAGTGAAATCTGGAGCCTGAATTAGGGATAGTCATTTAGAATTTATCTCAAAAATTTACGAATAGAGTGATCTAAATGCAATTTCAGCACTTCCTTCCTTCAGATGTGATTGTTTGGAATGATATTGCTTTCACTGGCGTGGAAAATGGAATCTGTAGACTGGATTCGAGTTTCGGCCAGGATGTTAGATGGCGTCGACGGATATTGGTATATTTTTGAGGAACAAGAAATTGAGGTGTAAAAAAGAGAGTGAGAGAGAGGAGAGATGGTAACTCTGAAATTCTTCTCAGGGAATGAGATATTGTGGTGAAATGTATATCATATAGAAAAGCATGATTAATTGATGTTGAAACTTTGTTATCCTTAAAGCATTGATCCGTTCGAGGCTGTTGCAAAGATGGGACTTTGTATTTTTCCCCTTGTTTCATTTAGACTTGATTATATTGGTAAAACGAGGATTTTTCTCTGGTTATAGTCATCAATCGTTTAACATGTAACCGTTTCAGGGATTTTTGAAAACTGAACATTCATATTAACATGGCACTTCAGCAATATTAATTAAACACCACTTCCCTTTCAGCATTGTTTTGATTAATAGCTTCTGTCATGGATATAACTGTTTATTTTATACCTCGTTTATTGTGTATTGATATTATTTCATATTGCATATCATTTATTTTTCTCGAAACAGGGATTACAATTGTATGTTACTCAAAAATGCATCTAACGATTTGAGATGAGTAGTATAACAACTTATTTACTGTTCGATATATATATATATATATATATATATATATATATATATATATATATATATATATATATATATATATATATATAATGAGTCGTCCACAGACAGCTGTTTTGTTTGATTGGAACTCTTCAGTATGGTTATAGACTATCCAATATCCCATCCAGTACTACGAGTAAAGATCAAAACCTTTGTACTCTCAGAGATTGGCATTTTACCCCTGCCCCACGCAAAACTAGGCGGTTAGTAAGACTGAATTTATACGATATAATTACGTAAGTACAATACTCCATCCACTGGAGTGCTCCATTGAAGAGCTTGAAGAGCATAGCTACGTAGCTTATGGTGGACTAGTCGCCTTACTTAAAGTGTGCTTCACCCTGAAGAAGGGAGCGTTAGTTATAATCGTAATTATCAATTGATATATCTAATCAATATATATATATGTATATATATATATATATATATATATATATATATATATATATATATATGTATATATGTATATATGTATATATATATATGTAATAGTATTTTATTTAGAAGTAAGTTTAATAGAAAAATATGTACTTTTAAAATCAAAAAAATGATTTTTGATTAAATAAAAAGGGCTCTATATATCATCATAACGTTGGAGAACAATATTGACCTAATGTTAGGGAGAGAAAACATTCGCTATGTGTTTCATGGTTGATCCTTTAATCAAGAGCAGTGGTTTATATTTAGTATGAGTCTAATTAGAAATGTCACGATGCAGTACTTGTACTTACCCCAAAATTCAAATATTGGAGTTCAAGATTTTCCAATCGGAGACGTGTATACAAGAGAGAGAGAGAGAGAGAGAGAGAGAGAGAGAGAGAGACAGACAGACGGACAGACAGACAGACAGACAGACAGACAAACAGACAGACAGACAGACGGACAGAGGGGGAAAGATTAAGTCATGACAATGTTTTGTCGGCTCAGTTTTTTTTTTGTATACTATGTATTCCTGGTATGGCAAATATCATTCCTCTAAAAATCAAGCATATTCCGTTGGTTTTCTTCCCAATATAATAACAGAATGACAAAATAATATAAAATCATGAGAATTTGAAGAGAGGCTGTATATTTGTCTGATCAATACATGTTTTTCTATCATAATAGATAGATTCAAATTTTTATTGTTTATCCTTGGCTCAGTGGTCTGAAATATTCTGTTAGACACCATTAGATATTTAGATCTAATCCAACCAGGAGCAACACATTTCTTCGTTGCATTCGAGGTCAGTGGCGTATTTACCATTAAGTTTGGAAAGCCTTCCCTTCCTTTCCCCCTGGCTTTCGAAGCCAATGGTTGATATATCATTGGACAGAGGAAGCTTTTTCCCCCTTGCTTTTGTCTAACTCAAACTAACTATTGAATTTTGACTTCATTTCTTATCTAACCACAATGATGAATGACAATTATAAAACCAATAATCAGTTACATCAAGCATGAAGAACGGTGACGCAGTGACATTCGAAAAAACGATGATGAAAACACACTCATTTCTTAAACTCCTTTCAGGTAAACATATTTTGCTAAAATTTTCCAGGAACTACTTTTAAAGGAAAAACGAATGAAGCATGTTATTTTCGTATAATATTGTACAAAGAAATAAATTCTCTTATCCCTTTGAGATTTTAATGAAGCAGAGGTGGTTTTGCCACAAGAATGAAAAACAAATTTTCAACAAGTTCCTTCAACGTTGTTTATTCAGTGTGAAGATATACAATTTTTGGCATTCTCTTGACACAATTATCAAATTCCTAAGGTTGAGTTTTCAACCATTTATTTAATGGATTAAACTACCTCTACGGGTATCATCCTGAACAATATGTATCGGAAATGTTCTATGAACATTACAGCACACATTCATTCAAGTTATAAAATTGTTTGAAACGTAATAAAACTTTTACAATCTCAAGGATATAGTAAAAAAACTAACAGGCACTTTTTATTTATTAATGTTTTCTAAATTATCCATTTCAGTTGATAGCTCTCAAAACTGTCCTCTCAATCTATTTTCTATCCCATAATATATTAATGAGTTCATAGAAATATTTATAATTGCTCTACTCTCTACAAAAGATGGTGAATTATTCCAATATTCCAAACCTCTTAAGAGTAGGAAAAATCAATTTGTTTTTGCGACTTTGCTCTTGAAATAGCAAGCGAATTATTCGTCTTATCTGACTTGCTAAGTATTGAAGCAATTTTTTTATCTTGGGAATTTAAACTGTGTCTCCCTTGCCCTCCTCTCAAAAAATAAGGTTGTGCAAAACTTTTTGGGCTATCTTTATAACTTAAATCGTACATGCCATTTACAATTATCGTTTGTAATTCGTGAAACCCAAATCTACTCACAATGCTAAAACTGCTGTCGTATTATTGCTTTATAAATTCTTAGCTTAATGTATCGATCTCTTGATATAATAGTTATGCTAAGCCAACTTATTTGGTGAATACCTCTCGATTGTAATTGATTATGATGAAGAGATTTTTAATTTAGATTTAGATCTGAGGTTACATATTTTGTATAATGAATAAATAATGACTCAATATTAGTAAAAAAAATTCAATGATGAAAAAAAAATTATAACACACTTATATAAGACTGTTTTTATAAAGTAATTAGATTTCTTCAACAAATATTTCTCTCTCTCTTTCTCCTCTCTTTCTCTCTCTCTCTCCCTCTCTCTTTCTCTCCCTCTCTCCCTCTCTCTTTTTCCTTCTCTCTGTCTCTCTCTCCGTCTCTGTCTCTGTCTCTCTCTCTCTCTCTCTCTATATATATATATATATATAATCACTCAGCCATCTGAAATATCCTCAACGTACCCACACAATCCAATATTAAATCACTACCTTTCAACCTTGAAACCATGTGGCCTTCTCAGGACATACTACTACTGTTACCAACACATCTTACCACATATAGGCACAGACTTCATCACAGACGGAACAAAGGCCAACACATCAGGCTGACCCTGAAAAATTGATTCCAATGTTTGCTTTCAAAACAAAGCATCTGATGGTAAATTTGATTTCCATGCAAAACTTTCAACCACTTAAAGGTATAGACACACACTTGACACAACCTACTAAAGGTGGGAACACCTCTAAATACAGGTTCAGCACACAGAATAATTAATTCTTGGATCGGCTAATTGATATACAAAGTATCGTTACACTCGAGTCTATTTCATTTCCTATAGTTCCTATATGTTCTTGCAAAATGGGTAAATAATTAGACAATGATTATGAATTGCATTATATTACATTGAAAAGCGGCTTTACCGTGTAAATGACGAGAGGAAATTTCAGTATATATATATATATATATATATATGTATAAAATCGATAAATCTGTCATTCACAGACAGCTGTGTCATTGTATTCTAACTCTTCAATGCGTGCGGCTATAGACATTCCAGTATCCCTTCCAGTACTGCTACATACGGTTAAAACCTTCACTCCGGATCCAGATGTGCTACTCTTGCCCTATGCGAAACTTGACGGTCAGTAGGACCGAATCAAACGATATATTCACTTAGGCATAATTCCTTGTCCATCAGAGGGCTCCATTCCAGAGTTTGAAGAGCATTCCTTTGTTGGCTTCAAATGGACAAGTTACCCTACCTAAAAGTGCTTAACTCTAATAGAGGGAACGTTGAATATAATAATAATTGATAACTGTGTGATTCACATTAACTGTTTTGTTGTATTACAACTCTTCTGTGTGGCTATAGACTATCCAATATCCTCTCCAGTAATGCAAGGTAGGATCCCACAACTACTAACCGTCCAATTCTGCGTAAAATGTCAGCTCTTGTGTCAGAGGCGAAGGTTTCGATCCTACTTCGTGGTACTGGATGGAATATTGAATACTCTATAACCACACTGAAGAGTTGAAATACGACAAAGCAGTTGTCTCTGGATGAATCAATTATTAATTATGTATATATATATATATGTCCAATTTCAACACCCATCGAATGGAACGCGTAAGTCTTATCGAATACATGTCCAGAACGAGCATGTCGGTATGGCGAGATGACATTCGACTGACGTCACCCTGCTTGAGCCTTACCTTTTGTATTTCTTCAAATGGAAAAGTGTTAATCCTGTCCATCTTACAGTGGTTTATAGAGGCACAAGACATGCAAGGATGTGTTGATGCATTTTATTATAATTTGCTAAATGTCCACCTGTCAATCTGTACTCACCTGCCACAAAAATTACCCGATAAAAATCCATAACATTTAGTTTTAGTACAGATTCGATCTTCGGGAAATGTTTTTAGCGGATTAGTTTTTGAAAACCACCCAACGAAATATGTTTTTCAGTGATTCCAATTCAGATAAGGAGTCTATATATATTATTATTTTTTCATTCGCTTTTAGAGGTCAAAATCGAAAAAAATAGAATTCTGAGAAAGGGAAGAGATGAAACAGAGACATCTTACAATTCTCACAACATTCACTGGTGTTACAGATAATGATGGATTCGAGTCAATTATTTTTTTTCATTGTCCGTTCAGTCGACACATTGCAAGGAAAATTATCTAATCGAGAGAATGATTTACTAAACACACTACACTATAATTATCTTCCACTTGTATTGGTAAAAAATCAAGAGGGAAGATTTTTGTCGATATTTTTTTGGTCTCAAAATTGATATCAGAGATTTTTTCCCCTTTGGAGAAACGTTCCTTTTTTATTGTAACAATCGATATGGAACAGTTTTTATCTCATTTTCTGAGAGTTGAAACACAAAATTGTTGGAAGGATTTCTTTCTCATTCTTAGAGGTCAAAATCGAGAGGGATAGTTTACTCTCATTTTATGAGGCAAGTATGAAGTCGGTCTTTTAGAGATCATCCCTCCCTCTTTAACTATCTACTTTCAATGCCTTTTTTTCACTATGAGTCTCTTTCATAACATCATCCCCTTGAAACAATGTTCCTTTTCCTGAACCTTTTCTCTCCCCTTTTCTTTACTATAATGCCTCCATTTTTAGCAACATACCTACCTATTCAAAGTTACTACTATCCTTTAACATCAACCCCTGTTTTTTTACATCATCAGTTAGCTCCCCTGTTCCGAAATTAGATCCTACATTCTTAGCATTACCTACTATTTTTTTACTTTGCCTCCATAACCCCATTTTTAAATATTAAGCATCCTCTTTTACAAATGTCCTTGCTTCTTACATTAGCTCAACCTTTTGTCACAGTAGTTGAACATCCTTTCTCACCTTAACACCCCACTCTTCCAACTTTCTTCTTAACTGTGTGAAAAGTGATAATAAATTAAATCTAAAACCAATTAGAAAAAAAAACACTAATTTTTTAAAATTTATTTATATTTTTATTAATCTTTTGAGCAACAGTTTGTCTGTTGGGGTTGGTCTTTAGTTCTTTCATGATTAACCCTGTCATTGCAGACTTCAAATGCACTTGAATGCACACGTTCAAATGCCAAACGAGCATGTTTATATGCAATTACGTTACTGAATTTATTGTCGACGGAAACTGTCTTGGCGCAGGGAGTGACAAATTTAATAATTATGTTATCAGTCATCAAAAAGGACACGAAACTAACCATTGTTTCTGTTCTTCACAAATGGATGTTTGACAGTCCAAAGCAAAAAGAATACCTTGGTGAGTCAGCTTGCAACCTGATACCCCGGTCTGTGACTCACTTCATATTACCTTATTCCTAACTTTGTTCTTTTTTCTGGCACAATATCATTCTGTCTCAATATCTACACATCTCCCTCTTCTTCTCTTCAACTCTCTCTCTCTCTCTCTCTGTCTACACCTCGACCTCTCTACATATATCTCTTGAAGATCGGTCCTCACTGGATGATTTACTGGTGTATCTCCAATCCAGGGTAAAAGAAATGTTACTGGGCGACTGCCGTAAAGTGATGGTACCAAAGTTAATCTCCCAGACAATATGATGGGTGCTTTTTTACTGTAGCAACGAGCCATATTAAGGTAATTTAGTGAATATGTAATTACTATCTTCCTACAATCAAGCAATCGTTAACCAGCTAACGTCGAAGACCATTGTTAAGGCAATAAGTTCGGCGCTCACTTTTGTATAAGTAACTTGGCTCGGTGCCGGACTAAATTCAGTCAATATTGAAACTAGTTGTAACGCTGGAAGAATACTGATCTCTATTGGGTTTACCAAATTGATAGACATCTGCAAATCTACAAGATGGTGTTGACAACCCTTTATGAGTGCTGAGTGATATACAACTGCAAATGGGAGATTCTCTTCCCCCTCTCTCTCTATCCATATATATATATATATATATATATATATATAAATAGATTTAGAGATAGATAAATAGATGTATTTGTATAGATTTGAATCAATCTCATCTGCTTTTTAGCATCTGTGGTTGGGTAGACCTTTTTGAGATTCCTCAGACCTCTGTACTGTGGGCATCACCAGTACTTATTGAATTTGTCTAGTTCGTCTTTCCATCTCACTTTCTACCTGCCGCAGATTCACATATTATCACTGGGTATCAACATTGTGAATCTTGATATCAAGCAGTTTGCCATTCTACATGACCAACCTATCAGCATTTGAGTTTCCTAATGGATTTTATGATATCTGACTCCTGTTTTTCCTCTATTATACTGTGCTGACTTGTGATCTCTCCGTGTGATATTGAGCATGATCCTCTCATGTGCAAGTTGCATAATCCTGAGTTTGATGGACAATCATTAGGTCGGGTTCCATTTTTCAGTTCCATACGTGACTATCAGTAGGATGCACTGGTTGTACGCTCTTCGTTTTAGGATTGTTGATATTTTCTTGTCTTTGCAAGCTTGCTCTACTGAAAGCTTGCCAGCCTACCGTGTTTTTTCGCTTGATTCCCTCTTATGGATAGTTCATAGAGATTCGGTGTCCTATGTAGATGTAGTGGTCTACTTTCCTCAGCTCCTCGTTTTCTATTCTGGTTTTGTGTCTATGTTATTAATGCTTTTTGCACATGAAATTTGACTAAGGTTCATGTGGAGAGCTACTTTCTTACTTTCTACGATCAGTCCATTTATCATTACAGCTCATGGAGTTCTTCAGCCAAAACGTCAATGTTGTAAGCAAATTTAAGATTACTGAGGTATCCGTTGTCTATTCTCATTCTGTTATTTTCCCAATCTATGTTTTGGAAGAAGCAGGTTACGTTAGCTGAAAGCACAGTTGAATTCAATTAGCAAGCCGGAAATTTCTATGTGATCGGTCGAACACAGTTTTTTTTCCACATCTAGACTAATTTTATAAATTCAAACGTTTGAAGTAGCGGTTAAAATTATTATTGAATTCTATTTTTACGCTCGATTTGTTCTAGTCACTTCCCATACTCTTAAATTTCAATTTTGTTTATTTTTCTTCCAGAGGGTGGCTTAACTGTACATGCTTTGTTTGGAGCGTAAAAACGCCATTGGTTATCAAATATCTATCAGATACTTTTATATGATGGCTCTATTTTAAGTATGTCCGCCTAGTGGGGTACTATCCCTTCCTTGAATAAATGAATTACTTATTAGGAAACCAAGGACTGTCTATTTTGTATCATCTATTTCGGTAACGTTCGTTATCAATTGTGAGCGAACGTTACATGACTGTTCGAAATTACTTATGTTGTTTATGCATGAACAACATATAAACGTTCAGATATTGTTTGTATTTCCATTGACTGTTTGTAACAGTTTATGGAACGTTTAGAAACAGAAAATACTTGTTCTTGCTAAAATGTTTGTCCTCTGTCCGGTTGCTGTTTGGGAACAGTTGTTTACAAATATTTCATGAAAGTAAAGTAAAAAAAAAAACATGCCTGTTCTTAGTGAAAGGCTTGAAAGATATCGACTTAAATAGACAGTTTGATGGATAGATGGAAACAAGCATAGATAGATGGATATAGAGAGAGATGTGAATGAACTGAGATAAATACATACATGTACATAAGAGAAATAGGTAAACAGATACATTGATACTCTCTCTCACACACACACATAGAAAGGAAGAAAGACAGAGACAGAGACAGAGAGAGAAACATCAATTGATTTTCCCTACCGGCTCCGTATTTTACTATAGAAATATGAACAAACTGGATCACCTTCCATTGTATCACATCCCACTGGATCGCATCGCATTCAAATAAGCAACAGACAATAAGCAATCATTGATGATTCAAAATTCTTGGCGGATTCCTTCATCGACAAGACTAATAGACCAAATCTCTTGGATTCCATTACGGACCATTCTTTTGCAATTGATGCCAAATTGATTTCAGAGATCTGCAGTGCGCTTAACAGCAAGCAATGAAGAGAAAGGTCATTACTGAGAATAAGGGACGGAACAGAGTTGGGGTTGAGTAGGTGGGTGGGAATTCAATAATTCCCTCTGCTCATGGCCAATTCAAGAGAAATAAAGTCGAAACGGATTGGACATGAATGATTCGTAATGAATAATTGCAGAGGTTGTAAGGGTATCACTCTGTGGCTACAACAGGAATCACCAGACCACGAGGCCTTCTCTCCTTCACTCTCTCTCCCTTCCTTTTGTCAATTTATAAAATGTATGGACCATAAGAATATGGAAACTGGTTTCGCAATTATTCTCTCACTATCGTTTTGAAAGTTCCGCTTGCCTTTGACGTGCAGGGAAGTTCAGCTTCGACAGAACGAAAAGATTTGAATTACAACAGCAGAAAATCAAATTTAAGCGTCACCTGATTTTTGAAAAGAGATCATTTTATAAGATGTTAAAATGATTCGTCAACTTTAGGTGGAAAATAACAGCAAACTGAATGATGGGAATGGATTGGAACCTGAGGGGGTTAAAATGCTCATCGATTGGTCAACATTGATTATAAGGTTTGAGGTTACCTACAGTAGTTTGTCAAGAAATTCAGTACATACACTTTATGTATTCATCAAACGGTTTCTGACACTTTTTTGTTTGTTAGAATCTTAACATTTTCAGTACAGAAACTTGGTATTTCTTCACGTATGTTTCTTTATATTATTTTCTACAGCCAATGTGTCTATTTCATTACCAATATGTTTATACAATGACTGCTATAATTTCTTCCATTGCTTAACTCCTCTCTCGCTATTTACTCACTCTCACTTAACTCTCTCTATATATACATATGTGGGGGGGCTTGTATGTGTGCGTGTGCTTGGATGTACATACATTAGCGAGAATGGCAGCTGATCAAAAGAGAACTATTCCACTTTTTATTCGTTTTACATCTTCGATATATTTCTGTACCGCTTATCAAACGAAGAGTGTTTGACGATTTATAATTAGCTAACGATTGACATTTGAAAGGAGTAGAAAATGCAATAAATGCAAAATAATTTCTTGATACAGATTAATGATCGTTTGCTAACATGAAAGAATGGAAAAAGGCGAGAAACACACGAAAAAACATACAGAATTGAACAACCAATCAAGAATAGCATAAAGAATAAAGAGATGGATGAACAAGTGATACATACAAAGGACGTAAACGCATGGGCAAACAGGCAAAATACGCAGACGTCGTGAAAAGGAGGGTAAATAGGCAAGACATGCAAAACATCGAAAGACATTGGTAAACAGGCAAGATGGGCAAACAGAAATTTAAAAGATCGGTAAAATGGCAATACGCAAAAACAGACTTTAGACTTTGGTAAATAAGTAAAAAAACACACAAGATATGAAGACATGACTAAACAGCCAATACACGCACAAGATATAAAGAGATTGATGAACAGGCAATATATGCGAAAGACACGAAGTGATGGGTTGACTGGTACAATACGCAAGAGACGTATAGAAATTGGTGGATCGGCAGAACATGCAAAACACATAAAAAGACATGGGTTGAGAACGAGCCACGTGACAGTAATGGACTGATGGGTGGGAACACAAGGCACACAAAAGTCAAAAAGACATGGGTAAACAGGACAGACAGGCAAGAGACATAAAGAGATGGGTGAACAGGCAAGACGGGCAAGAGACATAAAGAGATGGGTGAACAGGCAAGACGGGCTAGAGACATAAAAACAATGGTAAACAGGAAGTACATGTAAAGACATAAAGAATCAGGTAAACAGACGGTCCATTCAGAAGCCAGAGAAAGAATGGTAAACAGGCAATACACATTGAAGACATGAACAGATGCATAAACAGGAAAGACATGCAGAATACCTGAAGAAATGGGTAAACAGGCAATCCATGCAAAAGCCATAAAGAGAGACGTAAACAGTTAATGGATGCAAAAGTCATAAAGAGATGGGTAAACAGGCAATGTACACAAAATATATAAAGATGCTGATTAAGAGGCAAGACACACGCTAATGACATAAAGACAGGGGTAGACAGTTAAGATTTGCATCAGACGTAAAGTGATCTGTAAACAGGAAAGACACGCAAAAGACATGAAGAGTTGGGTAAACAGGTAATGCATGCACAATCCGTGAAGAAATGGATAAACAGGCAAGACATGCAGAGGCTATGAAGACATCGATAATCAGGCAAGTCATGCAAAAGACATAAAGTGAAGAGTAAACATTTAAGACATGCAAAATACATAAAGAGATACTTAAAAAGACGCAAAAACCGATTGGATATGGCAAGAAAATCAAATGACAAAACATTGAGAAGGTAGACAACCCTAATCTCGTTAAACTAACTTCATTTGAATAGTTCCTAATAAACTCATATTTGGTATATAAAACAATTTAACTTGTTATCATCACCATTTCTTGAGCATTGAAATGTTTTATAATCTTTAACAATAAATTAATGCTAATAATCTTGTTACTAAAATCTTTCACTTGAACATTCCACTTTTGATAGCCTGGAAACCCTTCTAATGACCAATGACAACCATTATATTTATGACAGGCCATTGTAAACAAAACAAACTGAACAAATACATCCACTGAACTTTCAAAGGTCCCAATTAGAATTCAGTCATTTTAAATTTATCTCCTTCTGATGAAGTCTGATCTTTTTTATTTTTTTCATGAGACTCACACTGAATTATTCAGACTGAGGAAACATTAGAAAATCAATTAAAGGTGGAAATCAAACAGTGGATCTTTCTACTAGACATCAGAGAGGAAACGATTGCTTGAAAATCTGATCTCACCCTTTATTCAATTTTACTTACTCTTGGGAATAATATGAACTGTTGGTAATTATGCCACCTCAGAAATGAGATTTTAACGACAACCAAAATGGTTATAAATGAGTTTGAGCGCTTATTCTCACATATTTTGACCCGTTCAATTTTGTTATCGTCTTTTTGACTTGATAAATAATTCAGAGGATTTTCACTTTAGAGTTTGCACAGTGTGCCAGGAAGACCCCTTCGATTTTCAGAAAAATTGCTCCAAATCGAACTGTGAAATTCACTATGTAGAAAAGAATTTCTTTAATATTTCCAGCAACTGAAAGGGTACAATTTTCAAGATGGTGTCTGAATATCTAAAATGTCCATCTGTTGATCATTTATCATCCCACAGTTTTTCTCAACATTTTGTGTTGTATCAGGTGTTTAATAACATCAAAAGCTGGCCACAATCCGCATTTGAAAAGTATATTTTCCATTAATACTTAGTATTTATATTTATGAAGAATAAAACATCTCATTGGGGAAAAAATGCAACAGGAAGTTTTTTTTGTATCAAAAGATACATTAATTACTAAATCAAATGGTAATTGTCTCTTCACTATTCATTGCAGAGAAAATTCCCCGTGTTGACCACGGTCCAATCACTAGAAAGGAATAATTTTCAAGATGGAATAAAAGAAAAACGACTGCATTAATCACTCAGTTGCATCAATTGGAAAAAACCCAAAACAACTCACACAAATTTCGATGTTAACAGTGGAATTTGTTTGTTTTTTCATTGAAAGAATAGTCTTCAATATTTCGAATCACAGGAAAAGTAAAATTCACAGGATAGCACCAGATATTGCCACCTATCCCATAAGTTGTCCATTATTCGTTCATTGTTCATGTTAGGTTTTTTAACATTTCTTTGTGGGATCAAGTGTACTCAAAGCATATCAAAGTTTACTACCGTCTGACGACTACAACTGTGAAAGGAGAGTGCAACCGTCTTCTATGGTTGGAAAAAATGCCAAAATCGACTGACGTCGTATTGAACTTTTCGGGTCAGCCTTAGTCAGCATCACTGATTCTTTGTTACCCGGGATCAAATTACTCTTTAACATAAATTCTCAGTGTCCAATAGATTAAAAATTGCAATAAAAGTTCAATTATCATTTTACTCCAAAGACCATATTCTGAATAGTCTTTTAGAGTACACCAGTGATCAGCACCATGTATCCTAAGTTCAGATTAAAGTAATGTTAACCTGGTGCATACCCTGTGGGGTTCAACTGTTTAGGAGTTTATAAAATGCATAGTTGAGAATCAAGAATGAAAAAAAAATGTTGTCTTCATGATTTATACATCTTTGTTTACAAAGCTGAACCATTACATAAGAAAGTGAAGGAGAGGGAAAAAAAAGGAAAATAAAGAGAAAGAAAGAGAGGAACAGATAAAAAGGGGATAAAATAAGAAAGGGGTCAAGAGGTGGGAAGAGAGGAAGAAAGACGGTATAGGCAGATGAAATTAACACTGCGAGGTAAATTTGAGTTTCACACTGTTATCTTCAGAACCCAGAGTTACCGTTGAGTCTTAATTTCTATGTATACACCGACTATGTGTCGTCTTCTTGACATCGAAGACTATTCTGATATGAATATCACAACTTCCAGAAGCAGTATATATATATATATATATATATATATATATATATATATATATATATATATATATATATATATATCAATTATCATTATAAACAACACTCCATTCTTCAGAGTTGAGCACTCTTTTTGTAGGAAAACCTATTCATTATAAGCTATGATTACAATTCTCCTCCAACTCCAATTGATCGATGACATATATGTATATATATATATATATATATATATATATATATATATATATATATATATATATATATATATATGTCATGAAAATTCGAACGAACAGATATTTTGTTTCTAATCGTCTGGCCTTGAGGTTCTAAAACGAATGCTCGAAGAACCCTATTCTTTCAAACAGCATAATTAGGCATGCTTTTAGTCATCTTTTGTCGGTTTGAATAGTGCGTCCATGGGGTAAAATTCTAATAAAAAGGCTTCAATTTAAATCTAATAACTATCTGTATCAGTACATACACGCCAACGTACATTGATTTTCATATTATGATATTAATTCAGCAAATTATCAATAAAATGAATTCGGGAAAAAATGCAATAAATGCTTTGTCTTCTTATTCCGTGAATAATTAAAAACCACATTTTTACCCCCCTTCCATTTTTTGTTGTATATTTTGATATTTGTTCTATTATTTTTAATATCTTTTTTCTTTTTGTATGGAAGCATTTGCTGTCAGATGTTGTGAGAACTGGTAAAGTTAATTAACCCGTCATGTTTCACCCAGAATCATTGGCTGTCAAAAACAATTCATGACTTAATATCATAAATAATTGATTAATATATTCACATCTTCAAGTTGCCAACATTTTTCCCTTCTTTCTGGTGATTGAGAAAGCAATTACCCATCAGTGGTAGGAGGAATAATACCTCATAGGGTCATTAACCTTGCCAGAAGAACGAGTTCTCGAGAAGCAAAAGCTGTTTTATTTATCATTTTTCGTTCTCTCTTCTACTCATTCTTCCAACAGCTCGGTACGTGTAATAATAGGGAAAACACAAAACTTTCCCTCCAACAACCCCACTATTTTAATAAAGTACGTGCTAAGAATTGTTGATAAAATTGTAATACAATATTGATTTTACCTTAACAGACTGGTGTTCTATACTGAGACATTATTTGTTTTTGCTCTTTAATGATTTGGTAAATAAAAGTTCACTTATCAATTCTTTAAATTTTTCATCCCTACCCGAGACGTTGTAAAGAATCGGAACTGTGGTCAGGCATTTACAACACCTCTCAAAACATCAAAAATGTTTTGCTGAAGACTGAGAATTTGTTGGATCATTTTTGGCCGTGGTAGTTCGTATGTCAAATTGGGCGACGAAATTTAAATTGTGCCGATGGTTTATAGTTATGTTTGAATTATATTTTGGTCAGATTTGGGGTTATCGTTTTTTGTTCAGACAAAACATGTTTTATTATCAGTTTAAAGTTAGATTCCTTAAAAAATCAAATTGGTATCGTCACGGATTGAAAAAATATCCATTTCCAATGTCACATATGATAAATGGAAAGTGAGAATGGAGAATCTGACGGATCTCCAGAAAGTTTGAAAGTCTAATAAATCGGAAGCACAAAGAACTAAAAGGAAAACTGAAAATTTCTCCGAAGGGCCAAGACTAGGTCTACTGCTTTCATTTACTGTGTTTCTAAACACTGGTTTATTGTTCCCCACTGATTCCTTCTATGCTAAAACAAGTTTTCTTTATGTGAGTGTGAACATGCTACTCCTACCCCCTCAAAATGTGGTTTACTCTTGATGGGATTCGACCTTGATACGTACGTTTAAGCTGATTCCTGAGATGCATTGGTTTTTCCTTTTGATACCAGTTGGGCCAGTGCACATTCGTTCAACTTTGGGCTAATTGGTATAAGCACAGAGAAAGAGGAATGTACAACAATAGTCTCTAATAACGAATGGAAATTAATGTTGCATTTCAGCATCATAGCTACAATTTAAGTTTGATTTTTTCTTAAAAATTTGAAATACATCCTTTTTCAAAACTGCCAAGTTTTCAGAACGGTTGAAGGTCTAAGAAATTAAGATCATGTAAAATGTAAAGAAGAAAAACAGAAATTTTTTCTCCATACTATTTAGACACAAAAATGCATTAACACGGTGAGGAAAATAGAAAAAAAAATCCATTTTAAACTAGGCTTGTTAATTCTCTTTCCAAACAATTTACCCACTCGGTTACTAAACAGTCATGGATCTGTAAATTAAAGCTCCAGGAGAAAAAGTGGACGAAATAAAACATGAATACGTAATAGTTTTTTGAGAGTGCTTTTAAAGACACCATACAATGCGTCGAGTCATTTTTTAAAAGCATTTAAGACCTTCAAATGTGACTTATGTTCAAGATGATGCCAATCCAACATATATGTATATTTTGAATTCACAAATTTGAATCTTGTAGTTTTTGAGGGAGTTTTAGATGGAAGAAAAATGAAGACCATGATATCCGACGGATTGGACCGAACGCAAACCCCATGGAAATTGATAAATTTGTTTCTGTAAAATTCAACCTTAAAATGTGTGCTGCAGGCAAAAAGTGAGTTGCTGGTTATGTATACGCCAGAAATCGTTGATGTATTTCAGCATTATGACTACATTGAAATTGGGTTCTACCTTCGAGAAATTATTTTCATCAGAACTGACAAATTTCTGTGTGACACAAAAGTCGAATAGTTCGCAAGAATATGAAATTGAAGAGAAAAACAATTCCTGGTTGAGTTTAAACTAGACTCGCCCAAAACATTTTTCAATGCTTTAGCCACTCAGATATTGAACAGCAATGACTTTGACTTCCAACCTAAAAATGACAGCTCAAATAATTGAAAAACAAAAAATTCAAAATATCATTGAACCTTCCTTCTTGCATGTGAATAAGTTCAAATCAATGACGAAAAACATTTTGATGATGAATAAAAATATACATTTAGTTTAATTCCTTGGATCCAACTTTGATATTTTTTATGAATTATCTACATGAAATGACACAGAGAACATAAATCAATTTTTTTTCTTCGTGAAATTCAGCCTGTTGATTTCAGACGTTCCGTTGTTTCTGTTCTGTGATATCTAGTTCTCAACACCTTTGAGTACAAATACAGACACATGCGTCAAAACATTATGCAAATATATATATATATATATATACATATATATATATATATATATATATATATACACACATATATATACACATATATATATATATATATATATATATATGTGTGTGTGTGTGTGTGTGTGTGTGTGTGTAATCTTTGAATCAATGAAATATCTTTGGAAAAACTAGCAACTTTCCGATCACTTGCTGAGATCACCAACAATGTCAAGTGTTAATGTGTAATCAATGTAAACGATAGAGAAGCATTGGGTTAGGTGCATTGACAAGGAAACAGAATATGTTGGAAATGCATTCTCATTGAGGAAATGAAATGCCTTCTTTCAACACTCTCCATAGACATTAAGACAATTGTAAAGAGATCGAGAAAGTGGGAGATATTTTTAGCAAAAATGTCGAGTTTAATAGTAACATCTTATTGATCAAATAAAGAAATCTTTGTCGTCTTGCAGCGTTTTAGCAAATGATCCAATTTAAAGAGATTTTTGATGGATTCTATTGGATACTCACACTATGTAAGGGAGTAACAAATTTGAAGATCGATCGTTGCCAAAATTATACATTTGACTTCTTGGGACATGATTTTGAAAAAAAATATAATAGAATGTTGATGTACATTTTCAAAGTAAATGCTGCAAACTTTTGTCTGTGGAAGTCAACTGACGCCCTGAGAGAGAATCGGAAGAGAAAAGGGTGAAAGAAAACGGTGGCAAAATCATCCGTGGCGCCTCCACAGTTAGTCAGAAGAAATGTTATATTGAATTGATAAGTTCCAGGTAATAAAATAGAACGATGACCTTGTGTTTTATGCAAGTATTTTTGAAATCTCAGGATGAAACAAAAAAAAAAGGGAAAGGTATACGATATGCAGCAAACAATAAGGATTTACCTGAAAAGAAAGAAAGGACATGAGAAAAAGAGAAGGAAAGAGGAGATGGAAGGAATTTATTCGAAAAAAAAAATTAGAACAAAGCCAGAAAGAAAAAAGAAGAGAAAAACTTTTTAGAAAAAGAGAAGAGAACTCCACACAAAGAAAGAAAAAGCAGAAAAGCACACACACACACACGCATATACATATATATATATATATATATATATATTGCAATTTCGCTTATATATACATAAAGAGCTCAATATATACGCACGAATTTATTGCAATTCTTTTGATATGAATAATATATACATGTACATACCCCCTCTCTTTCTATATATATATATATATACATATATATATATATATATATATATATATATATATATATATATATATATATATATATATATATATACTGCTTACATACGTGCATAAACTATGCAAACACACACACACACGTATATATATATATATATATGTATATATATATATATATATATATGTATATATATATATATATATATATATATATATATATATATATATAAATATCGTACATGAGACATTTGACTCGTTGCTTTCTTGAAAATGAATATTGAGAGACCAATACATATATATACATCTATACACACCAATATAAGTGTTTGTATTTTACAAACGTACACACACGCATGAATTCATTATTGTCAATATCAGCCTGTTAGTGTCTGCCATTGGACAAAGACCTTCGCTTTGACTTGACAGACCTCTCAACGATGGGCACCGTGGAGCCAGTACTTTTTAAATATATCCATCTTATCTCACTATTTCACTTTCCGCCGGCCGCAATGTAGAAAATGATCGCTAGGGATCCACATTTGCAAGATGTATAGTGATGTTTTATGGGCAATATTTGAGTAGTCGTGCATAGATCATAGCATCCCTACCCAAAGCAAGTGATGTGTCTTGGCTATTTGGGACTGGACACACAGCTGGAACAACTGGTAGATTTTTTGATCTTGCATACAATGGGGAGTTCTAAGTCATGCCATGCCCAGCTGGCTCATAACTTGTTGGTGGGGTCTGAGTAGCTGGTAGTACTTGACAGTGCCTCTCACCATTCCTAATATCATGTGGCAGGTTGCACTGATTTACATGGTTCCAGTTGCAGGGATCTATCCCCGACCTGACTTTACGTTGAAATCTTTCAAAGTCCATGTTTGAAACTTTATTACATCGAAAGGATTAGTATATTAGATAGTTACTCTTATACATGATGTTTGCACCTGAAAATTAAGCATTCTAGAATGATTTTTCTTTTTCAGTTCTGTATTGTAATCGATATTCTAGAAGTGAGAAACCATCTATGATTTTAAAATTACGGAAGCATAGAACCATTGATAGTTCTGGGTAGGATTTTCCCCTAATGCTGTGGTATGTCAAAGCAATGACCCTGATGCTTATGTTGTTATTATGTTTGAGTCATAATTGGACATCCATTCTCTCCAAGTGTTGTGATCTATGTTTCCTGATATTCATTTACATGAGTGGTTGGTCTGCTAGTAAGTGCGTATTGATGGCTACAGATATATGTTCAGTATTCTTTCTTATTTTCTTCTCGTGCGTCTGTATGTTATCTTGGCCCAACTTTTATTTTGGGGAAGGGCTGTCCTAGATTTAAGATTAAATTTTAATTCGGTTTAATTCTATAAATATTCATGGACAGGAAAATTTCAGTCAGTATATGAATGATAATCGTGATACAGATTTAAATACTACAAGATTTACTTCCAAATTTTCTTTACATAAATAAGTAGATAGATAAATAAATGAATCATAAGATAAGAGACAATTTTCTGACTCAACTGTGACATTGATCTGAAATCAATCTTTTATATTTTGTTTTCTGTCGCACGGTTGAAGGATCCAACGATTTGAGTTTATTTTGTGAGACAAACTTTCTTTTAGATGTTAAGACTGGTTTATTCCAACCGATTCGATTCTGTAGTTCTCGGTTTAAAGACTCTCATGTGTGTGTGTGTGTGTGTGTGTGTGTGTGTGTGTGTGTGAGTGTAGGTTATTTGGCCCCACTTCTAAATTGTCTACGTTTAAAGGTATAGGGCAGCAGACTATCGAAGGTTCAATTACATTTTTTTTAGATTAAGTTTTATAAACACTTATGGGCGAGGACTTTTTCAGCCATTATCTGGGTGATACCAGAAATTCAGAACTTAATTCTACAAGATATTTCTCCAAACACTGTACATATACATGTGCCATGTTGCTCAAATATGTGTATATACATGTATATATAGAGAGGCAGAGATCCATATATGTATATATATATATATATATATATATATATAGAGAGAGAGAGAGAGAAAGAGATATAGATATAGATATATATATATCTTTGTTTATATACAGAACTATATTGGCTTGTATGTGTGTGTGCAAAGGAAAGAAAATATTTTAAAAGCGCCAAAAAGGACAGCTGCGTATAGATGGAGGAACGCTTTTTTCATTACATGATAATAAGAAAGATGAGCCAATATATATATATATATATATATATATATATATATATATATATATATATATATATATATATATATATGTATACTTGAGATATGTCAATGGAAAAGAAAAGAAGAAAACAAGTCAAATAGATCTCGACAAATTCGGGGATGCATGTACTTGTTTTAAATATTCAAGGAAATTTCCACATTTTATATACAAAGTGTCAGTTTCCGCAAGATGAAGAGAAAAAAAGAAGAGAGAAAACGCTTTTGCATATGCTCACGTCGGGAAGAAGAAAAAAGTTAGCAAGTTAATGATTCTTCCATTTTTACATCTCTGTTAGAGCTTTGAGAGATGTTCAGCATATTTCCCCATTTGACATGTGGAGGGCTACGTAGCAGTTACTGAAAAGGAAAAATAAAATTTTCTAAACAAGTTCGAATATCGGTTGAGGTTGTTTACCGTCGTGTTACTTGAATACCCTTTGGAAAACAGCAAATTTACATAATCCTCTAGATATGGGTAAATAATAGAGCCATTAAAACCCTGTAGTACTGTAAGGTTGTTCATCTTACGTATTGGGTTAGCGAAACCGTCCTTCACAACCTACTTACCATCATATTCGCGATGAAGCTTTGTGCCTTGCTACAAATCTGCAGTAAGAAAAAAAACTGTTGCAAAATGCTAGATAAATGTCTCAATTGACAGAAATTCCTGGTTCAAAGATTGTATTGCATCAATTGGGAGGATTGCCTATCTTAAAACTCATCATTTGAAATCCTTGCTTTAATCTGATTTGCTCTCTGTAGTCTGTAAACACCTGACCAGTCGCTGTGAATGCCCTGATTGCATTGGTCTCAAAGAAGAATCCCAACAGAAAAAGTTACACTGAACGAAACAATGCATAATACGTCGTGACAGATCAGTATAAAAGGTCACAAAATGAATACTCAACATATAATATATCTTAGTATGACGTATGAATGCTTATGCAATGTAACATAGCAAATGCGTATAAAAGACAATATGGTGAGTATAAAACAACGAAGAGGTACAGATACAATATAGACGATAAAAGAGGGTGAAAAGGAACACAATAGAATGACAAGCTTTCAGGAGAACAAACTCAAATTTCAAGAACAAAATGGTCTCATTAGTCCTAAAAAAATGTTTACAACAAATATATCCCGATAGTCGCCAATGGAGCTGGAACATCAAACCTAACCGGGACTCTTAGCCCCGAACTGATAGGCATGCGACATACATATAAAAGAATCATGTTCAGCCTCAAATGGGGAGATCACTAAACAGCATTATGTATCAGAGGAAAGATCATGAGTCCTGTTCATTATTATATCCACTAGAGCACCCAAATACCAATAGTCTGGTCAGGTTGCTAGAATGGCTGAAGGACAATGAACATCACTTCTCTCGTGGATCCCAAGAGATCCAATGTGTAGCCAAGGACAGCAAAATGAAAGATTGAGAGACGAACGAGACAAGTTCAGGAAGTATTAACTCTACGATGCTCTTGATAGAGGAGTATTGAATCAAAGGAACGGACGATAAAAGACGATATATAAGATGATTGACAGGAAAGTTCCTGGCTATTTAGATTATCTTGAGAACTGGTTAAGTTGACCTGATTTTTGGTTGCCTTATTTTGCATTTGATGGACGACACTATCCTGTAAATTAACTCGATTGGCATTGCGTTGACATTCAGTGACCAGTGCAATGGCCGGATCTGTCAATGCTTCATATCACCTCAAAATATTTGAAATGGCTCGATACTTTCAGTTAAGGTGAGTAAATACTCTTGCAGAGCCGTGCGTTTTATCGATACTTATGCTGTTGATGTTCTTACGAAGTATTATTCGCTTTTGATTTTACTTAGAAGTAATTTATCTACGAGACTAGGGTGTGCCTCAAACATTTTAGCAAGTACGACATCTCACTATTTGAATAAAGTACATTTTTTTTTATATTATTAAAAGCTTGTGTATTTCTCGGTTTGCTCTTGATATATATATATATACATACATATATATATATATATATATATATATATATATATATATACACGCACACACACACACAAACACACATATATATATATAAGAAAAGAGAGAGAGAGAGAGAGAAAAAGAGAGGAGAAAGATAAAGCATTCACGTAACGAGATTGAAACAATGTGGTTATATTTACATATTGGTAGTTCGAGTATATCAAATGCTTCTTTTTATATGAAAATATTCTAATAGACATTCTATAAATACATAAAGAAAACTGAAAGGGAGAAAATATGTATAGATTCGATTCCATGGATAGATGGGATGAATATTGTCATTTTTCTCAATATTATCACTTCATTTCCGCCGATGCACACTCGATCTTCATCAGTGTCTGAAAATTAATGATAAGATCAACTTTTTGAGGTACGTTTTCATCATCCTCTGTCTGGGTGTCTGACAGGTTGATTATTTGTTGTCCACATAATATCTCAAAAGGATTTCAATAATTTCAATGACATTTTGTAGAAAGGTAGCTCGTAGGTTTACAGAGAATAAATTCAATTTGGGGAATTCATTTCGATTCAGTGTTGTTATGCCATGTATTGAGACATTAGCCCCGAATATAGGAATCACTAGTGTCAATGTGTTTGTCAGCACAATATCTCAATCACTTTCTCAAAGAATTTTGATTACATTATGTCGAATGGTAGGTCATGGACCGAAGAATGCATCTTTTCGATTGAAAAAATTTCGGATAAATTAAGATAGTAATCTAATGTATGGAAACTACACAGTTACACCCCTTGCATCGTTGCTACAAATGAATTATTGTATGATGTTGGTTGAGGATTGCACTTTCTGGGGTTTCTTCAATCATAAAATGTCCTTATCTTCGTGTGTGAGGGAGAAATGATGGAAAATGGAAACGAGGCTGTGGAAAAGTTTTGCATTTCCATGTCTTTCAAAAAATGAATACATCAGCCGAGATTGTGCACATGACTAAAAACATAAAGTGGATGAACATGATGGCCGTTGCTGATCTAAAGGGGAAAAAAAGGACATTGGATAAAAGATGGCTTTTGTTACGGAAAGATAAACAGATAGGCAGAAGAGAAATACAGAAGTGTTTCAAACAGGAAAAGATGTGGATATGAAGGAAGGGAAGGAAAAGAGGGGGGGGGGAGGAAAAATGATAGAAAAGGAAAAAAGGGAAGAGAGATTGAAGGAAGAATGTGGAAGGAAAAAGAGACATGATGAAAGAGAATATGAAAGGAAAGGGGGAAAGATGCAAACAGTAGAAGAAAGAGAGGGAAAAGGGCTGAGGGAAAGTGATGGGAAAGGAAGAAAGGAGGAAGAGGTCGGAAAGAAGCAAGGGAGGAAAGGGATATGGAAAATTGGCAAAAATGGAGGTAATTAGGAAGGAACAAAGGTAGGAAGGGGGGTGAAGTGCAATGGAGTGAGGAACTGAGGAAGATTTGAGAAAAGGAAAGAATAAGAGGAAATGAGAATGAGAAAAAAGAAGGAAAAGGACAAGACAAGTGAAGGGTGATAAAGGAAGAGAGAGAAGAAAAGGAAGGAGATAGGAAATGGGAATGATGATAGAGGAAGAAGGAGGAAAGATGGAAAAGATGAAAGATGGAAAATATGGAAGATGGGATGATGGTAGAGAGGAAAGGGGGAAGGAAGGGAGGGTTAAGGAAAAAGTGCAGATCAACACAGGAACGTCCAGTGAGGGAACATATATAGATGTAAGGAAATGAGATGGAGAAGGGGGAAAGAAAAGAATGGGAGAAAGAGATGAGGGAAGGAGAGGAAAGTAAAGAAGACAGAGAAGAAAAGAGAGGTGGGAAATGCAAAAGAGAAAATAAACGCAGGTACGTGGAAGGATGAAGATGTAAATGTATTTCTCAACACAACGATAGATCAATGAGTAGGTAAAAAAAAAACTCACCGAAATATGCACTTTGCATAACATATTCATGGGTAACTTAACATTTATCGGTAACACTGAGAAGAATACGAATAATGTGGAAGAGGGAAAGAAGGGAGAATATTGGGAAGGCGGTGAATAAAGGAGGAAAACAAACAGGAAGGCAGAAAGCAGCGAAAGAAATACAAATATGGATAGGTGAAGGGGAAAGGGGAGAGAGAAAGTCGGAAGAAAAGAAAAGGAGAGATAAAAAAGAAGAGAGAGAGGAAAGGGATTGGGAAGAAAGAAAGCCGTAGATAAAGGTGAAAATAAGGAAAATAAGAATGAGGGAGGAGGTTGGCAGTCTGAAAAAGAGGCAAATTATTGGATATAAATGTAGATAAGATTGAAATGTGCCCATGCACGCGCGAGAATTTGTTTGCTAACGTATACCTTTCAAGAATACCAAATGCACCATATTGGCTATGTTATTTTGGTTATGCGGCGAGGAAGCTAGGTTCCCCTTTTCCTCATCATGACTCATATTTTCTTACTTCATAGGGTATATGTTTCGAGTCAAACACAAACAGAGGCATATATATATATATATATATATATATATATATATATATATATATATATATATATATATATATATATATATATATATATATAGCTTTAGAATCTAGAATGTTAGGAAGTGTTCGTTTTAAGAATATGTAAACATTCACTTTTTTGGTTATTTACTTATTTTTCTCACTTCGTATGTGATCATGCTTCACACAAATATATGTAGATTGGTGGATAGATGGGTGCTTACATAAATTTGCGCACGTATTTACATAGACATTTACTAAGTTGAGAGAGCAGGGAATGCATTTATCAAAATTGAAACGCGCACACAAAACACAAAACACATGTACACACATATGTATTTTGTAAGCAATATGTTGTTTTCAATAATAGAGCTCAGTATTGAAAAAAGCAGAGCTAGTATAGAGCGTATCGCGCGCATAATAATTCTAGAGAATTTGATCTTCAAATCAAATAAAAATCTTTTCAACTCAGTTGAATTTTCTAATGCTAGGTTTGAAAATACTGACGAAAAACAGATCAGGAATTCTTGAAGTTTGACATCATATATTACCACCCATCAATAAAAGTAGGGACAATAAGCAAAGAGACTGACTTTGCTAAACAAAACACTAAAATCAGCGATATAAAGAGATTAGTAAATTAAATTCAAATTGAAATAATGCCCCCTGAATAATTTGAAAACGAATTGAATGAGGGAATTATATGCTCCAATCCACCAAACAATATAAATGTGAAAACTAGTATTGGTTAATTGTTTCATAACCTGACAACCAAACACTTCCATGAAAATTATATCCAGTAAAAGATCTTCGATAGAAACGCTCTGAAATAGGCTACTCATGCATAGACAACTTAATAAAAGAGATATGAATACTTTTGATCTTTTTTCAAGACAAAATTGTATGATCGAATATCCAAATATGAAAGGACATGGATTTTAACCCGTATCATGGATTGATTGAAAAGTCCGTAGTGAAGCTACAGAAATGCCTCTTCCCTGTAAACAAGATCATGACATAATGTATAGGATTTTATTTCTTGTTTACTTTTAGTGTCAACCAAAAGTGATCCATTATTTCCAAAACACTAAACAATATTGAAGCAAACAGTAATTAGATGCATGGAATATGAACTTAGCCTCAACTACATGTACCTCCATCTCTCTATGAGAACAGTTTCTCCATCTTGGTTGGTCTTAGCAATTAAGAAGGTTTCTTTATCTTTCTCGAGTAAGTCGTATTCCTGCCTCAAAGTGATCGGAAGCCACAAGGAGAAGACGTAATCATTCCAACTGACGCTTCTTCCCAGTAGAGAATACAAAGAAACAATTCCTAGGTTAGAAGCACGAATCAAAATCATCACTGACTTTATTAATATGAGACTCATAGCAACTTCATAGCCATAGCAAAAAGTTTTAGCCAGCCGCCAGTTCCTTCTGTTTACAATATAGTTATGAAATAAAATAATAACGCAGAGACACTTCGGATAATTGAAAAAACAACTTCCCTGGCAACCAGGCCTTGGGGTGAATTTACAAAGAAATGATAATTTTGAATATGAATTTGATTATCTTGAATCAATTCTTGATACATTCCAGGCACCTTGAATCGAATTTTTCCATGTTTATTTAATACACTGAACAAGCAAAAATTGTTTGAATAGAATTACTTATTCCCTGTTCAGTCACATGTGAAAAAAGTCATATTTATGGGGTATTCTATGTATAATTCTTACGTCCAAAGAAAAAAGAGATCGATTACTGAGAAAACAAGATTTTGAAGGGAGTTAAGGGGGTGGTTGGTTAATGTACTCACTTACATACACCAATAGTAGCGATTGGACACACACACACAATATACACACACACATATATATATATATATATATATATATATATATATATATATATATATATATATATATATATATATATATATATATATCAATAGATAGAAATGAACTGATTGAAATAGACGGCTAGACGTGGACATACTAGAATAGATATATGAATAGATATAAACAGACTGGAATAGATAGATATGATAAGACTGAAAATGATAGAAAGATATGAACTGATTGAATTAAAAAATTAGTTGATCACATACAATTTTAGTTTTTTTTTTTACTCATTTCTGTTTTGAAATTATAAGAAAATATCGAAAATATGAAGAGTTTTAAATCGACAAGAAAATTAAATACTTTCGTGGTAGGCATTTTCCATGACACAATTATAAGATGTATCATCATTATCATCAGTTTTTATTGTCTGTTTATGGGCATAGGACTCCCCAAAAAATGCAAGCGCTTGTAGAGCTAATACTTTCTGGAGTTTTCTATTTCGCCTCTCCATTTTGTATTCTTCCGACCCCTATTTCTCATTTGAGCTTTTTAATGGATCCTATGATCTCTTGGACACCTGTTTTTTCACAAATAATATATTCTGCTCTTTTGTGATTTCTCCATGTTAGGTTCAGCATGATTCTCTGATGTGTGCGTTGCATGCTTCTCAGTTTGCAGGATTGTGTTTTGGTTAGGTTCCATGTTTAAACTCCATAGGTGACTCTCAGGAGGCTACATTGGTTTTATTCTCGTAATTTCAGAACTGATAGGATTCTTTTATCAAATGAATTTATACGTAAATAATGCAGTCATTTATAGGGACACTATGCTCATTTACAGAATAAACAACCAGAGGCTTGTGAGAACTATAATTTTTTCTCCGTCGAATGAAACAGATCCTTATCTTTCTCATTGAATTAGCCACCAGCACTCTCTCCACTTTAATTTTGAAAGTAGATAAATAAATTAAAAACATAATTTTCTGGTCGTTTAATCTACAAGAATCTTGCTTTCAGCGATGAGGGAATTTACTTATAAAAACATGATTCTATATACCTTGAAGGAACCAGGAATTTCCAGGGATAACAAGTTAGTCATAGACTTCCTGGCGAAGAGAATAAATCTCTTCTTTTATTTTACAATCATTAGGAATGGGTTTTCGACTTTTTTTGATTCTGGGCAAGGAATATATTGAGAAGTTACGGGGTTGAAAAGCTGTTCAACTAACAAGCGAGTGGATAACTTTCTATCTCTGATTTCACACGTGCGCACTTACATGCTCATGCATGTTCCTATAATCTATAAAACTTTACAGATTGAAGCACTTAATTTATACGTAGAAATAAAAATATCAAGTCATTTCAGTCAGTCATTTCCCAATATCTGTTAAAGAAAGTTATATAATTTCCTTCAGTGTTTTTTCAATGCTTTGCACGGACTTAAATATCATGATACTGTGTGCAAACTTTCTTGTTGGAATCAGATCATCAATTGTTGAAATGCACCGTTTTGGGGATTTAAAAACAAAATAGTTATATAAACATGGCTCCCGAACAGTTGTTATCAAACACCACCTCCGCGTCAGGTGTAATCTTTAATACGTAATTTATGTCATTTTACGTGGTTTCTATATATTTTATACAGAGTATTATCTATCTATCTATCTATCTATCTATCTATCTATCTATCTATCCATACACATGATGAAACTGAAAATATATGTTAACACTCTGGAATAGCGTCCTTATTCTATTCTAATATTTATTGCAGAATGCAACATTCAAGTTTTTTATACATTCAATTTTGATTACATTCTATCAAAAATTTCTAGTGTTGATATAATATATATTAAGATAGATGGAAACAGTCTTGTTTACTGTTTTTAATACGTGTTCACATATCTTTATAAGACACTTTTTAGTCGGTCGGTCGTAGCATCAGTCGGGCCCAGATATGTTGAACTACATAAATAGGGAGAAAAATTGTGGTATCATAGAAGGGCTAAATCTCATCAAAAGGTGTAAACCTATTTTGGTCGATGCTTTACAAACTACTAAAGATGTTTACAAAAAAGCTAAAAAAGGTCTAAAAAAACGCCAAAATTGGCCATTTGTAATGTTTATCAAAAATGATGCTTGCAAGATACTTAAAGATCGCAATATTCAATATCGTTTTATTGAAACTTACATAATGAAATTAGAGATAATACCTTCATTTTCAATTGATCTTCATCTATTTTGAAAGTTGCATTTGAAGCATTTAGATGCATCAAATGCAACTTTCAAATCGTAATGTCTTTTTAGACCAACTTCAACATACACAAAATTGTCCGACTAATGCCTGCGAGATGATAGCGGCTCATGTCCTACCATATATACATGGATTATCATCAAATTTCAAAATGGTGCCACGCAAACCAAATTCCATTTAAGATTTTTTTTTTACTTACAAATCGTTTTTAATTTTCTTTCTATCTTTCTCTGAACATTTCCCCACTACATGAGCAGCTTTTTAGACCCAGTAAACCTGTGCATCGTCTCTCGTAATACACAGGCTGCCAAACTTTTATCATGTGAATTATTTCTTTCCTCCTGTCATGACCATTTCCTCCTCCCTTCCCTTTTCTTGTACATTTTTATGACGCTTTAACAAAGTTATATTAGCCATCGACAGGAACGTTAAGTACTACTTACGGCAAGATGGAGTCTTCAAGATATCGTACGTTCGTCAAAGATGTCTGCACTAAATTGAATTTATATTGATTTCCAGGCATACAGAACTTTTGGCAATGGAGATTCCATGAAGTTTTTCAAATTAGGTTACATGATTCTTTTACGCCAAAAAGACAGGCGTTGAATTCCAGTAGCGGAATATTGTTATTTGATTTCAGCCAGAACCTCCGTGTAAGGATTAAAAAGTTTGCAACTTATGCTAGACTTGGTTTTGGAAATATTTCCTGTTTTGTCCTCCATCCTCTCCCCCACTGATTACACCTTTTCCTCCAGATATGTACTTGGAATAGGAGAACTCCTCGAAGAAATAGTTTTCTTTTCGTAGTATAAGTAATTTGGTCTCTTTGGAAGTTCGATTCACGCCAATTCTATATTTCTACGAAAAGACGCAAAAATGAAGAGTATATGTATAGCAGTGAACAAGTATAGAGGCATGAATCTTTTTCTCCCTACAACTCTGTCTTCTCTACCTCAAATCACCTAACATCCGACCATTCATCTTAACGTATCAATATTTTCAAAGACTGGGAACGCTAAAAAGTATTTCTCATAAATGAGTGGTATTTATCTTTTAGCTTCACGTCATTCCAATTTACAGAATTTATTTTTTCATTGGTACACTGTCCTCTCAAGCAGAAGAATCCATGACATTTGCCCAAATTATGCAGAGGGCATTTCAATGAATCAAAAAAAAAATACCTCTTCTAGAGTTCATGAATATTCAGCCAACATAACACGATGTCCCTCAATGGCCAAACGGTATTCTGTATTATCTGCCTCTGTCAGAATGCGTTTCCTTGAATTGCACATTAATGGATTATTTTTAACTCTATGCCTTTTTAATTCAAAAGATAGATATATTTTGAAGTCTGCTCGTATCCATGTTTGAAGAACAAAATGAGTAGACGAATTGAAAGCTCACACAATTCCTTTCAACTGTTATTACCGAAACGTTTTTTACTGCAACTCTGAACACTCGTTTTTTGGGACCTTGTAACCCTCAGGGTAAAAATTAAATTTCCTTTATTTGGTTTGATCTAATAATTTTACTGAACTTTGCTTCAATTCAAAAATTATGTACAAGTGATAGGATTGAATTAACCAAGAAATGACAGTAGTTTTTCCGCGTTTGTTGATATTTTATCCTTTCTAACTATTTTTGGTAACAGAATTTCAATAACACTTCATTTCGATGTAGTCTGATGTAAATAAATTTGCACGGTTTATTTTCATTTTTCTCTGAATATTTAAGAAAAATATATGGTTTCCCCTTATATATATATATATATATATATATATATATATACATATATATATATATATATATATATATATATATATATATATATATATATATATATATATATATATATATATATATATATATATATGTCTTATTATTTTTACAAATTATCACGCCACACTCAGGAGTATCCTTGCTACACTCACTTGGGACAGGGCAATGATTTTGGGAACCATCGTTCTGAACAGTGTCATCTCATTCCAAGAATGGATGGTATTCTTAATCCACCGGAAAGAATGATTTTTCTGGAAAAACTCAAACATACAAAAAAGACAAGAGCAAAAGAATGGATTATTCAAAACGTCTTGACCGAAACCAAAGTATGAATACAGCTAATTAGAAACGATTTGATCCTGTGTGCAGGCTAGGCTTTGTTTAGGGAGATTAACGATTGAAGAGAATCATGAGATGACGCCAGGTAAGTGCATGAGATGCAATCTGCACTGCATGAACTATGATTGTGATCAACTTGATATCATCTGATTCCAATTAAACATAACCGAGTGAGCAAGTGTCCATTCAATACGAACAGTGAATGCGTGCAACTTGCTCAAAAGACACGTGATCTATCTTGAAGAATTGATCTTTGCATGAGTGTTCAAAAGATTAGGATTTCCATAACTTGTACATAAAACTGGAAAAATTTATGTTGTATGTCTATATTCATGCATATTCAAGTTTGTGGATCACAATTTTGGATCTAAGAAGCTAGAATTAAGCACATGGGTACATTTTTGTCTACTGCGTAGCCCATAGGCATTGATCATTTTTCTGCTTGTGTAGGTTTGGGGATCAAACCGTTTTTTTTTTTTTACATTTTACTTAATTCCCACTCCTTTTATACGGAAATTTGAAGGAAGATAAATCTATAAATCCATCAGATTAAGAGATGCCATTCTATAATTTGTCTATTCCTGTTTTTAATTCAAGGGAGTGTCACTTTTTCAACGTACAGTTACTTTGAAAGGGGAATTACATCTTCGATGAATAAAATACAATAAATTACAGATCAATGCAGATTTTAGATTTTAGATATATTCGAATTTAGTCGATAATTTTATGTTTATATATTTTAACCAACCGATTCACCAAAATGCTCGACGAAAACCACAGGAACAAGCTGGCTTTAGCATAAAGTATCCAACCACGGACTGTTTCAATTCGATGATTCAACTCAAAGAGGAAGCAGCGGAATATAAAAAGGCATTTACAGTAAGATTTATAGACTTTAAGAAAGCCCTCGTCTCAGTAGGAATTCATTCATGCTATCACCCTGCAAGGGGTGGACCAAGTGTATGTCAGAGTATTGCAACATAATATACCGTCATAGCAGCCCCTTCATCAAGATCCATGAAGACTCAGAGCCCTTTCAGCTCAGGAAAGGGGAAGACAATGTGACATCAGCTTTCCCCTACTCTATACAGCCTCCCTCAAGATGGTGTTAAGAAACCTAAACATGGAGAACAAAGGGGTCAGAAAAGAGGATGTACACATAAGAAACCTCAGTTGCAAACGACGTCGCCTATTTTTCACAGAGAACCTTTACGATCTCGAACTAATGTCAGACTGAGCAAAGAAAGCAAGACAGTTGGCTCTCACATTAACATTAGCAAAACAAAGGTAATGTGAAATAAATACGTCGGAAAGACACGCAATCAAAATAGAAAACTGGAAGACCTCCACAACTACTTAAGACAGCGTATCTCAATAAATTGCTCAAAAAGAAAAAGTGAAATCAAGTGAAGAAACACTCTAGAATGGCAAGATTTTTGTAGAGCAAGCTCAACTTTCAAGAGCAAAAAAAAAAACATCAGTGTTAAAAAGTATTCAACCAATGCATCCCCTGATAGTCACCTATGGAGTTGAAACATGGAACTTAACAAAGAAGATGGCCCACAACCTGAGAAAAATGCAACAATATATATATATATATATATATATATATATATATATATATATATATATATATATATATATATATATATATATGACATAAGTTAGGAGTACAATACAGTATAATGTAATATTCGACGTGTGATTGCTTTATTCCATGAAGTGCTCTATACATTCAATATTGAGTTTATCAGAAGTAGAGTTTACACAAATACACACACACACACACATACACACACACACATATATATACATACATATATATATATATATATATATATATATATATATATATATATATATATTCAAAACTACAACAATTTTTCCAGCCCAACTTGCACCTATCCAAGTAAAGGAATTGGAAGGATGAGAAAATGATGATTATCTCTTACCAGTCATCCAAGTGGGGATGTCTGGTTTGCTTACAAAATCAAATTTTTTGTTTTTGTTCATCTAGCCTCGAATCTTGACCTCTGATACCGGTGGAAAATACAGAACCATCTTAACTACAAAACACATATGCCATGGATTTTCTTTTAAAAAACAAAAACGATGGTACAATTATTTTTTGACAGTAGAGCGTTCCTATAAACACCTCTCAGGAGCCGGAATAGTGTAAAGCAGGAATCAATTACCATTAATTCATATGGAGAACTTTTTTGATTGTTTTTTCTTTTCTATAAAAGAAGAGAGACAACAGACAAATATTTGCATTATTTTACGCCTAGCCCACGTGTAAAGTAATTTAAGTATCTTCCCGTCTTCCTTGAGTGTATCGCCATCAACAGTCCACACGGCATGACACCAAAATAATCAAGAATAAAATTGATGGAAAAAGCAATCAGAAGGAAGATTCGCGTGTGGAAAGTCCGAAGACAGAGAGAAATAATGGAAATAGCTTCACAACAAAAATAAGACTGTAATTATATCGCTTGGTGATGGTTGGTGATAGGTATGGGTGATTGCTGACTCGGAGATTGAACAGAAATGGGGTGGGGAGTAATTAGCGCCCTTTGCTGTCCAGTGCTGCAAATAAAATAAAATAGAAATACGCTGAAACTTCGCTGATCTTGACACCCTCAACTTTAAAAATAGACTGCAGGAGACGAGAACAATGGAGGAAAAGGATATTGCTGACGGAGAGTTTGAAACATCGGAGAGTAAAATCGGACACTAAATAACCCCATCATTTAATTTACTTTCACGTCTATTGGTCTTGGAAAATAAAGTGATCGCCAATTACATTAAAAGAAAGGATAAATAATTGAAGGAGCAAGAAAATTTAGTGGTTGATCGAATCGAATTGGACCAGAGAATCTGAGAGTCAAGATTTCCAGCAATATCATCTTGAAATGTCTCTATAAGATGAAGCATTTCCAAACGTTAATTAATATCAGTATTTTTAAAAGTTATTTGTACTGCTATTCGTCTGTTAGGCTAATTTTAGATATTTTTCATTGCAATTGTAAACACTGCATAAGGAAATGATAGATATATTCGAGGGGTTATGGGATCGATTCTCATCGAGAGCTTAGCTTTTATCACCTATGTGCCATTGCTCCTTTACAAACGAACGTTTCAAATTCTTGCTTTTATTTTTGCCCAAACACCGACTTTTGACATTGAAATATTCTGGTATGGCAACAATGGGGCAGGTTGAAGATATCTATTGGTTGAAATTTGGTCTGACAGCAATAAGGCAAAGTGAGGACAGAACTCACTACGATAGCAAATGATCTAATAAAATCAGCCGATTTATCATCGCGTTTTTTTCTACTGCCACTGATGTTGTTCTTGTTGCCCCTGAAGTTTGAGTGAGTGCGTGTGTGTGTTCAAACAAAACTTGACAAAGTCACCTTACACGCAATTTCCCATGTAGATAAATTTTTTGCTTCACCCCGATTCACCTAACGAAAGGTTTATGGAAGGAACACCCCACTTTCGAAGGAGTACGGGGAACCTGTATAAAGATGTCTGCGTGCTTTTCTCTATCCCTCTTCTTACCAGATTTTATTAAAAAAAATTTTCACTTCACAGATATATTTTATATTGGACTTTTCAGTCTGGTTCGAAATTGGATAAGTAAAAAGAATAATGAATATATAGCATGTTTTCTAAAAAAAACAAAAAACAAAAAAAAACCCCACTTAATCTGTCATAGGTTTAATCGTGACATTTAGGCAGAAATATTCAAATTGTTGCAGACACAAAAATTGATTTGTTTTTTACGGAATCTAAAACGATTGATTGCGTTTATCGATTTATTTTTTCACTGTCACGATCGTCGAGGAGGGATATATTACAGTTTTGCATATATGTGGCCTCAGTCAATTACTTATATATAATAGTATTAAAGTATTTTCATCGAGAAAACATTTTCTTTTTCAGTAAATAGATATCCAGTTTCGATTCCATTTCCAGAAATTGAAGGGTTCCTATAAAAACCCTCCTTGTCCTTAAAGTGTTTAAATGAAAATGCAATTATTGATCGATTTATATAAGGAAGGTTTTTCAATGTTCCCAGAGACAGAAAACATCTTTCTTCAATATTGGTCAATTTTACACCAATAGTAACACTTTTACGAGCTTTTTAAGGCTTATCTGACATAAAGTATAGATGATCACAAACACAGTTCAAGCAGTGGCGTTAATGTAAAGTAGCATAAAGTTAATTTTGGGTAAACCAGTTGTACCCAAGCAATTCTGAGCATTTCTTTCGTCTAAATATTATCATAGTCTTGTAGGAAGTCAAGAGGTTTATTACAAAGATATGCCGGGGTCTATTTCATTCTGATAAATAAAACCATTTTTAGGCAAAAAATACATCTATATTTTCATGTTTATTATTAAACACACAATACAAAAATTTCAGTAATCATCCTCAGTCGAGAGAGAAGTTGGAGTGTAGGTTGATCCTGCAGCAGCCAGGCTTGTTTGGTTCATGCCTCTAAACTCGTTGTTCTTGAGCGTAGGATCACAAATTGCCTGTTATATTTTCAGTTGCAAGTTGATTTCACGCTTCCTTTACGTTGCGTTTCCTTAGTTTGAGAACCAATTTCAGAATCGAGTTACAGGTCTCAGATCGTTACGTAACTTCCAGGAAAATGCACTGTTTACACACTATTTTCGTAAGACTAATGGAATCTTGTGGTATTGGAAATCGAACTTGCGATTCAAAATATCATTTTTTTGCCATTTGAGATTTTATGTCTCAGTGCGTTTTAACCCTCTTATGACTAAAGTCAGATTATGGTATTATTAGAAATATTGGACAATTAAAAGTATATTAACACTGGAATGCAAAACTTATTTGTTGAAACTTGTTTCTTAACATCTTGAGAGTGACCATGTATAATTTGTTCAGTTTTCTTCTGTATTCTTAGGATTGAGTACATATAAGCATATATGGGTTAAATAATAAGAAAGAAAAGGTCATTTTTTTTGTTTTCACTCGTTCGTGGCAAAGTAATTCATTCTTATATCTTGTATCACAGCTGCCCAGGCGAAGTAATTTCTTGATCTTTCGATTTCACACTTTCGGAGACTTTCGACGATAATGAACTGCTCGTTTTTGATTATTCAGAGGTGAATAATTACTTTTCGAGCAAAAAAAATCGTGTTCCTCTGCAGCAAAACAGCGTTACATTATTTTGAAAATCATGGCGTATGAATAGTGGAATCCAAGAAGGAAAAAAAGAAAAAATTAATTGATGAAGGACAAGAAATCAAAGAAAAAATATAGAAAGGAAAAGAAAGAAGGGAAAAGTGAGGGAAATTAAAGAAAGAAAGGAAAAAAGAAAGAATGTCAACAAAAGATGGATGATTGGGAATGAGACAGATACAAGGGTAAAAGTATATGGAGACTTATTTGTAAATTGATTCATTGAAAAATTAATTAATTAGAATACTATGCATGTTTAGGGAAGAGTTTCCATCTTAATTAGCATGTGCATACCATTCAGTGATTAATAAGTTAGGTCACCATAGAAAACAAATTTAGAATTAAATGTTTAGCTTTGAAATCAAAAATTGAAATTAAAAATCGAAATTCATGGGAAGCCATAGTAATAGGTCCAGACTGTTTTCTTAATGTAAAGGAATCTGGTATGATTCGTTGGATCTTCAGTTAGAAGCAGTAGCATTAGTTATGTACTGATGTAGAAATTGTTCAGATATATTTTCATGTGTTACCTTGTCCATATGTGCATACATAACATAAGCATAAATAGGATGGGATTTAGGTGCACTGATAGTGTGTCCATGTTTACAGTGGGGTTCAGTAATAATGGAGATGACGTATTAGAAATTATATAACAATATCCATGTGGTGGGTTATGGGTTGTAGGATGTGGAGTTGAACGGGTCCGTGTTATGCATGATTAAGTATCAGTTTGGAAACTGACATGGAGTTTAAGTAAAGTAATAGTTGCAGGTATAAAGTGAATTGGTCAGAATAGAGTAATTAGGAGTTAGAGGATTATAGGGCTAGAGCTTGATTTGGTTAGGGTTGTTGAATTCAGTGGTGGGTCTGTTAGAGGAAAGAGAGAGGGAGAGGGAGAGAGAGGAAGAGAGAGAGAGAGGGAGAGAATTTCAAGTTTATTGATCATCATTTCTCCATGTTATAGAATTATTGGCGTATCGGGAAGAACTGTTTCTTCTATTTTATCGAAATCGTACAAAAGCTGTGGCACAGGTACAGTGTTGTTCAACTGGGAGTAGATTTGGGTGTGTAGGTGATTTGAATTTATGCCTATTATCACTAAGTCAATTGTTGAACAGCTACTCTGAGCTGTCGATACATTGCAGTTGGCATTTATCGCATTCTAGCGGAGAGATAACGCTTTTGAGATTATCGTTGATGTTGGGTAGTCGAGAGAATTTGACAGGCTCAGCCAACATCTTTATGGACAAATTCGAAAAAACCTTCATCTACCCAAAGTAAGACTCTCTTTATCGAGTTAGATATTTGATATTTTCTTCATATATACAGGATTTTAGACACACTGACTCCTCATACGACTGTATCAAATTTGACTATGAAAAATCAACTCACTCTACAGCCTTCCTGCATCAAACGAGGATACCCACAAGGAAATATAAATAAGCAGATAAAAAGGCCAATACCTGGTGAAAAAGCGCTCTCACTCTCAAACAAAAACAAAACCCAATCGCATAACTACGTTCCAGTGCACACACACCTTTATCTCACATAATTCATAAAAAATGGAAATAAACTAAAAACAGAATTCAAAAAAAAAATTCAAAAAAACATGCGTCATTGACTATTGCCCTCCAAACAACATCAGGGAAATGAATTGCAGTGATACCATTAGGAATAACAAAGTTTCCCAAAGTACCATCCGTAACACCAGCCAATAAATACGCGCCATAACTCTCCTCAATATACATATGCTCTTATTCTGCATCGCAACCTTACTTGTATATCTGATATCACAAGTTTTCTCATGTTCCTGACTTGAATACAATATGTAAAAATTGACTTGTATGTGACAAGCACAGAAAATGGCGTCATTCACTTCACCTGCAATTTAGCCAATGCTTGCGGGGATGGAAGTCATTACTATGGAGTGACTGCAGATTGTCTCAGTTTTTACTCGCCTCGTCGATTTCATCTTCTTTTCTACTAACCGCTATGTTGTCGGTACTTCCCCTCTTTGTGAGTATGTATACGTTTTTTCTTCTCTTGTATGCTAGTACAAAATTGATATCAATTCAGATGTCACGAAACGAGCATTCACAAGTATTCGCCCGATGAATGACTGCATATTGGGCAGTATCGGTTTCCCATAGATGAGATGTTAGCTCAATTGGCAATTCCCTGCATAAAACGATTACAGGAAAGTGGTCGAATCATGCCTTCTCAAGTATAAATCAATTGCTGGACGACGCCGTTTGGACTGATTCTGACGCCCACTGAAGCCAACCTCTTTGTTATGGATGAGCGAACGGGCTTAAATCACAAGGTCTCCTTTCGTGCAAAATGCAATCCAGTACTAAAGAGTAGAATGAAAAAAAAGCGAACTGTCATTTTCTATTTCTATTCGAAGAATTGGAAATTTTGGCAAAAAGTAAATGTAATTCTGCAAGTAGTTTTGGACAGTCATTGTACGCACACACATTGTCATTGTCTTCACGCATTTAAAAAATTCTTTATGTTAAATTCCAATCACTAATAGACGGTGGAGTTATTATTTCTATTCTTATCTACATAAGAATTTAACTATCTAAACAATGATTGGACACATGTTTTAATTCAAGTAAATATAAATAACATCTACTTAAATATTTATCAATCATGAGAATTTATGAATTCTGATCCGAATTAAAATTGGAAATCAACACCTCATAATATCAGCTATAAATGATCATGATTTAATTTTGAAGATTCAGAGAGTGATAAAACTGAGTTGAGAACGTTGAATAATTTTATAAATATGAAAATGCCATTTCTGTGTATATATCGTTCAGGGATTTTCATGAGCAATTTTTAGGGAATAAAAACTATTTGAGTTTATTTTAGATACTACCCCGGACCAGAAATTTTGAAAGTAATCCAGAACTGAAACTATTCTGCCACCGTAGTTAATTTGATCAACCATTAACAGATGTCGATTGTATTTTCTCTTTAATCTTGAATAAATATTGCACTATAGTGAATTAATATGTATTTCACTTTCAATTTACTTGAATTTGACGAATTCAGCTTCACTATTTCTTTTATCTTTTTTTAATTGAGATCATGTCTGAGTAGAGTTGTATTATATATATATATATATATATATATATATATATATATATATATATATATATATATATATATACACACACAATTATTTCATCAAATCATGAAAATTCCTGAGAATTTGATCCTGCACCCTTTGGGCAAATTTGTATTTACCTAAACATGAATTAAATACATGTTGTCTTCATGCAGTCTTCAATTAAAACGAATTAGAACATTATGCAACGTGAAAAATTACTTAAGGCTAATGGGAGTTATTTGTCAAATCTTTCAGTGAAATATGCTGGTAGAAAATCAACTCACCGAAGGTTTTTTTCTGTGAATGGAGAAATCTGTATTTTTTAAATGAAAAAAAGTTGATTTTTCCTGTGTGTTCAATGTTTAAAACTTTAAAGCCTTCAAGACTATGTATATGATCATTAACTGCATTATGTTATATAGAAAACGGTTGTTACATGGTTAATCTATCTCTCGCCCAGTACAGCTTAAATAGAATAAACAATTAAAGAAAATAGGACTGCAAGAAAATAATAATCTTTGGAGGCTGTTTAATATGTTCAGATTTAAAAAGTAATGAGTTCATGGTATGACGTCACCTGCAGATGTCGACTTTTGTGCCTCGAGATGCAAGCTTGAGTCATGCTCAAATTTCTTTTTCTCAATTCAAGATACCAACAGTTAACAGGATGGAGAAATTTGGTGATATTATAGGAGCACCTGCGTTATACTGATGCTCAGAATGTCAATCTCGAAGAGTATCATTTGTAGGTTCAAGAATGCTCTGCTACAGTGGCTTTCAGCCCGACTAAATTATGCTTAATAGATATCCAGGGGCGCCTGCTGTAGAGCGACACGTGGCCCCTAACCTTTGGGAAATATCATTTCATGAGTTAAATTTTCCACTACGGTAATTTTGTTGTCTTCTGCTCATCGATTGAAATGACTGTAAAATCATCCTTATGCCAGGATTTTCTTATAGGAGAATGAGACTAAAAATACTAATTATTCATTTTCTGTTATGTGTTTAAGTGAGACGTTAACATGTGGCTGCCAAAATCAAGAAGACGTTCGTTCAATAAACCCTAAATTGTCTTTGAATTATTTCATTGCAAACCAAAGATGCACCTTACTTCGAAACGGAAATCAGAGAAATAGTTACCTTTGAGAAATTTGAAGTCTCTTGAGTTACTAATTATTATTGTATTCTGAAAAGCGAAGAATTCATGATCACTCAATTTAAAGCGCTAATCGTACAGAAAGGTTTTACAGTTCATGTTCATTGTTGCTATTATTATTTTGATCCTCATTTGATTGTTCATGGCAGATTAATGTAAGTTAATCCATCCCAAGTGTGCCTTAGAGTTATGATTAACGATTTACGCATAATATATAATTTCTTGTGGTTCCTTATTATCCTGGCCGTGTAAACGTGTGTTAATTACTATCTATTTACGGTTCATGTCGTATATTAATCTTGGCAAGCTAGGATCAATAAACCATTGCTAGAGGCATGACTTTAATTCTCGCAAAGTTCCTTATCTTTACCTCCTTATACAAGGATCAGATTGGTCAAATGACTGTCCAACACTTGGGGAATTGTGAAATATGACCATATAATGTATTTTCTCCATTCGGAGTTCGACGGATGAGACTAGAAGCGTTGATCAAATGATGTTTTCTTTTGCTGAACGTGTGACATTCCAATCCCGTTTTTTCGTCATCATGACCTGATGAAACCTCACACAAGGCATAGTACCTTCATTGAGACCACGGTCGGGAAAGCCTGTGACATCAAATACAGTAATTCATTTCTATTTGCACGGATTATGGTCGCCAAAGATTTAGATTTTTGCAAATTCCATAGATTCCTTGAAAAGGTCCTGGTTCAAATATAATATACCAAGCAGAGATATCAATCTAGAAAAGACCCTTAGAAGTAGAGTATTATATCGGAATAACTAAAAAGTCATTTAAACCTAGATAAGCCAATCATGTATAATCTTTTACAAATGAAAAGTATAAAAAAAATACATCTTTATTAGCATGTTATTGGAATATATACCAAATGAAATACAAACAAACGGTAAAATGGAAAATTTTAAAAACAAACCAATATATGCCAAAATATAGAAATCTTTGTAATCTCTCCCTAAAAAAGAAATTCGAAATAGTAAATTTTGCTAAAATTAAAAAAAAACCTTCAGTAAGTTTATTGGATAAGAAAAATGAAATAACACTAAAATGCTGGCATAGCTCAAAATTGTTATTGACAAACATAATATAACAATCAATTCATTAATAAATCAAAAGTGACGTAAACAGTTTACTCACATACCCATCATACCCGAGAAACTTCAAATTATATACTTCCTTACGTGTTTAAGTAAATTGAGAATAATACAATCCACTATGGTCATAAAGGATAGTAACATCCCAGGGAATGCATTTCAGCATCGACTTATAAATAACTCCCACAGCTAGCTCCCACCTTTTGACATATAACTTATAACTACCAGCAAAATACACACACTACTAAAAATAAAAAATAAAAATAAAAACTCCACCAACTCATAGCAACACACATGAGACTCTCACCAAATTCCTTAAACAAGAATCTAAAAACACATATAATCATTTGCCTGAAGAGGTCCAAAGAGGGTAGAAACGTAAACTTGCTTTTGTAGCAAATTCACTTCCTATTATTCATGTATATATATATGTGTGTGTGTGTGTGTGTGTGTATGTGTGTGTGTGTGTGTCTCTGTGTGTGTGTGTGTGAGAGAGAGAGAGAGAGAGAGAGAGTGAGAGAGAGGGAGATTTCGTGTGTGTCCATCCATGATTTCCCCGACGCCTAGCGTTTTATGTATACTGTATATCTTATTTTCAATGATGTAGTTTTTTGCAGTACGGAGCAAAATTATTTTAAATAGCCCCCCACAAATGGAAAACCTAAGTTAGATTCATTGCTGGTGTTGGTGTTCCATTAAATGTATCTTTCTTTCTGTATCCTCCTTTCTTTCATGACCTTCCCTCACTTATTGGGGCCATAATATTGTAACCTCAGTTTTATTGAGATGCACCAAAGTTGAGGAGGTCCTGCTGAGATAGCAGAGCACAAGAAATATCATAAAATACCTTCTATATGAAGAAAAAAACCAACCTCTCAATTCCCATAGAAAACGAACAGAATGACTTCTTCGTGATCTACAAAATCTAATCGAAGGACAGAGAATGTACTGTGTTGAGAACTTGATGTATCTTTTAAAAGTACGATGCTTCATATGTGAGGAAAGATGCACTTACATCCAGAAGAGTAGAAAGAAGACAGATTGCGTATGACACACACACACACACACACACACACATACACACATATATATATATATATATATATATATACAGAGGAGAGAGATAATCTTAGAATGTTCAAGGTCATTATATACCACAAGCTGAGTTAGGGTTAAATTCTCTTGTTTCATTGAAATCTAAATGTTAAATAGAACAGAATCAATTACATTACATTATTATCCCAAAATATAAGAAAAGTATTTCAAGTGCTTCAGTTTTATTGTTGCAGTTATAAAGATCAACATAGGAGAGTAAATTTGTCTTTAGTTTCTGTGTACAAAAAATTCATTAGATAGTTTGATTTTTCTTTTCATACCTTTTTCTAATTATTTGGAATTCATACCTATGATATTTTTATTGTCAAATTCACATCTATTAAGGAATCCCTTTTTGAGTTTCATCCGATTTAAATCCTGAATTTTATCAGATTTGGTGCTGTTGTTGTTATTCCCTTTATTAAGGTGTGAGTATGGCATTCTTCTTATCATATCCCTGATTTTTTCCAATTAGTAATGGTAGATAATTGTAGTACTTTAGTATTTTACACTAAATTTCCTACGTATGTTTTTAAGGAAGATTTCCCGTTGTCTTAAAGAAAGCAATGCGCAACATCAATGAAAATAAAGCTGTACACACAAATGAAAATATTAGATATATTCTTAAATCAAATCTGTTTTCTACTTCGTTGTACTTATCAATTGGATGAAACTAAGATTAAACGTTTTTCGAAAACCTTTCGTTCTTCTGGCATTTCGAAAAAAATGTTTACATATGCACATACGTGACTGATTACTTACATAATAAAAACTATCACATGAACTACATCTTTTGACAGCACGTTGTGGAAAGATCGGAAAAATGTGATCAAAATATGAAATACTTCTGTTGCCTTTTGTTAGGCAGTGATCACTGAATAATTCCTGATATAAAAGTAGTCGAGCTTGAATGCAGCAACACACTAACAAATCAATTCAGAATGAGCGTACATTATCCTGATCTCTGGTTGGTATGACGAAATACTTTTACGGGACCACTCTCTTTTTGGATGCAAAAGGTGAACCTGCATTGGATTCAGATCATTGTTTTCTAATTATCGCTCATCTACCGGAACTGCTGCCGTCGTCTGTGATGTAATTGTAGTTGCTGCCATCACTGCTCGTGTTTTTGTTGGAGACATCCTATTCAAGTTTTGCTTTTTTATCTATCTTCCCGGCTTTCATGACTGTCCATTACTTATTGAGAGACACAATATTGTAATTTTTACTTTGGTTGAGATGCTCTTATGGGGAAAGATAGCAGAGCATAGAAAGGTCATAAAACATGTTAAATATGAGAAAAGAAAATCACCTTCAAGACAAAAAGAGTGAATGACTTCTACATATTCCTCGAAATCTAATCGAAGGACAGAGAAAGTATCATGTCAAATATTTGATATATATTTAAAAAGTACAATGCTTTACATCCAGGGAAGATAGTTAAAGTCCTTCATAGGTTGATAGGAACATCGAAGAAAGATCAACATAGAAAGAAATGGTTTTTCGTAGTCACCGTTCGAAATGGAATTCAGGTGTCAAAAGAAGTTCTAATGCTCGATTCAACCTTTACTCTTCTGTTGGGAGTTGTCACGAGAAAAGGTAGGCATAAAACACAGCTTTTGTGGAAATTTGCCGAGTCTGAATTTTATCACTGGCTTTATTGCAAGATACACAATGCCCATCCCAATTCAGGATATCATCCTTACATCACGCAGTCTTTCATGAACAAATTAAAAAAAATATGTATGTAAGCGTCTGTGTATTGTTATGTACAGATCCGTGTGGGTATATATGTAAAGGAGATGAGGAAAGATTGATAAAGGCAAATAAAGATATACAGATGTTGATATATCAGCATGAAATCTCTCTCTCTCTCTCTCTCTCTCTCTCTCTATATATATATATATATATATATATATGAACCAGTACATATATTTATACAAACAAGAAAAATATATCCATAAATGTATGTGCATGTGTGTGCGCAAAATACGACAGCTTATGCGTGTGTGTATGTAAGTGCACATGAGTACAATTATTACACACACACACACACACACACACACACACACACATATATATATATATTTATTGATGAGCCAAAATATTCTGCAATGTTGCCAGAACTACATTTTGCATACTTGATTCAGACGTATACGAACAGTTAAACAGACTTGAATTGGTTCCTTTTGAAACGTAGATTGGTGCAATTCTGGACAAGAAAAAAAGGTCAAATTGATTTGGACAGTTTCCTAGGTCATAAGATTACCGAATCTCCACGGATCCTGCTATGTTCACGTTCAGATATGCTGAGTACCTGATTTGTAGATCAACAATACCAACCACTGACTGGGTATTGGGTGGGCAATTCTTATCTATGTTAACAATAAACGCCAAGTATGAACAAACAGAGTGGTAAATGTTGCACACACTGCAGATAGTTTTATTCAAAGTGAATGAAGGCCATGCATCACAACACATTGTATATCGATCCTCATCGTATATATAGCTGCGTGATAGTAGGCCAGTCTCAAACACAAATCTCAATCGATTTTGATCACCAAAAGCATCTCAATGCTTATGCAAACATCGGAACTTTACCTGGTATCGATGGAAAGAGATTGCCTTCTTCGATGAATCTAGCTGTCTTTCTGATGGAATGAATGACAAGATATGCATAAATGTTTATCGAAGGGAAACGATAGCATTAAATGCTCTGTGGGAAAACAACATGCCAGTGAAGGCAGTGAAATAGTTTGGGCTGAGTTATGTTGGGGAACGCTGGGCTTTATCATTCATGGGTGTGGTACTCTGTCTACTTACCATCATTGAAGACCACGTACCGCTCTTTACTGTATATATGAGTATTACACACACACACTCATTTACACATATATTGGAGTCAAATACACATATAATTATATATGTATACATATGTATATGAATATAACACACACATACACAGACACACAAACACACACAAGGGAAACATAAACATTAATGCAGAAATGTATTGACTAATACATATGAACTTATATTTTATATGAGCAAAGATTAGCATTCACCTGTAAGCATATGTGTGCAGGAGAGGAAAAATGGAAAGAAGGAGAAAGAAAGATAAAGAGAGAGGGAAAGGGACTGGCATCAAGTTGCCCACGGAAAAAGAATGATTCCTAGGTTCTCATGTATTCATTTCAGCCTTTTCGAAAAAACTTTTCCTTTTTTTTTTTTTCAGATTGTCTCATCACTTCCGACTATGCTTTTTAAGGATATAATTTTCCTATTTTGGCAAATTGAATCTTTTTTATTTCTTGGATATTTAACATGCTTCACTTTTTATGCTTCACTTTGAGGAAGAATTGGATTTTCATCGTCTCACCTCTAGCCTCCTCTGTTTTTAGTACATGTTTTTTTCAATCATTTTATACACATATCACTGTGGCTTTTGGCTCTATCTTTAATTTTCACTCTCTCAACACTTTTGTCGGACCTCCTTTCTCTGCTTGTTTCCCCTTTTTATCTTTCACCTTTCCCTCATTCCTCTCTCACTCTGCTTCTCCCTCTTCCTACTGTTCCCCCTGTCCTTCGATTTCTTATCTCTAGGAGATTGTTTAGAGGCAATCCTCTATGCTGTAGCTAACCTTTAACGGTAATTATCAGCCTCCAAAATCCTATTTTGCTTCCAGCACCGATTTGAAATCCACAACTCCATCAGCCATATGGTCAGTTTTCTTTATTCATTTTTCTATCCTACTTTTCCAACTACTGGAATTCTCTTCTTTTTTGTTTTTCAGTTTTGCAATGTATGTTAGTATTGAATTTGCACAAAAATACATCTTTTTGGGGAAATTGAGGACCAAACACTTAGTTTTAAAACTGTTCTTGTATTTCGTGTTCAGTGCTGATTTATTCTGAGGCCAGAAAAATAGATGAAAAATGGAATTGTACCTAATACATGAGTGACGCAGCATGTTGTGCGATCCCAATTTTGGCAAGGCATCAAAGGACCTGAAGAAGTTGATTGATGGAGCCCCTGGAAAGGTTCTGATGGAAGCAGTACGTGTTGTGAATGGTTTGCAATGTTAAGAAAATTGGATTGGACTTGGATGACGAACAACCCAGTAAACCATAGAAATTTGTAAGTGATGTCATGTACTTTAGGATAATAACGTCACTCGATCAACGTCGGATTTGGCTAAAAAAGTTTCCGTCGATTACTTAAAGGTTTTAGGATGTTTGAAAAGTATAGAAAAAAAAAAGCAAAATAGCCTCCACACAAATTACCAGAATGAAGCATTGCACAGCGTCTTACTACCTGTAGTTTACTTCTTTTAGACATGAAAAGAGATTTTCATGGAGATGGAAATTTGGTTCACTGCCATAATCCATCACCAATCCATGACAGCTCTCATCATCAACAGAAACAACTATAGCTTCGAAAAGGGGCACTGCTATGTATTTGGTGGGAAATCAAAGGAATTCTGCATTACATATTGCTGATATGCTTAGTGGAGTGCGGTAAAGTTGTGACTCTCGAAGTCTGGGTGCTGTCATTGAAAAATGAGAGTAATTTATAGGATAGTGACACCAGAAAGTCAGAGTGACAATGGCAATGCTAATCCATACATTGCTTTGTCAATTCCAAAACCCATTATGGGGTTCAGTTTAGACATCCACCTTCACACAACATATCAAACAAACATTTTACGGATTATCATTCGTTTTGATCAATTCTGCATTACCAATTTCAGAAGAAATTCAAAGGTATCTTTAATGTTCAAAATTTCATTGAATACATCAACGCATCAAAACCAGTGTTGTCTCATAATTAAAAAACCTCCTTAATTTCAACACAATATCATAGAATCGAAATGTTTTGATGATTAACAGATATATTTATCAGTTATCATCAATTGAATATAATCAACATCATTGAGAACTTTTGCATACATCACATATGTATGCATATATTTACGTGTGCATATATTGACGTTGTTGAGCTATAAATACTTTTAAATCATGGTGATCATCTTTGATGCATTTAGCACATACTCTAAAGAGGAGCATGAATAAAAAGCTGGGAAGCCAGGGCCCTCCAATAGGCACCCATTTCGGGCCTAGGGAACGCACCCCAGCCCTGTGAAACCCCACATTTGCTATAAACAATGATCAGGTCTCCATTGATCAATTTATAAAATTATTGCTATATGTGTATTGCAACAAGGGAATCAACTATCTGTTTTGCTTATCTCATGGTCTTGTGTCTTTGCCGCCTTTTCTAAACCGAGTTCTTATGGCACAAATGCATACTTATTTCTAAACACCTGTCAAAAATTGAGACAATAGGAAGAACAATGAAAAATCACAACTAAAATATCTTGCTATACGACCCTGAAACATCCAAAAAATCAATATTCAATTGAGTAGTTTAGTTTCTGATTGCAATAAATTTAATAATTCTTTTCATTATTACTTATTATAGATGTTGCTAATATTCATTGTTTTATAAGTAATTATGGATGCTCCCATTGTCGGAGTGGCAGAACGGTTGACGACATGGAGAATGAAATTTGTGAGTCGAGTTTAAATTCTGGTTTTTACAGTTACCACGAAATTCGTTCAATAACTTTTGCAGAAAGCCTGAATTCTTCTTTTCTATGTGTTGAGATGTGTTGAAAACAAAAACAATGGAGAAAGTAGTTTGTATTTTCTGTAAGAGATTGGATTATCAAGACAAAAGTCTTCCAGTAGTTATGGCTGCAAGAAGCATCTGTTACAAACTAAGTTAGACTGAAAAAAAGTCTTAGTGTCAGATTAAATAAGATCAGAACACATGATGAGTACAAACAAAATTTGGCTAAAACGATTTGAATTGATTGCCCGAAAATGTAAAACCTTGAAATATGAAAGTTTGCAACTTGATTCAGCAACCAGCTACAATTGGATGTATATGAATTGTTGATATTGTCTTTTTTCAACATTGGGTTCAACATGGTTTGAGAATTCATACCTGATGAGGGGTCGTGCTCAAAACAAAGACACGAAAAATTTATCAATGTATTATAGATACATAGATAAATCTCTAGACACATATTAACATACATAGATGGATAGATTATCATACCAAGATAGATAAATACGAATAGATAGGTAAAAAGATAGATTGAAATATGCTGAAAAAGATAGGTGGATAGAAATGAACTATTTATCAATCCCTCTATCTATCTATCTAACTATCTATCTATCTATCTACCTCAGTCATTTCATTCATTGATATGAACTGACTGTGACATAGATATGAGCATATTGAGATAGGTAGATCAGTAATGTTCTATGTTTCAGCTTCATAAGTAATTTGAGGATGCACAGGTTGAATATCTTTCTTTTAGCATTGATGGAATTTTCTTTTTCTTGGTGGTTGAGTTGGCTCTACTGAGAGCCTAACAACCTAGATTCTATGCTTAATTTCTCCTTTTGAGGATTCGATGAAAAAGTTTACGTACAACAACTTAATTTAATATCTCGCTCTGTCGAACTTCTTTTGCTTCTTCAACGTCCAATCTCAGTCAATTATTTTTAGTAAAGAACCCCAATCGTTGGCTAAAATCCTTCACTCTCTCCCCTCTCCTGAATTGTTTTAACCATAGTTGTAGATACACATTTTTGTCCCCCGAATAATTTTACCCTCATGACCCGAATATTCAAATAATGTAATTCAGAAAATCATTTTCCACCGTCGGCCAATTCTATTAAATCTTTCCAAACTAGTTTCCGTTGCCCGTGGGAAATATTTCTCACTTTGTATGATTCATATCTAAATCTTTGCTGGGATTTCTTCGGACCCAATTTGCAGTATTATAATTCTAAATATCTCTCGGTAAGTTCTGTTTGCTTGAAATAAGTTTAAATACAAATAAACACGAAGTTAGCAATGTAATAGACCAGGCAGCACCAAGAAAGATGATGACTACAAAAGGACTGAAAGAAAAAAAGTTGTATCAGAATAGATGTATCTCGATTTCCACCTATCTTATTCTTGGAAAGTACATTATTTACATTTTCTTATGAAACTGCTCCGTCGAAAATGACTGCATAAATGAAATTGATTTTTTGTTAAGACGTTTCGTTGCAGACAGGCAGCTATTTACAAGCCTAATGTAAACTGTAAACCAAAAGAAAAAAAAATACAGAGAAACTGATTCAATCGTGACAGGTGATAAGTATTCCGTTCGGATAACTGATAGTTTATATAACTGATCTGATCATAAAACAGGAAGAAATACGAAACACGATTACAGGACTTTGAAATCTTGTTCAAATTATCTATAAGTGTATTAGCTCCGACAGATACGGTGAATAATCAAATTCGCTCATGCTTAAGGTAGAAAACGAATCTCACCATCACAGTTACCTGGTAATCATACAATCTATTCTAATATCGGGTATATATCAATGTGCCGTCATTTTTGAGGGTTTCAATTCTCTAAAATCCATCTAGCATGGGAGTTGTGAGTACTTATCAATGTTCACAGAAAATAATCTTCCCTGACCTAAAATGAGGATTCACAAATCTATTAAAAATCCAAAATGGCAATGGGCTGACCATATTATAAGAATTTTTAACGACCACTGGACATCACCACTTACAACGTCAATCCCTAGATATTATATGTGAAACTGATACGGAGGTGTGGCAAATCTTGAGGAAAGTCTATGTCCAATGACAGACGCTAAAGATTTATGATGATGATGATCAGAGATGAGTAATGATGATGATACTGATATCATTATGCTGATATATCAACTTTTTGTTCACTGACTCTTGAGATGTTTTCATCTGATCCCTTTCATTTTTACAATTGTTGCACCGCAAAAGTCAATATATACTTTGGTGTATCGAATCATAATCATCGATTGAGGAGTTACAGACAAGAATGAATATACAGATACACATGGCGTATTACAACAGGAATTTTATAGAGACAAAAAGACCATAATCAGCTATTTCAAGTTTACTGCTCGACAAAGGGTTTTTCTATTTCTTTAGATGATGGCCACCATTGTCGCAGCCCTAGCAATGTCTCACAGAAAAACCTTTCGATCTCATCCCTTCATCTTGTATTGTCTTCCTGTAAGGCGTTTATTGTCCCCTGGACCCCGATCGGTTAGTGTTCTGTTCCATCTGTTGTATTCTTTTCTTACTAAGTGTCCAACCCATTCCCATTTTGTTGCTCAGTTATTTCTATTATATCCTTCACTCTGACTTTCTTTCTGATCCTAGTTGATCACTATGTCTTTGAGATATCCCGTGTAGAAGGTTCTCTGTGCGCTCCTGAGTGGATTTTCAGTTCGTCTTAAAAATATCCATGTTTTGTAATTGTACGCTAAGGCTGTTGTCATGTATTGATTGTATACTTCACACTTTATTCACATTGGCAACGTATTTTTCCATATGAGTCTATTCATACAAGAGTGTAATTTAACAAGTCTACCTCATCATAAGGCGTGTGGGTTGTCATTGATTTGATTTACTATTCTTGGCTTGTGAATCCAGTAACTTAGTGAAAAAAAGAAAGTCTGCCAGTACTTAATTCAGTCTTCCCAGTCATTTGTGGCCACTTCAAACTCCCACCAAACAGCAGTTATGGATTTTGTTTACCTGTGTAACTAATGAATATCTATAGGGGAAATACCTCCAAAAATCGATTCACTAGTGTTCATCTGATGCTTTCAGCGATACCAATAGTAGTTATAAATCTGATGGAGGATTTTATCATCCCTATATATCTAAGGCTGTGCAATGTGAAAAAAGAAAGATAATGAAAGAAAGTCGACTTCAGAGATAAAGGACATGTGCACCATTTAGTAGAAAGGCAGTCCCTTTGAACAGACAATTCCATCAAGGCGAATATTTTATCCATATAGCTGCTATTATTCTAATAAGGACATCGTTTCATCCAAATACAATGTCTTTTTTTTTCGTTTCCTGTACTTAAACAAGTTTGAGGAACTTTACATTCGCTCTTCTTGTGGGTGGGATGGATGCTCCTTGTTAACATGTATCTTTATGGGTTTCATTTGGTTTCTTTCGTCACATATCCCTTTTTCATCGAGGTTTCGTTGGCACAAGTAGCCCGGGTGACTGGTGTGTTAGGAATAAAAAGGATCCCCACTCATGCTGTAGTTGTTTAGAGAATCAATACTCAATGGGTTTGGTCTGGCACAGGGGTGCAACTGTGGACCTCCCGATAACAATCAAACCTGTAATGGTCTTGATCAGCAGTTCTCAAAGGTTGCTCTTTTCCTTCAGATCACTTTATGTCCTAAAAAATATACCTGCAGACCCCCCAAATGTTTTGATGATGATTCAGTGATTATTACAGGAATCAATCCGTCACAATGACAAACTATATTCAGAAAAGCATTTATTCAAAAAAGGATTTTCTTCTTTCGTGTTGGTAAGAATGAATGATTATAAACAGGATCTACATGCCAAATATGCTAGGTTTGTCCTCTTAATACATATGTGTGTGTATATATCTAATATTTATAATCATTCGGTCCTACCAACACAACGATGTCGATTTTCCTTTAGCTGTTTAATTCCCAAAAGAGAGTTTTTTTCTCTGGGTGTGAATTTTCATTCCATTAGGGCAATTTTCAGTCGGCTGGTGTGATTATCCGCCTTGCTTTTGCTGTTCAGGTCAAACTGCAACTCACCCAGCGTTAATATTCATAAAGTCATGAACCCTGCTTCCTTTTCCAAGAAATCAATCAGCCATTAAGTGGGTATTATAAATAATTTAAACGTAATTACCATGGAGGACGCTGTGTTTGCGACCAGAGATATCGATTGGATATTCAGTCTGGCTTTACTGCAACGATTTGTGGCAGGGGTTTCCAAACTACGACCCACACATCACATGATACCCACAACACCTGGCCCATCAGGAACCTAGTAGAACTCTATAATGTATATGCGAATTACGAAAATTGAAATGGTTATAAAATGATATTTGGAAAATTTTCGTATTGGCTTAGCATTTGTAAAATTCCTGCTAATAAAATCAATTAGAGTATAAATTCCTCTCATTATAACATTTTTCAATGTAATCACAGTATTTTGTAGTAGTTTTAACATTTCTCTTTTTTTTCTTAATCATATCATGTTAATTACAAAACTGATCTAAATGACAATCATTCGTTTTAATTCTTTGTGATAAGATACAAAATCTTTTTTAGTCCGTCGAAATGTGGAAAATATATAAAGTGGCTATTGTACAAAAATATTCGATGCCTGATGAGATTGGGTTAGAATTGTTGTTTAACTACAAAGAATGTCCAAAGTAAAAATAGTGCAAAAAACATAAACTCAATAGATATGAGAATACAAGTATTAAGACAGAACTTGATGGACCTTATCAAGGGTTATTGTGGGGTGAGATTTTTCATTGATATCATCTTGAGGGCAAACTAGTTCTAGGATTGTAATTTACCTGATTGATCACTCATTTTCTCATTTCATGGCATGCCAATGACAAGGTCTTTCGCCAAAATATCCGTCGGTATCTGATGATCAAATTTCATGCACCGTCGAATTGTTTTTTGTTTTCAATCGAGCTTGCCGAACAACAGGCACCTACATATTTAATGTTTCGTTGCGTCTGATACATAGACATAATGCAAATTGTGAGGATTGAACCCCCGTTAATAGAAAATGGTCGAACATTACTAACCTGCTCATCCTCATCATGGATTACTCAGCTGAATTTGGCACCAGGCCGCAAGCAATGACCAGTAATGATGGTAAGTAAAGAGAACAAAATAACAAACACAATCAACACTGTAAGTAGAGTTGCAAACCTTTATGTATAATTCCCATCGGCAAGTCTCACCTGTTAACGGAAATTTATCACATAGTTACGCACGGGCTCATTTCATTAGAACATAGTCGCTATGTTTCCCCTCTTAAAAGCATTGCAGCAATTTTAAATTCATGGACTCAAAAGGATCCAAAACAGGAAGTCCATAAAACAAGGAATGAAAACAATTGCATATCTCTCAGACACATAAAATATACGTTTGATTAACAACAGATAGAACATGTACAAGCATTAGAGTTGAAACTGAAAAAGAAAACATTCAAAAACAGCTTAGTAAGAGATGAATCGTTTCAGTACGAGCCCAATTAGTAAAATACTACTTATAAGGGAGAAAATGTTAAAGAGAGAGTTAGCTATGAGTCTGTTCCTGTACAAGAGATTGTAATGGATATAATGTCGTGCGGTGTAGCTATAGATTGCTGCTTTCAATAATGAATGGTGTAGTTGACCAAGGCAAAATTTTTAAAAAATGATTTGTTCACTTTCAAGCTGAAGGAACTACCTGGACGAAAGAGATAAATGATTGGTAGCGTTGAGAGACTGGGGAACAGTACAGATTTTAACACTGAAGAAAATTGTTGACAGAAGCCAATATAATCATGGTAAAAGAAGTGTGCAACAGACTGACATGTCAGAGTTGCTTTGGTCTGTTAAACACTGATGAATTGTGATTTGGATTGTATGGTCGTAGGTTGGGGGAGAAAACGAAGATGCGATAACCGATATGTTAAATGAGTAGGGAGTCACATCATGAGATATGTTGCAAGCTTTCAGGTTTTGTATCTGAAGCTATATGCTATTGTTCTTATTTCCTCATTTCCGCATAAATTTCAACTGGAGGAAAAGCAGTTCCGCTACGCACGTGTCTTTTGAGTCTTTGGTGTCCATTAAAATATTCTATTTTTCAGAATCGTGTCGTATCATTTGTGTTTTTGTTTTCCTTTTTCTTACTTTCTTTTCTCCTATGACCCCAAAAGTTACCGCAATGAAACTCGAATCAATTGTAACAATGTCTATTAATAATCTTCGAAATGATTCAATTGCATCGGAAGTCATTCTATTTTCTTGATTATCCTCCATTTTTTTCTTGTTCACATTTTTATCATCCGATTCAAGTTTTATTTGTTTTGCTTTGAAGATATTTTCTTCATAAAAGAATCCCAAAACAAATTAAATTAAATGTAAGAAATCGAAATAGAGAAATTCTTTCCTTGAGGTCGTGCGTCTGAAATGTTACACCTTCTTGCAATTAAAAACACATATTACATTCTCTGTGGCTTTCTTTGCCTTAGATTTAGGATTCTTTTAATTCTCAAATTGGAACCAGTACGTGTTGGTCAATAATGTGAGACAATACCATGGAGGTCGTTCGAGAAAGAAAAATAGGAAGAAACAAAGGAAAGGAAGAAAGAGAAGAAAGGAAGAGAGAAAAAAGGAATAAAGACAAAAGGAAGAAAGAACAAAGAGAGAAAAAAAGGAAGGAATAAAAAAGGGGAGAAAGAAAAAAGGAAGAAAGAAAAAAGGAAGAAAGAAAAAAGGGAGAAAGAAAGAGAAAATGAAGACAGAAAGAAAAAAGGAAGAGAGCGAAAAGAAAAGGAAACAGATGGACAAAGAAAAAGAAAAATAGAAAGAAAATATACATGAAGAATGATAAAAAGTGATAATAAAACATAAAAAAACATCTTAGAAAATAGAAAGAAGGCAAGAAAGAAAAAAAAACAAAAAGGAAGAAAAGCAGACGAATGAATCTAAAAAAAAGGAAAAGTGAGACGATGAGGAAAAGTAATGAAAATGCATGGAATAAACGACGGAAAAAGATAGAAAACAATAAAGAGAACGATATAGAGAAAAAAGAGGCAGGAGCATGCTTGAGAAAGAGAGCAAGGAAGAAAAAATGAACATAAGTGAAAACATGAACAGCAAGAAAGGATGGAAGAAAGTAACACACTGCAAAATATATACAGAAAAAAGAGAGAATGAAAAAAAAAGAAAGAAATGGAAACACATTTTCGTAAACAAAACAATACTTTTACAGTAATAAAAAATGCTTTTGATAAATTGTTCAACTTCATATGATTGTGAAAATTCCTTTGTGAGATTCTTGATTAAAATCCTTATTCAATCAAGAATCAATATTCTTGACAGTTGCAGATTATAGCCCACTATTTTTTGCTCTCGTTCCATTATCTCAAGGAAAGGGAAAAGCAAGCTTTTCACATAGATGTCTTCTTTCCATATGTTCTTCAATTTTACAATTCACGTTGTTGAAAAATTATCCATTGCATTCGAATAGTTCATACTGTCATCTTTGGTCTATTCTTTGGTCAACAAATAATGTTCACGAAAGTTTATTTAACAGGGAGTTCTTAGGTTCATAAAAAAGTTTAGACATTGTGTTGTTACATGAGAAATGTAATTTTTTGAATACGAGGGTCAGCAAATATGCAATAGGAATATGACCCATTTGAAACAATAGCTTTTTTACTATAATCTTCAGTTTTGTGATATAGGTTTATGCTAATTATATCTGGTGGCAATTCGGCTACAAATAGAAGCAGGGGGTGAAAAGTAAGTTAATATCGTCTACTCACTGTAAAATTGTAGGATTTCATTTTCCTATACAATAGATAATCGAGAGGTTATATGACAATGAAAAGAAAGAATGTCTATGAAATCTTCTAGTTTTGATGGTTACAAATTTAGTGAATTCACAAATTGTCCCCCCTCTTATTAGAGCATTTGTGTTAGGTACTAATTTCAAAATGCCAATCCGATATTTTGAATGTATCTAAAGGATATTGCAAGACCTTATCTCTTAAATATCTGAGCTTGGAAACAAAATCAGCCAGCAAATTGGGTATGGGGACTTCTGCTGACCATTTCATCCCATTTATGTGCTACACGTCACTGAACACCGGTGAATAACGCCCAGTATCTAGTATAAAAGAGATAGCAAACATTTCCCAACTTTGCATAACGAAATTTTAACATTTTGGTTTAATTTCAGTTAAATTCTCATAGATACGTGGTTTATATTTCTGATACAATTATAAACTGAGGGTTTATTAAATTTAGATTGAAACTTCAAAATATAACTATTGAACTTAGATAACAGAATTAAATCAAAAAGTTTACCCCAACAATAATAACTTTTGTGATTACACTCCATAAGATAGTTGCTTTATAGATGTCAATAACTCTTGTGAGTCTTTCAATCATGACAAAGATCTGCGTAAAATGTTTTATTTCCTTAAAAATAAATATTAAAATAGTCTAATGTAATGTAGAATCAATGCGTAAGTCCTGTTAGCCATGCAATGAACTAAAACTTGAAAGAAAAATAGAGTGTTATTGCTTTGAAAAACATAATTTTTATTTGTATGCCGGCTTCATCATAAATTTGGTGAGTGTATGATACAATAAAGATTTGAGTGTAAACTAAGTATTATCTTGTTGCTGAGAAGGGTAGATAATGCTCTGTCCTTTTGTTAGAGTTATCAGTATGTTACATGTGCATTCTAGGAATCAAACTTAATTATAAAATGATAAATGCAATTTAAAATTCGGTTATTTATAACGACGAACCAAACTGGAGCCGAATGGAAAAAATTGAATACGAATTACAAAAAATAAAACTTCTATGCACTTGATTTGTCAAGAAAGTATTGATGAATGAAGAACCTACACGAATGTTGTGATAAATCCTCATTTGAATCTTCATTAATCCATGGATAATACGTCTTTTCATGGAAAACATGTTCTATTAGTTATAGTTGGAACACCGTAAGCCAACGTTCGCATGCATCAAACGATACCATTTACTGCGGACAAGATGATAAATGTTCTTCTTTGAATCAGTGCAATTAATCACAACTTCTGGGCATCTGGAATCGCATTTAGTGATGATTTCTCTTTAACTGTTTGTTTTCTTTTTGGCTTCTTTTAGCTCTTAGGGTCCTATCGTTGCTTTTACTTGTTTCTTTCTTTAAGATTTTGATTGGAAAATTCTATATTTGATGAATGATCATCGTTTATATCTTGAAGCACAAGTTAGAATAGTTTTTTAAATGATACTTATGGACTTATCTGGGGCACATGTTCGGTAGAAAGACTTAAATGCTTTCCCAAATGTTGGTTTGAAGTTACCTTATATGGCGATATTGACTATTCAATATGACTATTCAATAAAAATAACCATGCAAATTTCACCGTGTCTTCGTATTTTTTGTGTCTATGAGAGATTGGGGTATCTACCAAAACTCGATACAGACAGATATGAAGCTTAGATGAGATACAGTTGTGAAACTTGTATAGCATTCGTCTTATAGTCCAGCATTCTCTCAAAATATCTAAATGTATACTAAATTACAAGTGTCCGATATTAAGTGGACCTCATAGAAATCATCAGAACTATTTGTAAATATATCAAGTTCTTCATTCTCAATTGTTGCTTACATCAATCGAAATAATAAAAAATATCATGAATAAAAATAAGAGAACATTAAGGAATATCCCTGAAGTGAGAATAAGCATCGTCCATTACATTCAACCTTCCTTTTTTTTTTTTTATTTGCTCGGAAAAAGTTATAATTCACTGAAAAATACTGTCAAAAAAATTGCAAAAAGTATTTTCAAAAACGTGTATTGTAAACAGCGGATCTAAATTCTAATTTGCTTGCCTTAATCTCCCCTGGAAAAAAAAAAGATCAACTCGTCATTTAAAGTCCTGATTAATGGAGCACTCATCTACGATAGAACTCACAAATTATTCTTTTCAAGACTAACACTAGTTATCGTGGGCTCTAAACTCTAAGCTTAAAACCACTGACAAAAAGCCTTATGTATCATTGCACTGTATGCGCAAGGTATGCTCGTGTGTGTGTGAGTTCAAATTATGTGTGGCAGCGAAGTAATATATAGGAGTACAGATAAATTCAAGAAAAAAATCAGTAATTGACCCAAATGGGTCTTCAGAGGAAAATACATATACACTGAGTATGAGTTCATTTATGGATGATGATGTTAATTTGACAACTTGGGTCGACGTGGACAAAAGATAATTGCTCCATCTTGTAGACCGTCACCTTCTCAACTCAGATGATATTTTTATGTCGTGACATATAAAAACTGATTAAATTGAAGAATGCTTCTTTTGCGTGGGAATTTGTGTGTGAGTTCATAAGATAAAAGAGTTGATCAACCAATCAGCAGAAATATACCAGCAACTGGTCAACAGTGTGTGCTTGAACAATGAGAAGATCATATTGAAAAAAAAGTCTTTTGGAGACGGGATTTTATCAAGTCGGTCCATGATGACTCAAAGAAATAAATTAAGTCAATTAGCCATATTTGAGAAAGGGGGACGGAGGGAAGGAGGGGTAGTTAGAGAAGAGTGCAAAAAAAAGTCTGATTTACCGACATGGGGAATATTGCACATGATTGCCTTGAATAGTGCGATGGCTGTTCTAATACAATGAGAATTTGACAGTACGGTTCAATCTAATCAAATATAGACTGAAAAACACATGAAATTATAATCAGTGCGGCTTTGAATCACGGAGGAAAATCTGGAAGGAATTAACTGCACTAATTGAAGTATATCTGTAATTGTTTTTTTCCTTTGCATGAGGTAATCAGAACCCCCCCCCCCCCACAACAAAACTCGCCGAAGAGGAAAAATGCTACTAGAGAACCAACCGAAGGCAACTCATCTTTCGTCTTTCAATACTTCTCATTCTCACTTTAACTTTCATCTGATGATCTTGATTTTTTTCCTTATCTGCTTAGCTTATCTTAAATCTAGCTACGAGGTCGTTGTAAACACGACACGACATTTGCATATGTAGATGCAAGGTTACACGCAATAGCGAGCTGTCAGTAGTAGAAGTAGTAGTTGTATGGAGTTTTGTTTCTTGGATGTGGTCTGGATGCAAAGAAGTCGAAAAATATTTTAGGGTCCGTCAAAAGCAATTGAAAATAGAAGCTTTTAGGTGCAATGTAGGGAAAGTTGTTCCAGTGATGTATTGTAAAGTTTCACATCCTTGCTCATTCACTCATATTTTTACATTTTTGAGCATCCGTAGCACAGGAACTACTGCGATACAATTCACCATTGGCTCGGATCAACATTGACTTGGTGACAAAGAGAAAATGAGATATTAACACAACGCAATCCTTTTTATACATGCTGTTATATTTTATTTCTAAAATCAAGACCAATATTTTTGTTGAGCTGATAATAAGTTTTCTCTGAGCTCTTCCAATCGTTTTAACTGTTGATATATTTTCGATGTATCAAATTGAGATTTCCTGTTTCTTGAAACTTATTTAGTGCTCTATACATGGTATCTTTTGATGATCCTAGCTTCTCGAAATGTTCGAGGGCTGATAGTCGGATTTTTCCTTTACCTTGTGTTTTGAATCATCATAATTGATAATCCTCCACTTCTTACCTTTATATCGAGGAACAGGTCACCACCTATAAAATATTTGAACCACTTTTTGGCGCTGCAGTCAATTATTGTTTTATTTCCTTCTATTTCCAAAACACTTTGACCAAATTTGGTGGCTTTGTGGACGAGTAAAAAATAATGCCCCCAAAATGCCAGGATTTCAATACTCGTATCCGTCATTACATCTGAAAAAAGAGGTACAATGATGATGATGATGATGATGATGATGATGATGATGATGATGATGATGATGATGATAATTATAATAATAAGAAGAAGAAGAAGAAGAAAAAGAAGAAGAAGAAGAAAAAAAAGAAGAAGAAGAAAAAGAAGAAGAACAAGAAGAAGAACAAGAAGAAGAAGAAGAAGAAGAAGAAGAATAAGAAGAAGAAGAAGAAGAAGAAGAAGAAGAAGAAGAAGAAGAAGAAGAAGAAGAAGAAGAAGAAGAAGAAGAAGAAGAAGAAGAAGAATATCAGCAATAACAATAACCACAGTCTTCAAATATATACATGGAAGTAGCTTTGGAGCACAGGTCCATAAAAAATGAACTACACTTGATGTACCGTACTAAAGGCTTGCACATAAGTCCTAAAGAGGTGAGAAAGATTGGCCGTAGAGGAAAGTTCTCGGGCCCGTGTACGACCAACAGCCAGTAAGTTCAGACGCTTAAGGAGTTTCCCTTTTTAACTGCAGCAATGGGATCCACCCGTGGATTCCTTTGGTGATTATTGCAGATAAGATCACTGCCTCTGCTTTATGTGGTCTTGCTTCTAAACTTAAAACATGCTTTTAGAAATTCTTAGATTGAAGAATTTACAGGGCTTAAAAACATATAGTTTGGATATTGTAAAAAATATTGCACTTTTTCAACCATCTCGATGTGTGATCAACAAAAAAAATCATTCCTGGAAGTTTCAAAAGAAAATATAACCCAGGATGTAGGATTTTGTTCCAAAACCGAATTATGCTTTTAACATTAATTTTTGTTATCCTCGGCAAAAATAGTATTTTATCAATATTTTAGACTGAAAAAAAAATTACATCTCATTTAAGTTTATTGAGTAAAAAATATGATTTTTGTGAAATTTGATCCTGTTTATCTGTTACAATAATTGAATCCTTAAAAGATAAGCTGAGCCTCACAGTGAAGCATGAACAGACTGCATTTCCGAATTGTAAAAAAGGCATAGGTTCTCGTCTAGCCATCTGACACGATTTGTCCAAATGAACATAAATGTAATGGAATCGCTTTTCTCAAGTCAAATTGTTATCAAACAAGGATGTTGACCATCAAATTGGGTTTTTCATTGTCATTCAACTTCCATGCACAAAAGCAGGCTTCAAGCTTGCAGAAATATATGTTGTGTGAATGCCAGTCGAAATTTATTCCACGATTTCTGACCTTTGGAAGAGGATTGTAAAATCCCTGAGATCATTTATAGAGAAATTATTTTGTTCTAATTCTGGATTTCGCCTGGCATTGCTTTTCTTTTATCTTGACCTACAGTTATATATTCAATAGCTATTCCCGTCTTTCTTTTATTAAAAAATAAACCTACATTTATCACTTAAGTCTATTTAAAGGCATAATTCTTCATGTCTTCTCTTAACATAGTTTTCATTCACGTTTTCTGTGTTAGCTTCAGTGGAACTAGCTCAAAGCAGCAATTTCCAATTTCCTGGTTTGCCGGCCTCATAGAGGTTCAAAGGAAATTACCGTTAATGAACACTGGCCATATTTACTCAAAAAAATGTACATTAAAACTCCGTACTGACGCTAGGTAAAGAATAAAAAATATTGTGAGCCATTTTTAAATCTTGGGATACCGAAAATGGTGAACTTTAATAAAGTATGACGACAACATGAGTTTCATACCGTGGTATTTGTAGATGCGTTAAAAGAGTTTTAAAATAGATATTAGGATTATGAGACCTTGTAAAACCACTTGTACTATCACCAACCACTGACATTTTTGTCTGGCCTTAATTGAACAAAGGAATTTTTGTCTGGCTTGGAATGTGAGGTTTTTATCTTAGTAGGTTTTGTCCCACGCTTAAAATTGCAAGTTGACTAAAGCAATGAGTGTGACTATCTATTATTTTGTTGGTGGGGTACATATGGATTATAATTGTTTCAATGGTCACCAACAACTGAAGAAAAATCACAATATCGACTTTTGCTCCTTTTTTCAATTCTTTGATATTTCAATGAATATCAACTGAAAATCATTTGTAATCGTATACATACTGTGTTTATATTTAGTGTACTAATGACCAAAAAGCGTAAGTTCTTTCCATAAGTACTGAAGTGAAACCTCAGTCTGTCTGGAGACCTACTTCTTAAGCTGGTTATATTTGAATCAATATTATATCTACGCGATGGACTAGAAAATATCAAGCAGCAACTGGAGAGGTTGAACGTGCAGTGGTAAGAACACTGAACTCATCAACGAAAGGACGGTAAATCTTCATTGATGATTGGGATCAAATTCATTTTTTTTTCTAGATAAATAGAAAAAAAAAGGCCTGAAAGGACCACAGCCATGAATGGTGTTCAAGTGATATTTAAACCAAGATTATATCTACATGATAGACAAGGACATATCAGATTTCTTGATTTTGTCGCAAATACGAACAACACAGATCTAATTTCATTTGGGTATCGTGTTCATTATTTTGAAAAATGATCTCAATAGATTATAGCAACTAAGTGAATTGTGAGAGCAGTGATAAGACCATCGGACTTATTGTCGAGAGCATTATAATCCTCGGCAACTGTATTTTTTGTACGAATGCCAACAAAGGTCTGGTATACTTCTGCAAAAAGCATGAGATCTTCAAACTGTATCGTAAATGAGGTGTAATACCAATTTAGATGCCTTTTCAGATTTTCAGAATTGCGAATTGATTTACATTGACTTTTACAAAGTTTAAATTGTTAACTAAAAGCAATTTTGGAGTTTTATCTGATCTGATGTTTCTTCTTCATATTTCATAAGAAAGCAATCTTTGGTGAAAACAAAAATAGTAAAAAAAAACTATGAATAAAATATGATTGAAAATAAACTAACAAAAATTCAACAGCAACAATGCAAATATGGACAGAATACGAAAATAAAGGACAACAGATTGTCATATCTCCAGAATCAGTCATAGACAGAGTCCAGGAAGTTCCTCCAATATCATCGTGTGCCCCATACGTGGCACAAAAGAAGTCAGTTTTTGTACCAAGCTGCCAGCACGAGGGACTCAAAGTAACATTCTCAAGTAGTGGCAGAGGATGGGAGAACAGCTAGTTTCACTATAAGAGCAAACATCCAACCCTGATTGCCGGACGGGCCATTCTAGAGGCTCGAACATATCGATGTGTGCACATGCAATGTACAAAACAACACGAAGGCAAGTACAAGGTATACTCGCTTCTCTGTCGATACACCATTGCAGACACTCAGAATAAGCAACAATGTTTTTTTACACACACACTCAATCATACGATACAATTTATGAACATTCTTACTCCCTTTAGAACTGCAACGCGTTATGTATGACGATAACTTTTTCGCATAACACTTTCTACTCATCAATAGTTTCCATAGTACTTTATTTATTCAACTTTTGAATCTTAGTTAAATAAATGTATTCTTTGTTTAATGTTATAAAAAGCTCCTTCGTTCATGTTTTTTTTATCTCCTTTCACTTTCCGACATTGTCGATTATTCGTCCACTTTCCTCTCGGAATTCTTTCATTCTATTTCAGCACACTATTCCAACACGGGTAATCTTGTTATTCAGCAATATTACATATTTTTTTCTTACTTACAGTTAAGATATTATCTGCTGTTATTTGTGTACACACCAGTAAGTTTATTTACACATTGCTTAGGGAACTTGCATAGCTCAACCGATAAAAACTGCATCATCTATGGTCCAAGAAATAGGTTTGATCAATCAATTACCAATTAAACTCATTTATAGACTTGAATATCTCAATAAATCATAGTAAAAACATGATATCAATATTTTCTATAAACCAGAGGCCATCGATGATTGAAAAAAATGTATATCAATAAGAGTAAATTCGTGCCAACTATAAACAATGTTTTGTTTAAATGACAAGTCTTACTACCAGACGAGCCACGGCATTCATTCTTACTGCAAGATATTTACACATTGAAAAGTGCAAGTGTTAAATAAATTGTGTTTTGCTCTCCAGGAATAGCATTAATTACGATTCATTTATTCTAGGTCATTAGATCCCTTAAAGCTTTCAAATGTCGTGTTTTTTTCTCTAACTTTTGTTTGGGGATAAAATGAAAACCAAACATTCAAAACGAGAAGCCTTTCCAATGATATCAAAGTTCAGATTACCAATTGGAGCGAAAAAATAAGAATCACAAACAAGACCAGGTTTTTTTTGGGTGGGGGGGGTGTTCTTTTTTTCAACGAAAATTAGTTTTTCTGTACTAAATAAGTTGAGCAGAAAAGAAAAGCAATCTGAGAATACAATTAAAGAAATAAACAGGTCTGGTTAATCGCTCAGTTGATTCTGTCATGCGTGCAAGGTAAACAGTGTTGATGCCCGATTTCTCAGCATAGTTTGTCGGGGTGATCAATTAAGAAATTTGGAAAAATGTTGATCAATGTTTCTTTTCTCTTTTTTTGTTAAGTAATAATCACTAAAACAGTTTGTATTTAAAAAAAAACAAACGCGATTTTAACCAGAAACAAACCAAGGGACCGACGTAGCATGAATTTAAAAAGTATATTGAACCTCTCACGAAAAATTTATTCTAAATATTATACAGACTGAGAGTTTAATCATTCCAATCCTCTAGTTGTCTCTAAGTGACCTGTACATTTGATACGTACATAGCCAGCCAGGGAACCAGTCACACCAACTTCAAAACTAAATAAACAATTGTTGACATTTAAATGAAGGTTTTAGTTCAGAATCAAGATAAATCTGATACATCATGTATAATGAATGCTGGTCTTATCGGTTCACAAATTGAACCGGATGAGGAAAGAAGAAGAAAAGCTTGCGTAAGAGGAAGTTTTGATTTATTCGTATAGATTTCTATTACTTTAGTAAGTAACAAGAGATACTTATGACTTGAGAGAACTTGTTGAGTGTAAGTAAAAGCCAATAACAACGGACAGTACCTGACACTTCTTCTGGGGCACCCCCCCCCAACATTATTTAATTCACTAAAGAAATAAGATCTTTCTTGACTAGCTGAGCCGCAACTCAATTTTTAAATAAACAAATGATAGTAATGCCGTTATTTCACTAGTATAACCTCTATCTCTCGTATAAAGTTTACACTAAATGAAATTGGCGATGGTTACTCTTTTTTGTTTTAGGAAAGCCGCCATCCAAACTGTATATTAACAGACGCTCAAGGCAAACTAACCCTAATCATAAAAATACTAACCCGTGAACGCGTGTACTTTCATTGATTTCTACAATTTTGAAGGATCAATCCCTCGAAATAACAATTCTGTTCACTTTCTTTTGAAAAGAGTTCAAATATCGAACTGACAGCGGTTTTTTTTCTTCTCGGTATTTTTCTTAGTTTGATTCAGTCGATTATAAATTAAGTTTCTGACTAGGAAAAAAGGGAAGGGAATCAAAAAAAAATTTTTAAAAAAGAGAAAAGGGTTCTTCCCAATTTTCACAATTACTCCCAGTTCGAGCAGTTCTGAAGTACTTTTCAAAGAATCAAGATAATTGATTTCTCGAAGGATTTATCTGTTGAATGTGTTGAATGGAAGGAGCAACGTATATGTAAACTAAATCAGGAAAATGATAAAGAGGTTCGACGGGAATCATAAAAAACGGATTCTTTTCCGATATTTCAATCATTTTTTCTAATGATTCCTCCTTTAATAAATGAGTATTGAAAATTCTATCAAAATTATTTACGCATGGTTCCAACCTTCAGATGTTCTTATAAAAAATTGTAGGATCACCATACAAGTGGTGACAATTGGTCAAAGTGAGGATTCGAAAGGGCCGAGACCGTACTGTAACGATGATGATGAGGATATTAGACCTGCCAATTATTATCATTCACCAAATCACCAATACTCATATTGAATTCATTGATTATTTCTCTTTAATCTCTATACAAATTAGAATCATCAAAGTGAAAGAGAAGGAAGGGCAGAGGTTTTAAATGGGCGGTAGTATGGGTCGTAGGGGTGGTGTTACTCTAACCTGCCTAGGTTCTTTATGCTTCTTTTATGATAGGGAAAAAGACTACAACATACACGTATTTTTAATAATGTTAGAGAGAAGAACATCATTGCTATATTTTGTTCTGGTTCGGGTTTTGAGATGAAAGTCTAAACATTGGCCATCGGGTTATATAAGTCTGTTGTGATAAGAGGACAGGTAAGAATTTGTGAAAAAAATGGTACTAGGTATTAATAGGTAAAAACAGCCCGGATTTTGTATTTTCAATATGATCAAATGATGTAAAATCATGAAATTGCACAATTAGGGATGTGCCATTCTTAATCGTCTTTTGGTATTCGCCCGACGCCGAAGTTGGAGTTATTCCCCTTGAAATAAGACGCAATATTAGAATTTTTCAAAGTCGATTTGGCAATCAGTTATTTGAAAGATGATCATCATTCATTTGGAAAGAGAAAACTCAATAATATACAAATGAAACCTATAGTGGAGAAACTAAAAATATTGAAAAGTAATATGTGAATTTGAAATAGTAAAAGAAGATTGATGTGATCATGAGAAATAAACTCAAACATTCTTAACTTTCAGTTATGCAAAATCCAAAAAGAAATGAAGATTTATTGCACGCATTTCACTCAACGATTGACGAAACACCGAACTCTTGGTGGATAACACTCGAATGCGGACACATCCTCCTCTCGACCAGTATTTCAATTTAGTCCCGAAATGAAGAATTAGAGAGCCCCCCAAAAACCTTCTATGTTGGGAAATTTAGAAAATGTCTAAATTTGTTATCAAAATAAGGGCCGGGTAAAATAAAAAAAAATTAAAAAAAACCCAGCAATTTTTATCCCATTTATTCACTCTAGTTGAACCCTTGTGAGGGTATGCATGTGGTGTCCTATAAATAGTATACGAGTGTGTGTGTTTGTTAATGTCTGGATGTCTGGGTCCATTTACGAATCTGCATGTATGTGTGTATGCATGAGTGTACGAATATGTATGTATGTATTCGTCTTTGTGCATCTGTGTGTATGTATATAGTTGTTGTCCTATCATTAGCGTATGTGCATCAATATATTAGTTACAGATATCTGTATGTCAACATGGCAAGCTATTTGTGTAATGCAAGTGTATCTCGGTACATTTTAAGATGTTCCTGTGTGCACCTGCATGGGTGTGTAGATGTTGGCATGTGTATATGCGGATCCTACATGCAAGTGTCTGTATGCATGAGAGTGCTGATGTCATGTGTATGTATGTGTACGTGATAATATATGCATGCTTATCTTAGTGCGTGTATTCATGTGCAAATACCTATGTGTGCTTCTTTGCATCTATTAATGTTTGTAAATGAGTGCTGAGTGAATGTAAGTACAGAGGTCTATGTGGGTGTGTGTATTTGATCATGTTGAGATATGTGTGTCAGTGAGTCATATGTGTGTGCGTGTGCATGTGTACATGAACATCAATTTGTATCTGTGAACATTTGCTGATTATCTGTGCACTTGTGTATGTGTGTGAATTTGTAGGAATCTGTGTCTACGTACACACGTGTGCATGTTTGCGTGCATGTGTGTGTGTGGCTATATGTATGCAAGTGTTGGTGTACATCTGTGCACATTGCAGATATCAGTGTGTATTCATGGGTATCTGAGATTATGTGTGTATGTGCTTTTGAGTGCTTGTATTCATGCACTGATGAGTATGTGTGTATTTTTGTGTGCATGCTGGATATATGCATGTATATGCAGATGTAATTATGTATGTGTTATGCCTGTGTGTATGTATGCGTACACATGTTTTTTAATCCATGCAAGTATTTTGTACGTGTGAAGATGTATGTATGTGTCTGTGAGGATATGCAGATATCTCCTTTCGTGTGTCCGTGTATGTGTGTGCATAAACACATGTCTGTGTGTCCATATGTGTGTGTGTTTGTGATTGTGAAGATGTCTTTGTGCAAAAACAAAATCAAAGCACGCCCTTTGTTTTCTTTTTTATCCAAATCTGTTTGAAAGGAACAACTGCTAATAGGGGCAAAGATTTTTGATCGAATATTTCACAAAAAATAAATAAAATTAGAATGGAGAAGTGACAACGTAACTTCAAGTTTCATTTCTATACAACAGACGGGAAGTAATGAGCCATTTCACCATTTAAACTATTCAGTTAAATTGCAAACAGAACCCTCCTACCTGATCTTTAAACATCGTTTTTTTTATAAAAAGTAACGAATACCTGGGGAGTACGAATTGAAAAGCCTCACTAAAAAAAAAAATTAAAATTACTGTTGAAAAATTTATTTTCTATTTTGTTTTTGACTCGAATGACCGAAGTGAATCCTAATCAATCAAAGTTATGACAAAACAAGGTGTTTTTGAATCCTTGTATGATAATTTCCCCGGTTTGCAAGACATTTTTTATCTGGTTTCGAACCTCAAAAATTTCTGACCTTTGGCCTAGACAATTACATAAGACATGTAAACTGTCTGAGATGATGGCTGCTATTTATGCTCTGAAAGATTTTGAATTCTTTTTTTTTAAATTGCCAGAGATTGTGAGAAGATGAACTTTGACTATAAATTGCTTGAAAAGCTTTTAACATAAAAGGTATTTTCAGATCACTGAATGTATTGAAAAAAATTGTAAGTCACTTCATTATTCATTGAAAACTAAAATGCAAAACTTGAATTGATATATTCTTGAATGGCTATATTAATATAAATTTCTGAATATTAGTTTGTCTGGAGATATGGAAACAATAACCAAACCATACTTCCTCGGTTAAACTTCTTGAGGCAACGAATATTGCTGTTCACTTTTTACATATACTTTTCTCATCTTAATTTACATTGACACATTATTCTATTTCAATAAATTCCGTGCAAGATGGTTGTTTCCAATCTATGCTGTAAGCTGACTACCTAAGTGAGTTTTGATGAAAAGAAGCTAAAATTAAAATATGAAATACGAAATCACACATTAATATTATAATACTAATAGTTGACACTAATAAATAAATAAAAATAGTATTGCAGCAAGTTTGGATGAAAAAAAAAACAAAATAAATTTAGAAATGAATCCTGAACAAAATAAAAGGAAGAAAACAAATTTCACTGAAATATTTTGATGTGTTCTTCCCTTCAACGTACGACTCTTGAGACTAAATATTGATGAATTAGTGAACATTTCAAAGTTATCTCCCTTGATAACGGACAGTAGATTCTTTCTTAAGAAAGAAGATCTTTTGGGAATTTACGTTGAAAGATAAGAATCGAGAAATAGAATCCGTCCAACGCTAATAATAGAGTAATTATTTACCATAAAATTCAACTGACGCATAAAGAAAGAGAAAGCAGATGATAATGAAATCAATGTTCATGATTTTTTAAACCGAAAGACTGTTGGTTGAGGATATTATCTTTTTTTGGAGAAAACAAACAAGTAGCAAATGATTATTTCTTCTTTAATTTTTTTTCTTGGACTCAGGCCACCAACAAAACTTTAAAACGATAGTTTCTTCAAGTTGAAATGATTGAAAATATTGAAAATAGTGAATTTCGGTGGATTAGAGTCCACATCATTACATCTTCATCTTTCTTTCCGTCTTTTCATGTGTCTATTCACTAGATTTCTCCAAACGTACTCAATGAAATTGATGAAACTTTGTTAGGAGATGCAAAATGGAATCAGGGAGAATTGGTTACATTTTGGGGCAGTTTGGTTCAGCAAGATTTTTCTGTTTTCTCTTTTCTATACAACCATGTATCCGCTGACATCTGTCTCCGTGATATTACTTCAAGTTCTTAATAAATTTCTTTGAATATCTGTGGGCGTATGAACTATAGAATACGGAAGAAGTAATCAAATTTGGGGAAACACAACGCACAATTGTTGGTCCTTCATTACCATGCCACAAAAACACCAAAACTGCTTGTCTCTCGACGCAATATTTTTTAGAGGTTCTCAATGATTTCTTAGAATGTAGTGCAAGCATGGAAAACAGTCCATTAAGAGGTAAGTACATTTTGGGGCGGATCTATGCACAATTGTTCATCTGACAATGACGTTGGTAAACATATGCGTTTCCCGAGTGCTTTCTGGTAAAGTCATGGATTTATCTGCAAGCACATTTTTTCAACTTGACTGACCACATCTGTTAATTATGATGTCTTTTCAGGGAAGGGTGAAAAAAATATACCTTGGATATTATCTGGGTGGCTCCATGATTTTGCTACTCACGGGCTTGAAGCCATTACAAAATATGTACTTAAAAAATGAACAGCATTTGCATCTCAGTAACTACCTAGAAAAGTTATCTACATCCTTTTACAGCCAGCCTTTCTGCAATACATGGCAGCATCGGTTTTACTGTGTCAAAAATAAATGATAAGTCTCAGGTAAAAATACCCATTGCCACAAATCTTAAATCTATTCATATTTAAGCTCTTGTAGGACGAATAAACGTGTATCATTATTGAACAAGACTACTGACCAAAACCTCTAACTTAGTGTATATGATGGATATCCCTGATTTCTATTGACACGTTACCCTCACATATAACAAGTATTGTTTGATAAAAAAGAGTTGCGAGTTGATTCTAAACATAAAACTTCCGAATACAAAAAAGACATTGCTGTAGAGAAACATACAATAAAAATAATTTATTTCAGAATATAAAACATTCGTGTCTGACTATAGAATTTTTCCCCACTAAAACTCTTGTTATGTCAACAAATAGGAAAATCCTTGTCCCCCCCCCCGAAGAAAACATTCATGGGTTCAAATTAAGGGTCAATGGAGATTTTGATGTGATTCACTTATTAGTCCAGGTGAGCATTGCAGTGAATAGAATTTGATGTAAAAATCCGTACAAATGGCCACAAACACATATAATACACATATAATACACACACACACGCACGTACGCACGCATGCATGCATGCACGCACACACACACACACATATATATATATATATATAAAAGGAGAAATAGAGAGAGAGAGGAAGAAAAAGGAAAGACAAACATAGATTAGATGGTGTGTCATCATATACTCAAATATACCATTGAATCTTGCCACAGGGAATGGGAAAATTATTCCAAAGGATTTAGTCCTCTCAATAATATCAACTACACCTGGTGGTCACATGAATAAAGCCCCAGACTTATTGCGAAGTTTATTTCGAAGCGACGTTTTTTATTTTATTTTAGACACAAGATTTGGTTCTGTACACACACACACACACACACACACACACACACACACACACACACACACACACACACACACATTTATATATATATATATATATGTATATATATATATATATATATAGAGAGAGAGAGAGAGAGAGAAGGAGAGAGAGATAAATAGATAGATAGAAAGGAAGACAGACAGATGAACATAGAAATAGGAAGAGATGGAAAGAGGGAGATAATTAGAATTGGGTTATCATATATTTCAATGGATTAAAAAATCATTTACTATTTTAGTCTTTTTTCCAAAAGATTCACTGATTCATTAGGATTTCAAGAATTTTCCATTCTTTGAATAATATCCAAGAGGCCAAGGGATCAGTTCAAATCCATTAGATTAAATCCTGACTCATAGAAAAGTTCATTCCAAAATGACATACCATTTTTTATTCCTCTAAAGAAAAACAGCATACACCGTGCGGTTCTTTAAGCACCATCATATATATATATATATATATATATATATATATATACATATAGATAGATAAATAGATGGATAGATAGAGAGAGAGAGAGAGAGAGAGAGAGAGAGAGACTAACAGACGGACAGACAGACAGACGGAGAAAGAAAGATCAATTAGATTAAGGGTTTTCATATATTTTGTTCAATGATTTCTTAGGATTTGATGTGTTGCATTCCTAAAAATAATATGCTGGACTTATTGAAAAGTTCATTTCAAAATCACATTCATCATTTCCTATTTATCGCAAAACCCCAGGCTACATCGTGAAGTTCTGTAAGCGTGCACAAACACACACACCCAACCACACTCAAACACACACACACACACACACACACATATATATATATATATGTATATATATATATATGTATGTATATATGTATGTATATATATATGTATATATGTATATATATATATATATATATATATATATATATATATATATATTACTTACATATCAGTTATATGTTTATGAACAGTGAAAAAGACGCTTAATCATCGGTAAATATGAGCAATTCTACTTTTTAGTCCCAGACCTATAAAGAAACTCAATTCAAACTTATTTTTAATGTGAATATATATATTTGGTGTGTGTGTGTGTGTTATTTTGCTCTGTAAGTGAATAAATATCATAAAAACTAGTCCTGCTATTATCAATAGTTTTAGCATCTCTCGCAGATATTGTCCACACGAAATACTAAAACAGTTTGGCAACTTTTCTGTTAACTACAAATATCAGAGAATGGCTTGACTTGTTGCCTTTCAATTCAGTCGGTAAGTGATAATTTCGATTCCTGGAGTTCAGATGATTCGGACATAAGGATATTCCACTCTCCTAACTGCAACCGAGATACAGTCATCTTAACTCTTTTCATTTGAGAAAAATGTTTTCTTTTCTAACTTACGCAGCAAAATCAGTGGAATTCCTGTTGTTTAGGAGTGTTCACGCTCATCTCTTTAATAGGGTCCGTAAGTCAGTCATTCGGTTTTTGGGTTGGTCTGTCTTTAATATTTGAAATCTTTCTAATCCTGCATTTTTAGTGTACTTAAATTAGAGATTAAACCTGATAAGGACTAATTTGCATCCGTTACGTCATGTTTCAAAATGGAGTTTCAATTTAATACTAAATTACTATGCAGAGCCTGAACTTAGATGTATGGTAACTCAAAATTACATCATTTAAAGAATAAAATATCTCCGGAAATGTCATTCAAATAACACAAACAATGGACAACTCAATAGAAATATCATTTGTATCTTATATGGTTAGATATTTTACCGTAGTTAGGGGAAGGGTTATAAGTTTTCAAATATGTAAAGATAGGCAATGACATCTTGATCACGAAAACAGCACAAAACAAGGACGTTTTTATTATTATTAGGCACACAGCAAATTTGGTGTAGTAGTTGTAGGAATAAGTTTTCGTACACATTTGATTCCTAATTGATGGGTATTCATTTTTAAGAGAACGAAAAAAACCACCATTATGCCCTATTTGTAATTGTAGCACCAGAGACACACTATCAAAAGGCTACCATTTAAAAAATATTCTTCTCGTTACAAGAAAGCTTTGAATGTGAGTTTCCTTGTAAATATTATGCTACTTTTAAGTTTAAAGATATGGATTTACTCCTGGAAATAAGATTAACTATGTAATTTCTTTGGGGAAAATGGAAACATTCTCAAATGACCTTTATATAAAAACTAAGAACATCGAGTGTTTTTAATGCAACATATTATAATAGCGACAAGATACAGTGTGTACATGATATTACACACACACACACACACACACACACACACACACACACATACACACATGCACACAAACATACACACACACACACAGAAGTTCATTAAAACAATCCCTCCTTGTAGTGTTCCTTGTTGAAACTAAAAAGATAGGATGACAGATATTTATCAATCAAATTCTAAATTAAGGCAGTACTATGTATTTATCAAGTGCTTTCCATATTTATTCGTCGAGAATGCAACCTTGAGATGTAAAATGTCCGTTTTATTCTATAAAGTGTTGTAAAGCGTTGAGGCATTGCCAGAAAATGCTTTCACAAATTTGTTCTTTGAAATGAGACTATATAAATTATAAAAAAAAAACAAACTCTGGTCATCCATTCTATATGAGCTAACAGAATCATATTTTACTTTTAAGCATCCTTGAGATAGTAAGACACAGAGAAGCAGAGGAGTTGAATTCTGACAAAAAGTACGTCAAAAAAATGTTTGATTTAAAATTATCGGATAAAAAAATATGAATCTGAGTGTGCTCGAAGTTTCTTTAAGGCTTACCAGTGCATTTTTCTTGTTCATCCCAAGTTGATATTTTGTAAAAAAATGTCTCGATCTTTCACTTGATTTTTTCATTCAATAAACTGACTGACTATTATTTTTGAAGAAGGCAAATTCATTTTCAAATCTTCCACTAAGTTTGGGCATGAAACAATGGTCGTATAGTTTGTGCTATCACTGATAAGTTTGAGACAATCAGGTAACGAAAATTCTGCCATTCAATCCAGAATTGACTTGATTTTCTGAACAATTTCGAAACTTTGATGTATGCACAAATTTTATTAAAGCCGTATGCATCGGTTCTCATACATTTGATGACCTTTACCTTTTCGATTTCTGTTATTTCACGGATCAGAGTTGAACATATCTTTTCTTCTAAATCTCCTCACTTTCTCAATCAATTTTGAGTCATCAGTCTCGGCATTGTTATTTAATTCAAGATTGTAAAATCACCTGGCGTGTGGCGGATGTTCATATATTTATTGTAAACAATGGAGTTGCCCTCAAGAGTGCTATGTAAGTTTTCAGGATGTTAATTTTTTGAGTTAATTTTGTCGCCGAATTATTTGATTTTGATTGTCAGGATTATTTGTGTAATCTTTTTCCTTAGTCTTTGGTATTTGCTATAAGTCTCCGTAAAAAAAGAAACCGTTCTTTTTTATTTTGTCTGCGGTTATTGAATTTACTTTTATAATTATCTTTTTTGTCTATAAGCTACCGTACATCATTGTTCTGCCAAGGCGATGAAGTTTTTTTTTTTAACTTCGAGAGGTGCATGCTTATCTAGGAAAATTTCACATAAAAATCAATCTGCTTTGCCAATGACGTGATCGGACGCCTACAATATTTTCCAAGCTATATATGCAATATCCACAACGTGTTTTTCGTTTTTGAAAGGATATCTGTTTTATTTACCCTTTTTGGCTTGTATTTCATTTCCTTGAGTGTTCAGATGAAATATACGAGACAAAGATTGGAACATCAACCACACCAGTTTTTCTTCCATATGTTCAGAGGATCCTCTAAGCAATAAATCAATTTTGATTGAACCATTACGACTTATCCTGATAACACGATCGATATCTTATGTCAGTGTAAAAGATTCCACAAGCTTCATGCTCAATAATTCAAGTTGGCGAAATCATTTGAAAATGGTCAATGACAAGTCACCTATTATCACAATGTGTGCATATTCAGATGTTATTGATATTAGGTTTCTGTATAACTATCAAAATATATCATATGGCATGAATGGTGTTGTATAAATTTTCCCGACAGCGATAGTCCATTTCTTGTATTAACCTCTACAAAACAGGTAGAAAAGTAGTGGATGAATTATTATTCCATGTAGTTTTGATTCCATCCCTTATTTACAATCCAAACTCTTCCTTACGATGATTATTCCTATTCTTATCGAAGAACTTGTGATCATCTATGTTGCATACATTTTTGATGCATTTAATTTTTTTAAAGGTTTCAAACTCTCTGGTTATTTGAAAACCACAGGCTTTTATTTTGTTTGATATTCCGTTCAAGTACGGATTTAGCATTCAACTACACTACTTTTAAAAGCATTTGAATTTACAGAATCTATGTTGATTTTTTTAAAAACATTGTTTTTCCGAAGAAAAAAAAATACTCTGTTGAATTGAAATCTGCCAGAAAGGATTCTGTAGTATTTTCCGTGTAACAAAGTACGGATATAACCAATAGTTCACTAGAATTAGAGAGGAGTAGATGTCATGTTTCATAGCCAACCATATACATCCAAACACACACAGTGAACATACAGATAAAGAATAGAGCGTTGATATCTGAATCTGCAAGTGAGAAAAATATGTACATGGAGCAAAGTGGAACCCATTATTTCTTTAGTGAACAAAAAGTATCCATAGTGTTCAGCTGCAATTTCACTATTTTGTAAGCTCTGTCTTTAGGAAATACATTAAGAGCACAGATGGACCCTCTCCATAACCAAAATTGAAAATTATCTGGATAAAAGCGTTATTTCCATTATATTTTTCTCGATAAAAGCGGCGAAAATTTTTAAAAGATTGAAACAAAAAAGATTTCTTATCCATGCATATATAGATGGTAAATGTCACTAATAGCATCACTTCTGCCTTGAAAAGATATACCCCTTATGTTAAGTTTTAACTTTCCAAGTGTAAAACGGTGTCTTACTTGAAAAAAGCATAGATACAGACTCACATACATACTTATACTCATTCATATTAGATCACAAAATGTTAATCTTCGAAAAGCTTGAATAAAGATCAAATCCCACAGAAAGGTCACATGTCCTCTAAACACGGTGTGCGCATTTGCTCTTCACCTTGAACGGACATTTGCTCAGTTGCGTCTAATTCAATTCGAATCAGATGATGTCCATTTGATCACGAAGCTTAGTTCATGCAGTGCAAAACGCCTCTACATGGCGTGCACTTATCTGCCTTTACTTCGTGATCCTCTTCAGCCATTAATGGTCCCATACAAAAAAAAACTTTCTCTTCCCCCAAAAGCCTAGTCTTAACACTACGGGAGATTCGTTGGTAATTAACTGTATTCATCCCATGATATTATTCAAGATAGGCCGCCATTTTGTGAATCACTTCGTTCGTTTCCGTTTATACTATATGTTGTTTTCCTTCCGAAAGGTCATTTATTTGAGTGATATCTCTCGATAAGGAAGAGTAGTTGTTCTTGGTATAGGATTGAAGCGTTCAGAACAATAATTCCCAAATGCACTACAATGATCCAAATGACGGCAACAATCCGTCAAGGGTCGCAGTATTGTTTGAAAAATATCTAAATGAAGAGAAATAAAAGAAGGAAAAAATGATAAAATGTTCGCAAAATGTTAAAAGTAAGAAAAAGTGCGATATATTTACGTCACATTTCTCGGATATTAAGTGCTATCGAGACTCTGGAGAAGGAAAATAGTTATGAATAATGAAAAATCTACACATATATAAAGAACTCTAATTACAGTCTGATAATATTTTTTACATGTATTTGATTAAACAAATAGAGGAAAAATTCAGTGAAATTATTGGATTGAACTAAATTGTAGAAGATTGACAATTTGTTTTTATCCTGAATGTCACGAAATCCCCCGAAAAAGTCAGTTTCTTGGGTTGCAGCCAAAGAAGTCTTGGATTTGAGAGCATGAGTAACCTTTTACCAAGGAAGATATTTTGTTCTTAGAGGCTGAATAGTAACGTGGCGTGAAACTTGGTATTCTATAGAATGCCAGGTATTTTTTAAAGCAAAGTATGGAGGAAATCTATTTTAATCAAATCTTATATATTTCAACTGAGGATATTAGAATCATGGTATTTTATATAATGACAAATAGTGAACACTAATAAAACAGAAGAAGTAGAACACCTTATGAACAAATTGAAATCTGTGAAAGCTTTAATCAAATAAGTATTAGACAAGAGTGAGAGTCGAAAAATCATGAGCGAACTGATATCTGAAATCTTAACTACATAGAAATATTTTAATGAACGTTGCATCCTTTTAATCTTCTATTTACTGCAGCAGTTTGAACTTCAATGACATTTCGAATTGTATTTCTTAGTTTGACATCAAAACCTCATCCAATTCTCTTACATTGTTGTGTTGCAGACTTCCTAAATGAGTTTATTCTATCTATTAACATATCTTGGAGGCCAATTACAGTTTCTTGCAAACAGAAAACTGAAATCTAGCAATGAAGCTGTTTTAGCACTCCATGCCCAACCGATAGGCATCGTTTCGAACATCCATGATGAGGCCCAAAATATTGCATCTCCACATCCTATCTTAATGCTTAACAATCTATAGAATACCAAGGAGTTCTCTCAAAATTACAAGGTGAAGTATGTAGGATCAGAACAAAATTAAATCAGTTCACACGTTCCCAAAGAATGCAAAACATTCTGTAGAATGCTTAGACATGCTATAGATTGCCTGGGTTTTAACTTTGCTGTTAACATCTATTAACAATCAATGTGTTAGTTACAAAATGAATCATGTTTAATACAAAAATATATGGGCTCGGATTTCTGAACTTTTCAATGGCAAATAAAATCCAGTGCAGATTGTGAATGTTGAATAGAAATTTATTGCAAAATGTAAATAAAGTTGGTTTGAATTCGATTCGGAATATACAAACAACTTCAAATTGAGTTCATTATTATCAATCATTTATGGTCAGTTGTTGGACATAAAACTTCCCCATCATTCGCTAGACCTCTCAGTCACTGAGCCAATACTTTCTGAACTCGGCTAGTTCGTCTTGCCATCTAATATTCTGCCAGCCTAGGTTTTGCATTCAATTTCTGGTGATCCCTGTTTTGAGCTTTGATGTTTAGTGGGTGTCTGCAATTCTTGCAACATGACCAACCCATTGCTATTTGAGTTTCCAATAGGATTCCAACCAAATCTGACAAAATGCTGTAGTCAGAAACCGGGTTACTGGCCTCCAAACCATTGAAGAAGACTCTTCTTTCATTTTGCTGTATTAGTTTTGTCATATCAGAGTTTTTCTCTTCCTGAATTTGACTGTAAAGATTAGATTTGTTCTAATTTTTGAATGCCAAGAGTTGTAAGCAAAAATGCCCCCAAAATACTTTTTGGTATTTGCCATACCCTTCTTTGGATAAGAGAATGAGTATACCGAATATAATTCTTTAAGTTGCGCAATGAATGTTTTTGGTGGTGAAGATATAAAATGAACTATCTATGGAATACTGAATGCTATTATTGCTTTTGGCTCATTATCGTAAAAGCGAAAGAGTCTTGAGAATTTTTTTTTTAAAGTGGGGGATATCTGTATTGCAACCCCCCCCCGTTTTCTTCTATTTTCTCCTATTATCTCTTGGATCTTTGGAAGGGACAAATCGATCAGATCACGGATTTTGTGGGGATGGGGTTGCAAAAGAGAAAGCAAAACCAAGACAGACTTGAATTGTAAACTTTAAACCAACCTGGAAACGAATTCACGGTTAAGATAAAAAAAAAAGAAAAAAATGGACCCTCTACTGAAATACGACGTTTTTATTTTTATGTACTACAATCATTTGACCTGATGAAAGAGAAAGAAGTTGAATTCCCATCGTTCAGAGTTCTTTAGGTCTTAAAATCAATATAAATTCAATTCGATGCAGACATCTTCGACGAATGCACAATATCTTGAAGATCCCGTGGCGCTGTAAATAGGGCTGATCTTCACCTTCTTGTCGACTATTTATAAACCTTTGCAAAAGAACCATGAAAAAGTAAAAGGTCGAAAAAAATGAGAGGGGGAAGGAAAGAAAAAAAAAAGAATTTTGCTGATAAAGATTTGCCATCATGTCCATTATAAGGCATGATGATCAATTCTACATTCGACGAAGAGGCTGCTAAAATTGTGTAAAATGTTTGCCAAAAAATAAAAAGGGTCCGTTGGCAAAGAAGCTGGAATGAGATTAAGTTTGCCTGAAACCATTTCAAACCGTCTTGATAATCCATTTAAACATTGTTGGAAATGTACTGCTCTTGACTCGCTTGCTTACACCATTTTTATGAGTGTGGAATTTCATTAAATAGGCATCAACTTGTCTTCCCAGATTTGGATCCTTTGAAATTTATTGATTTACTTTTAAATGTCTTTTTTAGACATATATTCATTGAATCAGTTTTAATTGGAATTCGAATATTTTTTTGTATTATTCATTATTGTGATTCATGCAACAGCAGCAGCATCATTAACAATAGTAACAAGAACACTACTACTACTACGACTACTTTTCATAGGAAACATGTTAATTCTATGAGTTTTGACTTTCCGTTATTCGGACTAAAAAGATTCCTGGCCCTCCCCTTGAACCAATTCTTCCTTAGCCAATGTCAAAATGTTATTGAAATTCAATATATATATCCACCTATCTATATATGCACGTGAACGAAAGTTTCTCTTGTGTACATAATAGTTTACATCAAACAATGATCTCATCCGTCTAAAAGTTTCTGACAAATGGATACTCAGATAAAATTCTTTTTTTGCCGAGTGTTTTCATGATCTTAAAATAATTCGAGACAAACGGAACGAAGAGAACAAAATATGATGTCATGTACAATGAACATGTTGATGACAAAGATACAACGATAAAAGTCCAAAACACTGAGCTGACCACTTCGTCTACCATAAAACCTCAAAAGGAGAAATCAAACAGATAATCACTCTAGGTTGGCAAGCTTCCGGTAGAGTTTCCTCAACTGTCAAGTGCGAGATAGTCCCATGAGTCCTGAAAGGAAGGGTACGCAAGCAATACATCCTCCCAATAGTCGTCTGTGGAGCTGAAACATGGGACGTAACCAAAAGATTGACCATCAAACTGAGAACCAAGCAAAGTTCACAGGAGGAAATCATGCTAAAAATCACATGAAGCGATCACAAGACAGTACAGAACACCAAAAAAGAAAACAGGATTCGTATATATTGTAGAATCGTTCAGAAAACTTGAACAGCAATGGGCTGGTCATGTTGCATGAATAGCCGACGATTGCTGGACATCACATATCATGATGCAGATTCCCAGGGATAATATGCGTTATTGTAGCTAGCAGAAATTTCAATCTAAAGAGGAACAAGGTAAGTTAAGATAACACTGGCTCTGCATTGCCCATCTTGCGATTCTGGGGGAAAGTATATCTCTAACAGCAGACATTAAAAGAATGATGATGATGATGATGATGATGATGAGGAGGAGGAGGAGGAGGAGGAGGAGGATAGATGTACGATAAGGGAATAAGTAATTTTATTCAAAACATTTCTCTTATTTATTCAATATATGAAATAAACATGGAAGAATTCGATTCAAGACGCCGAGAATATATTCAGAATTAATTCAAGATAATTAAATTTATATTCAAGAATTATTCATTGTAAACTCGCCTCTAAAGCCAGGTTGCCGGGGAATTTTTTTTTATTACCTGAAACGGTTTTGTATGAATATTTCATTTCATAACTATATTGTTGAAAGAGGTGGCAAAAGGCTTGCTAAAACATTTTTCTATATTAACAAAGTTGCTAAAACTTTTGTATCAATAAAGTTACAGACCGGAGGATGGTCTTCGTGCACATTTATTACAAGAGACTTCCCCGTTATTGTTTTCTCTGTAACGGGATAAATCACAATTTAGAATAATAATGCTCAAAAATGTTCCCTCTTTCTGGCCTCAGATTAGTGTGAGACAGAATCAAGACTGAACGGGAAAGCTTAAAGAAACTATATTTGCTCTGACTATCCTAGGTAGAGGAGTTCTCATAGGAGCAGATAGAGTTACATCCATCGATCAAAAACAGGGTTTATGACCAAGAATTCACCCGACCTGAGTTTAGGCAGTAAAATTAGTACATACCAGGCGATCGCTGAGATGCCCCGTGTTTCAACTATGTTAGGAATACCAATTGACTGCGTAAGGTCGTTTGTAGGGAACAACAGCTAAAACAATGAGGACAACAGTCCAAAAGAAACATAATTGATCAGTTCATTCAAGAATATTGAAAGGTGTCATTGCATTTCCATGGACTATACGAGGATAATGGCTAATAACATATATTGTAATGGGCTTCCCAGCGTTCTGGAAAATTCAGGTGTCCATAGCCTAGTCTTACTATGTATTGAACGGGTACATCTTGTCACTACTGGGAGGTCAAAACTGTTATATCGTTTTTCTTGACTCTGTCAATAACACCAATCGAAAAGTGGCTTGTATGGTCACCAAAATCGAGTAATAAAGGATCCTTTTCTGAGCTATGGACGTGATGGATGAAATGGTTTATGACCTCACTAAACAGATCTGAATTCTTCAGCCCTGACATCCTGTCTCTTTGTGACCGGCAACAGCTCTATACACACATCAGTGTTGCGTACTGCAATGCTAATCAACAACAGTTGCCTAAATTGCCTTTATTAGTACAGTACCCTATTGCCCTAAATTGAGGACCATCGGTTACTACTCTGGCCCAGTGATAAAACGTACATTGAACTGAATTTTCAAGGAGGAAATTATACTTTGGGTTGATGTAAATGACTAAACTTTTGTAAGGGCATCTATCATCACTTCTGATTTCTAATCACATTGATGAGAGAAATGCTGTTCATGGTAAATATCTATATAATACAGCATCACTTTCCAGCCTACATATTTTGATGAACCTCGTGTCTCATTGCTGAATATTTATATTTCTGTTCATACTTTTCCCGTTGTATTAATTATTTTGAATTTTACAAAGTTCTTCCAATAACTTTTTTCCGCCAAACAGGACAAATAAAATGCTACAATATTTTACAATTTATTCTCCACCAACCAAAGAAACTGACAGCGCATCAGTGTTTTGCAGTCATATATATCCATCAAAATAGAAATATAAGTATTATCGGAGAATTTTAATCCCTGATTTCATTTGTAATGTTCATTCCGTAATTGAGACTTTTTCTGAAGGCATTGTTCTTCATCTATTTACAAGCCTCTACAAATTCTCAAGTCTATCTGTGAAAGTTTCCTTTTTTTCATTCCAAAGATTCTGGATTTGGTTTAATTAAATGACTGCATTGTTTTATTTGAGAACTTGCCAAGCAACAAATCTAATTAATTAACATTCCCTCAAGCAATTTCACTAAACTGTACGATAACCCTTCAAAACTATACTAAGCTGTCTGATTCTTTAAATTATTTGAATCAATAGTCTTAGCTTCTATTTTTTTATTTGCTGCAGAACATTTTGGAAAGAAGACGCTTCGGCAGCCATCTGTGATGTCATAAAAACCAACACAAACGAATAAAAAAAGAACACCGACGCCAATCCAGGAATTCGATAGGAAAAAGTTTCAGACCTCAAACTCTCATTTGCATAGAAAATCGGACAAAAGACCCCACAGCCGCCGTCTATGCTGTTACGAATATCAACTGGAAGAGAATTTATAAAAGATTATCATCAACCCAATAAGCTTGGAATAACAAGTGTTCAACAATAAACTCTGGCTGCTAAACCATCTCAAATGCTGCAAAAAATTTAACAAGAAAGTACAGAAATGAAAAGACCAGACGAAAAAGATGGAGAAAAAAATGAAATACTGAAAAAAAAGAAATGCAGAGCAATAAGAAATATTGTTACATTGTTAGTGTAGATATAATGAACATAATCCAGCCTCTTCATTGCAGAGTTTCTTGGTAAAAAGTGTTTAACCAAATATTCAATAACTCTTCGACACTCATTTACATATTTTCACGACATCATAACTTTTTTTAAATTCTCGTGACTGAAACCCCTGGATGAGTATTGCTACCTACAATTTGTGCCAGAATAAATAAACATTTAGTTGCAAAAATACGATTTCCAACGAAAAAAAGTGTTTTTGATCCTTCATCGAAATGAATGGACCCCGGAGGTCAGTGTCATTAATCATTTTATTATATCTTGGATCATGTTATTCTTGTACACAAATTTGAGCAATTTAGGAAGCAACCGTTGCGCACCAGTAGTGGTTCATTCACAAAAAGAGTTAAACAGTCACGCCAATGATGTCAATGATGGAACACCACCGGTTGATTCTAGTTTGATGGTGTTTATTCGCACACATCGGTCAGTGGTATCAAATCATGGCAGCAGTAACACTTTCAGACAACAAGAAAAAGTAGTACTAGAGAGAGATATAGAGGGAGAGAAAAACGGCTCAGAGTTATTTACTATGATCATCAGTCACCACTACTTGATTCTACAAAGAGACTGAGGGAGAGAATAGGAAAAATCTCAATCTATCTGCTGTCTCAAGGAGGCCAGCTTGAAATTACAAGCTGACGTCTTACTCCTTCGGAGTCGAAAACATAACTGAGTTTGTTTATTAGCATCCCAAAGACTACAAATGCGACATGAAGTTGGATTAAAGTGGGATTCCACACGTTCGAAAAGGTTACACGCACGGGCTTCAAATAACCTGATTCCTAGCGCATGATTCCACAAGAACGTCGGGAGAAGCTGAACTATGTCCACAAGACGAATCCCGTCGTGCAAGAGTCCTTAAGCCTCGACGGGTGATTTCGCCGAGTCATTGGGACAGGCTTGACTTTGTTCACAGGACAGATACTGTTGATGCTCTCAAGACGATCCTGGACAGGTTGGTCTATGGTTACGGGATAAGGGACAATTCATAATGTAATGTTACAGTCTCTATTCGAAAATGACAATGTTTACCTGATCCTAATTTGACTTTTAAAGGTCGAAGGAAGCAATTATCACCTATACTGTAATAACTACATGCAAATGTTTAGTTTGCAGGGTTCAGCCGTTTAGGATCTTATAAAAATATAGTTAAGAACAAACATTCTTGATCTCTACAGTCTATGTGTGTGTTTATGTGTGTGTGTAAATACACGGGCACCAATCATTTCCTCTTTTGATGGTCTTTTTAGATTTTAGTTGCTTTTGCTGAAGGCAGGTAACCATCCCCATGGGAAGATTGGTTCATACAATTTTCCAATCAACTATTTCTGTCCATTTACACATTTATCGATATAGGTTTGAGCATATTGGTGGAGCACAGAGCCGAATGGTGAGTATGCTCTACAAGGTTGTATTCCTAGCCCTACACCAAAATGGACTACCTCACAGGGTTAAATGTTTCCGACTTCTACACTAGTAGCCTATACCTGGGGGCATTATTGTGAATTGAAAGTATTTACCTCAACCGAAATTCGAACTCATTTTGTCGACTCTGTTTCTCGGGCGGGTAACCGCTACAACCCTTAACGAATCGAAATTTGCATATTCAGATACCTATCTCCAGGCCGCAACACGTTCGCACATATTCAAACAATATTGTCCTGGTTTGCCTTCTCTTTCACACGTACACTTAACCAGAGGCAGTTTTTCTCCTTTCTCCTCTCCTCAACGAGGGACTAATGAGACTTTGTATATGAAATATGAGAAACTTTCTTGAATATTTACAACAAGTATATACATCTCCGGATGTGTCAAGACTTGTTTATTCTTCTTTCTATTTACAAATCCCCAATATCCCAGAGGCAGCAGGTGGAGGTTATCTTTCACACTTTCCTTTGTTTCATGAAAAAAAAGAAAAAAAGAAAAAGAAAAGAGAAACGTGCTAATTCGTCCCTACGCAGCTCCTTTCGTGTAACCTCTTCGAATGTCTCTTTTGTGTTACATGGATAAACAAACACATACACAAGGCTATGAAAAGTATATTTATATAGATATTTGTATATACGGATTGATAGGGATATATCTATGTATTTATACAAGAGCGAAAAATCACCTCTCTTTCTCTCTCTATCCATCTATCTATCTATCTATCTATCTATATATATATATATATATATATATATATATATATATATATATATATATATATATGCAGTACATATATATGCGGTACATATATTCAAGCAGTATATATATTTACATATACGCATATAGAACTGATTAAAACCAGTTTTACACACACACATAATTAATTATTTTACCTTCATTTTTTGTCGGTTTTCCCTTCACATTTCTCTTCTCTGTCCCTCTTTGTATTTCTTCTTGTTCCATACTTTCTTTCTTTTCTTCTATCTTCCTACATTCATTTCATCTCCTCTTTTTTTCTCCGTCTGTTCAACCTTTTCTCTTCTTCTTTTCTTCCCTCCTTTCTTTTCGTTCAATTCTTTCTTCCTCTTTTAATCACCCTTTTTTTTATCCCGTTTCATTTTCCCTTTTTCTTTTTTCCCCTCCCTTTCTTTCTTCCTTTTTCATTCGTCAATCCTCTATCCGTAACTGTATAACTTTCTACCAATGCACAAACACCGTTATATTTGCAAGAATATCCTTTCTCTATATTATCTGAGAAATATCCATACCAAATGGTATCTATCCGATCCTAGAGGCACCATGGATGGCATTATAACCAGCTCCCCATCCTATTTCCCCAGAAATTGGGGAGGGGCGTCCCTCAACTACGAATTGCAAAATACTGTAATATTGGCATTGAAATCAGCGTTATTATTCCATTATTTTTTCTAAAAAAAATATGAAACCCATAAAGTTAACTGTATATATATGTACTTTTTTTTACAGTGATCCATTCTAATTCTCAACTCGTAGAAAAAAACAAAAAACGAATAAAGATAAAAATGAAAAAAAAAAAAAAACGAAAGAGAGGCCGGTAATTTCTGCAGAATCGATCATAAATTCTCTTTGTTTTCCATGATCTGGCAAAACACTGTCTTACAACAAAGACTTCCTCTTTTTCTCCATAATAAGTTAACATTGATCTTGACATTTGGAAAAATCATCTCTCCTTTGCCTTTCTCTTATCTCTCTTTTCTCTCTCTCTCTCTCTCTCTCTCTCTCTCTGTGTCTCTCTCCCTCTTTATATATAAGTAGATAGATAAATTCTGCAATTATGAGATATATTTAGAAAAGTAAAGCCAAACATTTTAGTTATGGCTTAAAGGTGTGGTTATTTCTAAAAAGCCTTAAACGGTGCCTTTCATGTCTTCAAAAAGCGAATGTTATTCAGGACAAACTGGTCACGAGTAAATTGAGATAAGTTCAATCATTTAGACATTGATCTTGATTCGAGTTCAAATTCCATTGGCGTCATAAAGTTGTTAGCGAGTGTTTTGAAAAGGAAGGGAAAGTGTTGCTGGGACCCCTTTAGAGGAAAGAGTTAAAGGAGTGAAGTATGAATATGTGTAAAAGGGTGTGTTTGCTGTATGTGTGTGGGGGTTGGGAAGTGTGAAGGGGTGTTCTAGGGTGTGATGTTTTGGGGGTCGATGTTTGGACTCTCAACTTACAGATTCAAGATAACAAACATCTGGAATTTTATGGCATTCATGGAATTGAACTCAAATCAAGATTAATGTACAAATTACCAGAAGCAACACCCATTTTTCAGAAAGTGGACAAGTCAAGAATCACTTTCGCCTTCTGAAGAAATGAACGATTTTGGCCAAGACTTATTATAGATTACTATAGATCCAAATCAAAATCTAAAAAATTGGCATTTCTTATTCCACTGTATATGTGTAACATGTAACATGGCATGCATGTACACATTGTATATATGCATGTACATGTGCATGTGCATGTTGATGCAAATGACGCTTTGTAGCTGAACATGAAAAAAAACAAAAACAGAGAAGCAAATATTACATCTCAGACAAAAATATCATCACGAAGCATATTCCAATGCATTTTGTCGGTTGCCAGCCATCTTTTGAGGGACACTCATTGCAGTGCTGAGATAATTGTGCACTGCCCACATGGTTTTGGTCAAGGAAAGAAATGAGGATATTTCTATGTTGTTGGTTCTTGCAGGAGGGGAGAGGTTTGTATCAGTGTAGGTGAGTGTCAAGCAAAAAAAAATGGGATCGTGAGAAAAGGGGCCGGAAAGTGTTTGACCTTTCTATGGACCTTTCTTATTTGAATCATCGGAGATTAAAAGAAAGACAAACAAATAGCATATAGGAATAACATGTGTTGATAAAATGGTAGACTCCCTATACCTGCACCCCCCTTTTTCTGGCTTTTTTGGGCGTTGGTACTGACACTTGCTTGCCCATTGGGCCGGAGAAGGTGTGTGTCAAAGACTGAGTGCACCGGTGCAATGTGTCAGCCTATGAGGTTATACTGAGGCTGTGCATTGCTACGTGCATTGGGAACTTTTGGGTTCTCTTTGTATAACTCGAGCCAGATGCAGGGAATACAGCGTCCCCGGTGCAGCATTGTTCCATTGCACTTAACGGAACACATCGGTCTCATGCCTGACGCTTTTCTGTCGATGATTGCTTTGGTTGCTCAGCAAACCAAACCAGCGTCGGCCGGAGCCATCTTTCCTGGGTGACTCCTATTTTCCCCTCGTAAAGCCTCAACCTGATGTCACATTTTGCTCTGGTGGGAGAGTTAATAAATAGCTCATATAAATTGAACGTATGTAAAGATTGAACGATTACAATATAACTCCTCTCTTATGGATTTACTTACTGGGTTCGGGATCCATGCATGATATTCTTTTACTTAAGGGAATCCAAAATTGTTTCAAGATTTGCAATCCTTGGTAGTTTACATGGTATTTTCAAAGCCCATTTTATCTAGTCTTTACTGTTCTTTGAACAGTAAATCTGATATTTCCGTTTAGTAGCCGAATCAGAACCATCTGAAATAGCATTGATTCTTCCCGTTCAATTCTGTTACCAAACGAAACTCTTTGCTTCAGTGATTCTTTGTCTCATCAAAGACTTCCGCTTTGACCCAAGCCAAGGAGAAGATCAAGAACTTTTCGGAAGATCGTAGTTCTCTCTGAGCTTTTACAATTTTCAAAACCGATTCTTCGTCTTGAATCACTCCATCTGGCCTGGCGAGCCGGAAGTGGATTAAGATGAATTGCTGAAGTAGAACAAAAGAGAATAAGAAATGGATGAACGGAATAAGGCAACCATCGACCCCTGAAGTACAAGAGAAAGAGTAAAAAAATTATATTACCTGTAGAACTTTTATTTCTTTGAATCAGTTCAAAAGTAAGAGAAAGAATATCCTAATATATAACACCAGTCTGTTAAGGTATAATCAATGTTGTATTACAATGTTTTGTCAACAATTCCAAACACGTATGATATTAAAACAATAATGTTGTAGGGATAATAGTTTTGTATTTTTTTTATTATTGTTCATATCGAGTTGTTGAAAGAGAGACAGTGAAACGCGAATAGATAAAACAGCGTCTGGTTCTGGAAAACTCATTATACAGGCAGAATAAATGACCCTGTGAGGTAATCTTCGTCCAAACACTGAGTAGTAATTACCTTCTCAATTACCAGAAAGGAGGGAAAATGTAGGCAACTTAGAAAGGTGAATACATTAATCAATTATTTGCGATATTAAGTCAGGAATTGTTTTTGACAGCCAATGAGTCAGTGTGAACCAAATCGGATTAGTTTGCCGTGGCCACTTCTCATCACATCTCACAACAAATGTTTTCATACAAAAACAGAAATAAAGAAATAGCGTGAGATGCAAAAATCGGATGAATAAAAAAAGAAACAGAACGCGCTTCTCTTCTTTGAGTTTCTTCATTCACAAAACAAAAAAGACCTAGAATCTCACACGCCGTTTCTCTTATCCATTTAATTGATATTGAGATGGACAAAAAATCATACGTAGGTGTATATCTTTGTGTGTGTGTTTCCAAGGCAATATCTGAATCTGAAGGTGCAGATACTCACCAAAGTCTCCAACACACTAAATAATTGAGCTATCACAGATCATCGTTATTTTGTCTGGATAATAACGTAAAATAAAACCTGCACCTTCACATGGGCTCCGCAAACTTTGTTGCTAGACCCGAGCCACGACCCTAAATGGCGGTCTCTTCGTTAATCCCGGTGCATTGTAGCTACAAAGGGGGAACAAATTATAAACAGACTGGAGACGCACTAACGACACTTCAGTCTGATATTGATTTTACAAACTCATGCTGTTGTCTATAATAAGGTCACCCGTTTGACTGCAGAACTGCAGAGAGGAAAATGGTTTCATTTTGCTTCAGAAAATCATATATATACATTACAAACATATTGTTCCTCGCACTTGTTCTAAATGCACAGGTAACCGTGCAAACCTCAAAAGGGTATAGCTTATTTAAACGTGTTCATAGGATCAATCTTTTCAAATAATTCTACCAAAAACAATTTCGTTCCGACGCCCCATTTTTTTCCATGCGAGTATAACCTACGAAAGACAGTTGAATTGACAAAACAATGCGTTGATAACAACAAGGCCACAAGAGAATTGAATCAGTAATGTGAATAATTATCGGTAAAAGAGCTTCTTCTTACCATATGTCTGAGTGGGCAGATATTCTGATTCCTTGGAGAGCACGTAGATAAGTTGATCATGAGTCGAGCACACATGTTCTCACCTTTAGAAGAGTACATATATACTCTGATCCTAGACAGAGCTCACACACACATACACACACACACACAAACACACACACACACACACTGATCCTACGAGGATTATACAGATACTTTGATCCTAGGCAGAAGTGGTGATCCCAACGTAGCAAATCCTATTACTCATCTTAGAATCTCAAAACTAATAATAATGCATAATTTTTATTCAATGAGGGCAAAGAATACGCTCTGGCCCTAAGAAGATCACACTGATACGCTTATTCTTGGAAGACTATACAGATATCCAGATAGCAGACAACGCAGGCATATCTTCTGATCCTGGGCAGCCCTCACAGACACTGATCCTAGAAAAAGCACACAGATACCCTCATCCAGATCCAAGGTAATGCATATGAATACATCTGTCCTAGGAAGATCACACAACCACACACTGATCTTTGGAAGGGCACACAGATACTCCGAACCTGGTCAGAGCGCACAGGTACTCTGATCATTGGAAGAGTACCTATTATACTCTGATCCTAGGTAGAGCTTACAGATCTTCTGATCCTGAACAGGGCACACATATACTTCGCTCCCCAACAGCGCAATCACACACACTGATCCAAGAAAAGTACACTGATACTTTGACCCGAGGCAGAAGTTCTGATCCATACGTAACTATTCGCATTATCATTCTCAGAATCTCTAGACTAATAAAGATGAAAGGGTCTCTTGAATATCAAACCAAGGCAATATTGGCGCTTCATGATCTTCAAATCACGCCAACCAGTCCTCCACTTCACACGGTTGATTAACTATTCGCATATCAAGTCCTGTGAGTTTGATTGCTTACTCAGATTTGGATGGCCGACGGAAATACAATAATTCAACGTGAAACTGCCTTTGCTGGGGTTGGGGGATATCAAAAGACTGGATCACCGTGCTCCGTTTCATTAGCCAGCGTTCATTTGGTATCCAGGCCGGTCGGTTAGTCTTTCATTGGGTAGCCACACCAGTTGAGTGATCCAAGACAGACGTTTGACATTATTCCCTTTTATAGCGGTGTAGACGGTCAAAGTCCTGTACACAAACACGTACTCCCATACTGGACGGAGTTCCAAATTCAGAATGTCATATTATTTGAATAATAGAAATTCCATTGGAGCCAATATGGTAAGGAAATTTATTGCCTTCCTGTATATTTTTTCTTTTTGTAAAAAAAAAAAGAGTTCGTCATGAAAAAAAAAGATAAATAAATGAAATAAATGTGCCCCCCAAATGTAAATAGGAAATTAAATAATATAGAGAAGAGTATGAAATACATCACTTAATAAGAAATTTAACAATAAAGAAATAACTATAATAGGACGCATACAATAGTGATAGATCAAAGCACAAAATAAAAAACACAAGTTTAGAAATAGGAACTTTGAAAACATAAAAAAAATAAACAATAAGACCTAAAAATGGAAACAGAAAAAATAAACAAAAAACAAATTATTTTAAATTTTAATTTTCGAAAGAGTCTTTGGTTTGGAGGAAAAAACAATACACAAACAGAGAAACAAGACAGTACTGAAAAATGAAAATTAACTCTTTTTAGTCTGTCAAACCAATGAAGTAAAAAGCACAACTCCAATCAAAAGATCAACTGCCAACTTTTGAATAAAATGAACATAGAAGCAGCCATCATATATAGATGAACGAAGACGGTCAAAGCTCCGAAAATTCAGATTATTCCACCGAATGAAAACAGAGAGAATCCGAACTGCATATGCAGATATTCTAAATTTAAACGTTTTGGGATCTTCAATCACCTTCATGTCTGCAGTGAAAAAACACGGCCACTCATCTTTTGCACTATTTCAAAGTGTGCCAACGTTCCCCCAGTTGCCTAATACAAGATTATGAGGGCTCACAGTGAAAGTTTTTCAAAAAAGAGGGGAACAAAGTTAGTGATTGCCGGAAAAGTATCCATTCCTGGGGCCACGGTTAAATGTTTTAAAATTGACTCCATTATATTGCTAGAAAATGATATTGATTGATATCAGGAATCAAAAGTTCATAATACGAATTGATTTTTTGCTGCATCACCTTTAGTATAGATTGATCTTTAACAAACCAAACGAAAACTACAAAGGAATTTTGGTCATCATCATATTTGAAAATCTGTTTGATGAAATTTGCCAATGGATGAGAATTTGCCCTCATTAAGTGCATCAAAATCATTTTGAAATCCACAAAATTCAGGATCGACTGTACATCTTCGTAGCTGCACAATATAAACAGAAATTTGAATCTCTTTTGTTAAATATTTGATTGCATATCGTAATCCTACGAGAATGATCACTCTAGTAATGCAGTTGTGGTAGGATTGATGAGTATCAGCAGTAGAATGGAGTTTAGGATGGATTACATTCTTCTTCTTTTTGTGGCTGTTTCTTCAACAGTTCATAAATACTGTTGAAATAAACCGTCTTGATACCATGATATATTTTTTTCGAGATCTCAGATTTTATTTCCAAAACGATAATATTGATATCACCATAGATCTCATGTAGGTGATTCAGCTCATCCCCGTATTGAGTGCTACAAATTGCACTGAGAAATAAATTTTCCAACATTGCAAAGATTTTGAAGCTGCCGATGGAATCTTACCCTAATCGATCACACCATTGTAATTATAGCATCGGAGTTAATTCATTTTGCATGGATCTTCAACAATCACAGAACGGCAATCAAAACCACCTTTACAGTCACCAATTAGTCCAATCATCGAATAGTTTGATCTGTTTCGCTTTTTGACATAGAGGGTTCTTCCACCAAGGGATGTTGTCTTAATTTTCCGACAATAGTTCAAAGAGGAATTTGAAGAACGCATCACCTTACATGCTTCCAAATTTCTGAACAGTTAGCAAGCCGATGTCCATTACAATTGTCATCTTTGCACTTCGAAAATCTTTTGACAAATTAATGAATCTAATATCGATAAAAGTTAAAAACCAAAATTTGTAAATTGTACTACACAATTCTCACTCTGAAATCCACAGTCAATTTCTCAAATCTAACAATTGATTATAATTATGAAGTCTGAATAGTCCATCGTGGGACACAATGCTTGTCAAGCAAGTATGTCTCGTTGTGTGCATATTCCCCAGCATCGAAATCTCTTTCAGTGGTTTCCTGAATGGAACCAAGTATTTTATGTATGCATGTATATATGTGTGTATATAACGAATCTTGATAGACAATATGGAAACTCAAAAAATTGGGAGAAAGATAGGATTTGATGGAAACAAGGTTCAGAGAGGATTGGGGGTGATACGTCATTATTTTTATCATTATTTTCAATATCTCATCCTTTACTGGCAAAAAAAGAATCATTATGCTGGTTTAAGAGTTCAATTAAGTTGTGTATAGGAATTGAAAATGAGTGGGGTTTTCTGTGTTTGTATACAAACTCGGATCTAGTGATTATGTTATTATGTTTTTGGGTATGTATGTACGCAGCATATGTAAGTGTATGATGTGTGTTGGAGACCTATGTGTTTTTATGGGTCCATTCGGCGTGGGTGCGTCAATTATATTATTCAGTCTGGAGATTTGGCGAAAAAACAAAACAAAAAAACAACAAACATTGCACATATGATAAAGAAAAGCTGAGGAATAGAAAGAGATCTTACAATACAATTTCATCCTTCTGCAGTGTTGCCAGACGTCTGCCGGACTCTTAAGAAAAAAGCGAAAATCAAAATAAAATTAAGGATCTTCCTAATTATTTTAGTGTTTTTGCTTACATTCTGCTTACAGTGCTTTTGATGAATATTTCCGAATAATTTCAGGGCCATCTGGGACACCATCTTGAAAATCTCACATTCCCAGTTGTCAGACTGAGGTAAACACTCGATGCGTTATTGAACACACTTGGTACTATAAAAAGCCATCCAAAGAAATTGTCTAGGGAGAAAAATGAACAGAGTAAAGGATAATGCGAATATTTCTTGGACAACATTTTGAATATCTTATCTTCAAGTGGCTAGGAAAATTGAACATAATTTTTTGCTGGTTAAACATACCTTAAATCACATGAAAATTGCTTTCAACATTCGAGTTTTGCGGGAATCTCGTTTTTCGACACGTACAGCTGGAAAAATTCCTCTCATTCATTAACCATTTTTGCCCCCCCCCCTTTTTTGGCTGTAAAACAAAGTTTAAGCTAAAGTAAAAGACAACTAGTAATAGATAAGAGTTAAATATGTGGGTATGAACATTTGGTTTCTCATACAATTATTCTAATCAGCGTGAAAATTCCATTCCATAAGTGGCATAATTAACAGCACTCTAATGTATTCCCGAGAGAAAATAAAATCTAATATTTGAAAATTTGACTTATTTTCTAAGGTTTTCGCTGCTGTATTAATTCAGTGAGTGTTTAATGAAATGAATTCAAACCTGATTAGGAGATAAAAGTTAAATAACCGAGTTTTAATCCAAGTTTTCAAAAATTTCAGTAGGTGAATCATTTATGTTCGTTTTAACTTCTTCCAAAAGTGCTGTCGAAACTGAAATTGTGTTAGACAGTTTTCTCAGCAACAACCAAAAAAAAGAGTTCCATGAGAATTTTAATATTATATTACTTCACGCATGCTTTATACACGTTAAAAATTGCTTGTGAAAAGTGAGTAAACAAAATATAGTTCAAAGTCTGAGATTTTATCAAACTTTATAGAAATATCTGGAGCATAATCCCATATCCTATCCTAACAAAGATATGAACAAGAACAAACCACACCAAAATGAGGAATGTAAATCGATATGTATGACACGGACACCCCTACTGAAATTTGAACTGACGGTCAACTGATGTCCACTAGGCTGTCTTATTGATCTAAGTAAATTGAAAAGTCTTGGATATGAACGAGAATTCAACATCTTGATGATTAAACATACTTATACAAAAATGGTGTAATCGTTTTGGATATAGTATTGAAACAGTTTGATCGTCTGAACGGGGCAGCCGAAAGGGGAAAGAACTTTATTTTCTTGCATTACACAATGTCGGTGCTCATATTGCAAATGCAATGCAGCAAACAATTATAAAACTACGACAAGAAGTTCTCGTGCAGCGTATACTCCAATGCTGTATGCCGTCAAACTTTCATTTGGTTTATTCTGTGCAACATATCTTTTCTGGTTAACAGTTGAAGATATTGCAGAAATTACCCAAATCAGCACTTTGATCGTTCTTTTACGATGGAAAACACAAACCAGCTGCAAAATAACGTGAAGTCATGAGACACGATTTGAATGGTTCAACAATGAAGCAACAAATCCACATAATAGAATATTTCATAAAAGAGTCTTGGCGAGTTTACTAATACACAGGCTCACACGCTCACACAGATATAGGTGTGCATTGCAGAATTGGTCTCTCTTATAACTCAGACATTTTGCAAATTTTGAGAGAGAGAGAGAGGAAAAGAGAGAGTTAGAGTGTGTAAGCGAGTGAGCGAAAGGGATAGTAGACCTTTTGATCCGATGGGACATGCTGTAACCCCACTCATACTTTTACATCCAGCGTAATTATTTATTACACACTCCATCCTTGTCCGATTTTGCTTGAAATCATTTCTCAAAAATTGGCCATGTGCACGGGGAATAAAAATATGATTCCAACCTACCAAAACAACCTTCACCCGACTCTCCCTCCTATTTGCGATGATAAGCTTTACGTTCATTTCTTGCTGTTAATCTCATTCATAGCTCTCTTTGGCATCAATTGTTAAACATTAGTTTGTAATGGATTTTTGGTCCATTAGATTCGGGGGAGTCCGTCTCGCTGCGGAATTTTCAATCATCATTGCCAGTTGTTTAGTGAAATTGGATTCAAGCCAATGGGATGTGATCCAATGGAATTTAATCCATTTGGTTCATATTTTTACGGTAAAATCTGGAGTTAACAAAGAAAAATCAATTGATCCCGGGCATCATCGCTAAATTGGTTTCCTTTCTTTTCATCTATCCATCTCAGTCCATTCATATCTATCCATCAATATATCCCAGAATATTCATATATATTTACTTATTTATCTGTTTCTAAACCTATTCGTACCTGTTTATCGATCTATCTCCAATGTTTGGATTCAGTGATCTCTATGAAGCTGTTCATGGTACAACCAGTCAAGATCAAAATGCCTGCACCAATATCCTGTCACGAGATGAGTAATACAACAGAGCTACGTTATAGAAGCACATCATGAGGATGTAATTCAAGGCCTTAATAATAGTTTTTGACATTATCTTGATGACTATCGCTTCACTAAAGGCACCAAGTAATTGATTAGTCTATCAGTATGCAGTAACGAAACCAACTCACTGCACTAGCAATAGTTTGGAAGAGTAGCTTACTTATCATTACCTAACGACATTTGCTAAGTAAATATTTTTTGTAATTTATGGAAACGTAATTAAATCGCGCCATGAAGGATAGAACTCTCAACAATAGTCTTCGAAGCTTGATTAATAACCATTGCCGCACAACCATCAGTGAATTAAGCTCAGTCTGATACAAGGCAACAATCATGGTGCACCCAATAAATATCAAACAAATCACACTACCAATGACTGGCCCGTTACCACCACCACCACCACCACCACCATCATCATCATCATCATCAGCAGCAGCAGCAACCTTATCGCACCCGTCGTTGAACATAAATCTTCCCGAAGACTCGCCGGACCACTCTTCCTAAGTAACCTCTACGAACAAAGAATTTAGAAGTGATGAGAAGTAGATAGAATAAGAATAACAGAAATAGAGAAAGGGTAGCACAGAGAAAGGTAGAGATGTAGAGAGAGGAGAAGAAATAAGTTGAGAGAAAGTGACGTGGAGAATCGATGGTAAAGAAAAAGAGGGAAGATTAAGAGAGATAGAGGGGGTTGTACAGAGAATTGTAGATATTGAAAGAGATACAAATTACTCTAGGGAAAGGACAAGAAGCAAAAAAGTGAAGGTGGTGCACAATAGGGGGTCGGGATGCTGGCTGCCTCGCCAAGGTGTCTGTTTTGCACTGCACAGCAAATTTTCTATTTGTAAAGAACTTAAGCAATTGTTTCGGGTTCGCCTTTCTGGAACTAAGTGGGATTAGCATAATTTCTGAAGTGCTTGCTCCTTACGCCTAGACACTCTTTTCTGTCAATAGATTCTGTAGCTGTCATAGTTATTATCGAGATGCTTCTTCGGCGTATGAAGTTGTGCATCTAAGTGCACAGAACTTTGTAGTCTGCAATAACGTGGTGAATTATAAGTGAATGTGTCATCCTCCTTTACCCACCCCAGGGCTTTGACATTCCGATACACGTGCCTTGTGTATATATAAGATGGGTGGGGTTTTCTGTTTCGTTTACAAGTGAAGAAACACAATTGATTCAGTGATACAGAGGCATTTGTACACTTATTCACAAAAAGTGCCGCTTAAGCAAAACGAAGGTACAGACTACATTTAGTTCAGATCTCACTTTTCAAATTCTTAACTGTAAGGTATTACTTCGTCATGATGGGGCTGCTTATTCAGCAATATCCAAAAATGATTTTATGCATTCCGGTCGGTAGGTGCAAATACTGTTGGTGATTTCAATCAACCGTATACAAAAACGTTCTCATAACATACATATGTATTAATGCAAGAACAACGTCAACATTTATACGTGCAAACACACATGTACACATAAATATATATTTATATGAGTGTGGTCACACACACGCACACACACACACACACATATATATATATATATATATATATATATATATATATATATATATATATATATATATATATATGGGGGGGGTGTTTGTCTGTATGAAAATGAAGGTTCAGCAGTTTACAATGATTCTTTACTACCACCATCTCCTAAGAATGAAATTACCAGAGACTTCACTCTTGAAAGGAGCAACGAAGAATCTCTAATAAGATTCTCCTCCCCCTCTCTACCGTCAGTCTCACTCTCTACAGATTCAATCTACGCTTCTCCGCCTTTTCAAGATGTTTATTCATGTGTTTCGACGTGAAATTCTACCAATACAATGGCTGTCTTTTTCACTCCTTAGAAAATGGTGTTCTGGAACCATGCCATAATCAAACAATCGTAGTTAGTGAAGCGAACCCCAGCTTATCATCCGACACTGCAAAATGTCAAACACGTATCCGAAGCTCTCTATAGGGAACGTAGTCAGTCATTCAAGGTGTTGCAGATATATCGCAAGTGGCCTTACGTCAATTTTACAAGATAAATCAGTTGTTTACAGCAGGGGTCAGCGAACAATTTTTCATTTCAGCTGGTCTGCCAATTTCAGTGAATATTTGACGCTGCCTACACATTTCTCTGCAAAGAAGGAAATTTGGTTTTGAAAAAAAATCTCATTTTTGAAGTGGCCTCAAATAAATCAATGTTCTATGACAGAAAAGGTTGCAACGCTTTGCATTCCTGCTTTTCTCTAAGAATACACAACTTTTGAACCACAATTGAACGATACCCCTCCTCTGTCTGTCCGTCTGTCTGTCTGTCTGTCTCTCTCTCTCTCTCTCTCTCTCTATATATATATATATATATATATATATATATATATATCGTACACCCTTATTTACTATGACTCCCATCAACATCCTCGCCCAAATTCGAACCAGGTTCACTGATTTCATTTCAACCAAAATGTGCGTTCTTAATTTTTTTTGATATGATAAACAACAATATTGCTGGATGCAATCATTACTTGATGTTTCGCTCATCATTTGAAAAGCACGGCCGCTTTGTGTATGTTGCTCAATCTGACCCTAAATACAGTATAAAAATTATTTACATTTGTAGAAGAGAAATTTGTTTTAGCTAAATATTCCTAAAAATTCCTTTTGTTTTACAAAGATGAAATCCAAGAGGACAGCGAGCAAATAGAAACGCTCAATTGCCAAAGGTCATATGAAATACATTAAAAGTTTTAATAGATTAAAAGTCGTGCGTTTATGCTGTGATGAATTCATCAAGTAAGCTTTTGTGGAATGCTTCTTTTCGCCCACACTTATTTAATTTTCTGGTATTTGTGGCTGGGAATTGACTCACATAACCTGACAGTTATATACTTCAACAAGAATATATTCGTTAGAAGCTCTTCATATCAATATATGTTCAGCGCTGCTTGATAGCTTCCCAAGGACATCTTAATGAATGATTTTTATCAGGGAAAATAATGGAAAAAGGACTAAAAGAAACTTACGATAGGGAGGAAAACGTTGGAATGAAATTGTGCAGAGGATTTTCAATTAAAACAAATTGTTTCCTTCTAATGTATATCTCCCTTTGTGCTTGGCCCTCATGGTGATCTCCTCGATAACACCTTGACGCCAATGATTTTCCAAATGAGAAATTTGTTCATGTGTCAGCAGCAAATATTTTGATTGACAAAGGTTTCAAGTGAAAGTCACAGGAAAAGGCAATGAGTGCATTATGGGTAAAGTTCAAATCAACTGATGTCTTGAATGTAACAAATTTAAAGTAAAAATTGATGAAACCTGATGAATATTTCTGATCAAAAGATTAGTTTCTGCTGCTAATGTTGTGAATTATAACCTTTTTTGCAATATTTTCAGGATTATTAACTTCAATGCAAAAATTTGTCGTTATATGAAACTCATCATTTTAGCTTAGTTGGTAAGAGTGTCTATTGTAGCTTATAGTGGCATTGTTACAGAGAGTGAGGGAGTAAAAAGAGACGGAGGGAGAGATTCAGAGGCGGAGAGATAGATGTGAAAATAGTCAGGTTCGCTGATAACCCTTTTTCGCCGGCATAAATGCTGGATGATAAATAATTCATCGCCTTTCTTTCTAAAATTCTCTAGTAAGAAGAAAATACTGGTGAATACTTGTAAAGTAGAGTCTGACTTTTACGAGGATATACCTAGTGTTAATCAGTACATTGTTATTGTTGATCAATCTATAGTTATTTACCAGGGTGAAGAGTATTATGTAATAGTTTCAGAGCCTTGTCTGGAAGACACACACTTCATTCATCATCTTGATAACTGAGCTACGTTTCACTACATAGATGTTTGACCATCAATTCGAAGCTGTTGGTGGCTATGCAAATGTTTTCACGAGCAGAGATTTACTAAAGCAGGGGGTGATGTTGAAACATTATTCCATTCAAATTCTTGCAGGGCTACCAAATGCGTTGATTTTAAGTAAGATTCCGAACATTCTTCATCCCAATTTCTTAAAGATCCCTACATCTTATTATAGAAGGGCCACATCTTACTTAGAAAAGTCTATCAGGAACAGAAAGATCACTATTTTTGTTTTCCTAATGTCCAAATTCACCGACGCAGAAGCAAAAAATGGAATTTTTGATTTCATAATCCCGAGATTAATATTCATATAGACGAGATAATATTCAGTTAGCACGTATCATGAGCCGTGAATCATGTTTTGTCACGGATGGATGTCTCAAAACGAGAATTACATGTCAATCAATCTCTGACCCACGCATGCGCAGTCCTTTTTCCTATAATAACTGACCAGTCAATTTTGGACGCCGATCAGCTTCTGTTCTTCTGTGTGAAATATCGCCTTATTATCGAGGGATTTATTTTTATTTGCTTTTGTTTCTTCCGTGCTGACAGTTATTTCAGCAAAATTCCAAAGTATTACCACCACGGTAATGTTGGATAGATTATCATCTAGGAAATAACTTAAGAAATGACAATTTGGTTTGGGCGGAAAAAAGCTAGACACTTTTATACAGAGGAAAAATCAATGGATCTGAATTTGACTTACGCTTAACGAAGACAGAGTACTAGTCTGCTTGCATTAATCGATTACTAGCTACACTTGAATCAGGTTCTGCAGAAAGAACAACTTGCATTGAACCTGGTTCAATCAAACAAATCTATGTTCCTGTTTCCCACTGCACATAACATAACATAATATAGAAAGTGGCCTATCAAGTCACTTTACCATTTAGAAATTGTTTCTCTGACTATGAAGGTACAGAAATATTTTTTTCCTGATCGCAGATATCTTATCATGTAAAACACTTGGTTGGTTTTTTGTCCGTTTGATTGCCCGTCTGTTTTGTTTTGTTTTTTGTTGTTGCTTTTGTTAGTGGTCACGCTGAAACCAATGGATGTATAAAAGTGAAGAGCGGAAAATAGATGATTAAGTTTGGCAAAATCTCAAATTTTTTTCTAACTGGTTTGCTCAGTGTTTCATTTCTGATGAACAGAGTTCTTTCTCAAAGAAACGATAAACCAATTCAGTATTTTATAAAACAAATGTGCTTACAGTGAAAAATATATATTGGTTGAATTCTGTTGAAATAAATATGAGTATGACTCCAGAGAGCCGAGGACAAAGAATCTATCCGTAGACAGAGGCAGGAAAAGATTTTGGGTGAAATACATTTGTCAATTATTGGAAGTGTTTGATGTCTCTTGTAGCTTTTCATTATAATATTCCAAACTTTTAAAGATTTTTCGTTTTTTTTTTTTTGCTGTAGAGCCGTAATTATCAATTGTCTCTTCCAAAGTATTAGTATTGAGTTCGATCCTCACCAGGGGCTCCATACTTGTATTGTGCCAGACTGACTAGATCTAAGTATATAAATTGGGTAATAGGCTGTGGAGTACAGTATCTCGTTGGTTTTGTGAAGTTCACTTCACCCCACTTTTTCACCTTTATGGTGAGTGGGAAAAAAGCGATATCAGCCTTTAGCAATTATTTTTGCAGTGAACCGTTACAAAGGCACCTTGACCCCCTGCTCACTTTTTTACACCTAAAGATTGTTATCCTACGTAGATGGAGTATTCTAGTTTCTTCAGCTCTGCGTCTTCAGTTTTTATCGCTGTGAGTGATGTCTGTTTTTCATGACATTTGTTTCACTGAAGTTACAGCTTGGACCAACTGTTTTGCTTTCTTTCCAAACATCAATTTTGGAGTTCAACTCAAAAACCCATTAAATATCTTCTCTCCCGAAACAACTCCCAAATATGTATTCGATAACTCTAGCGGGCTTTAGTAGATTTCAGCGATTATGGTTTTCTTCTTCGTCTGAGTGGACAAATGGAAGTTTCTTTTTGCGACACGTGTTCCCTGTGCTAAAGACAGTTGGAAATAAATTAAACAAACTTTGGTCACAGAATAATCAGTTCGGGGAAACAAGCATTTGGTTTGCTGCTCCTTTGATACTAAATGCATGCCTTCGAGCTGAAGGTGCCTGCAGGGTGGAAAGGACAGCGTCTCCTATGAAAACTAATAATTACTTTATTCCCTGCAAACAGCTCATTTTGACACGCAACGGAATTTGAAGATTTGATGCGTATTGCGCCTTTGACGTTGAAGACATTATTTATTCTATTTTCCATATATTTTCCCTGACTATTATCTTCATCTTTGTTGTCTTACCTTCCATTATTGGATATTTTCCCGGGACAGTTTTCTTCATCTCTATTGTTTCAACACTACGTTTCGACTTATATATTCTTCAGTATTACTCTATTGTTTCGATATTAAATATTATCATTGCTTCATATACGTTTTTGATTGTTGTTTTCATAGTTTTTTTAAACATAGGATTTAGGCAGATACATTATTCTCTGTTGTTTGGAATTCCGAGATGGAATTCTCAGATTTACATTATCCTTATATATATATATATATATATATATATATATATATATATATATATATATAGAGAGAGAGAGAGAGAGAGAGAGAGAGAGAAAGAGAGAGAGAAAGAGAGACAGAGATAGAGACAGAGAGGGAGAGATGTGTCTGTAATTGTATTTGTAAGCACGCCAGATAGTGGTGAAAAAAGAGTTATGGTAATACATATAAACTCACTCCAGCAGTAGCATCATCAGCTATCATTAACCCCGGAGCGAGAACTGGCCTATTTATTTTTATCAGATGAAGTATTACGATCATGTTCTTCTCAAACAAAGGGGTGGTCAGACCCCATTAGAGTTGCATGATGATTATTGGATTTTGTTGGGAATATTAAATTGATTATGAATATAATTTTTCTAATCTCTAGACGGATATTTACTTTTATGGGTGTGCATTGTAAAATGGCCAGAATGTTTCACGATCATGCCATGAATACAAATTCCGTCTTGGATATATTTTTTTTATTTTATCTACAATGAAGAGTTCAGGCCGTAATCAATATTTTGCAATTTTCGTGTTGAAGTAATTTGTTTCTATGTTCAGTAACAGTAGGACTACAACTGAAGACTAATAACACTGAGTGAGGGGAATAAAAAAAAAAGGTTTTCCGTGAACTTTCAGTATTTTTTTTCTATTATTCGCCTTAATCTTTTTTTAGAGTTGATTTTTAGGTTATTGTATCTGTAACAAGTAAAAGCAGGAAACGAAATAAATATTTCTTCTTTCAATATTCTTCCTGCTTCCAATCAGTAACTCCTCTGTTACTTCTTGATAAATGCCAGTTGTTGAGATGAATAATTTTGACCGTGAGTGAAACAAATGATGTAGCTATAATTCTTGACTGGAATCTTACTCTCAATCTCTTTTTACAACCGTTTTAGATCATTTTTTTTATACCCAAAGCAATCTTTCGGAATATCGTTAAAGATGAAAACAACCTCGATAGAATTCATTCAACATTATCCGCAACATCAATACTTTAAAGCCGTACTTTTGTATAACTTGGGTTCAGATCAGCATCATAGCCAGAGCAAGAATAGTCTCCACATCTGAAAAAAACAGCTAAAATTTGTCCTCTTCAAAAACTGGCCCATAACATAACATAACAAGGGCCTTATTGATCGAAAGTACCACTCATTACTTCTCCGTAAGAGGAAAACAAAAAAAACTACAAATCTTATACTATTTTCTAATTTCAGTGGTTGAATGGATGTTCTACTTCTTGAATCGCAACTCAACACAAACCATGATTCTGCAACATTGTAGAAACATTCTGATGATCGTAATGAAAGAATAGTAGTAAATAATCGTTGTGTGCTCTATATAGCCGTGTTGTGTCTGAAATATATATTAGAAAACATAATTTTCTCCATGTTATCACATTGAAAATTATTTCACTAATTAACTTTACTAATTCTGAATATTTGTTGCTGGTTATTTTCAGGTTTGTTACTTTTAGAATAACGTATCAGTCTTTTTAATCCTCGGCGTTTCTGTTTTGTTTTAAATTCTGAGGTGAATTATTTTCATTTTGCTACATATTTTCCGAAATATCTTCTTCATTTCTGTTGTTTTTACCATGTTATTGTACAGTTTTAAATGACTAATACGTTTCTATTTTCCAAATGGGCTTATCTAACAAATGTGATATTAAAATGAAAGACACTTTTTCATAAACAAATCATTCAAATTTTTTGTGGTCCAATACCACGTGCATGTGATCCCGTACCAATCAAACGCCTGCTGGTTGGAGAACCCTTCTCTAAACTTCTATGATAAGTACTTTATCTGATTTTGTCAGGGATATTGTGCAAAAAAATAAATGAAAATTGCAGAATAAATTCTCCAAACTGATTGAGTTGTTTTTGAAAAAGCAATAACGAAAAAGTGACGGTTTCACTGAAAACTTAGCACATGAGATTTCAAAAAGCCTGCAAATTTGCATAAAGTTTATTTCATCGTCAAAATCTTTGTGTTATTATAAAGAATAAAGATTACAGAAAACTTTTTCTATGAGAAAAATTTATATCAGAGATTTTTCGGAGGAATAGAGTTATTTATAAATATTGAAACGTCGTAAATTTATCATCCGGAAAATTTTCCAATATTTCAGTAATGCAAAATGGTAATTTATATAATAACATTGTTTCAACAATAAAATATTAAATTTTGAGAATGCTATATCCCTGGCTATTCGAAAGGGAACTATTTAATTGATTCTACCATTTCCACAGTGTCTCAACAAGACACAAATAAAAGTATATATCATATGATATCCCTGAGTGTCTTTTTTGAACATATTTTAATAATTTTGCAGTTTCTGATATTCTCACACTAAACTGACGAAAAAAAAATCAGGTTTAGTACTTACCATAATAGTTTGGACAAGCTATTCTCAACATAGGGTGCACATCCAGCAGGGGGTAATCAAAATGACGGTAATTTGACAAGGTCAATTTGGAATTCAGGTTAGATAGGCAAAGGGCGTTCACTGGCTAAGAATTGATTCATGTCAAGATTTGAATAATTGAGTCTGAAATCTTCAGAAGAATTCAAATATTGTTTTATTGAATTTTGCTTGATATTAGCGGAATCCAAAGGATGTCCCAAGGAGGATCTGTAGAATCATTGTACTTAAATGCAGATGACCCTGACTGATAAAAGAAGATTGAGTTTAATGAACTGGAGATGACAAAGGAAATCATGAATTTGCTAAGACTATTTGCGTGTCAGATGATGATCTAATTAACGATTTCGAAACCAAAAAATGTTGGCCTTTATCTTTGTAGTATTTATTCATTGCATGAAAGGGTTTCTTTCCATTCATTTAATGTTTGGAGTTCTTCCCTGGGAAAACCCTCTGGTTTTTAGAAGTGGATAAAACGGTTTGTTTTGTGTGAATGAAAGAAAAACTGACTTATTACTACTGACAGTGTTAGCCACTGTTGCTGAACAAACGAAGAGAAGAGCACCACTCACAGAAAATTCAACAGGAAAATGAAGTAAAAAAACGGCTTATTTCCAAAGATGTTACAATGACACCTGAAACTAAAGAGTTTGCAGTCAACCATTTTGACATACATTTTTATTGTTTTTACCAGCTACATGTTGAACTGATCTTCCTGTCCTTTAATGAAACTCCATTATTGCCAATTCTGTTAAGACTCTCTTCACAGAGTGTTGTTGATAGCTCGGGCTGTTTGAGAAATTATGGCAAGTTGTTTCAGTAATATGACCACGGTTGTTTACATCTTTGTTGAGTTAATTTCATTGTATAGTGTATTGTTGAGAAAGACACTATGCCTTTTGTATTGGCTTCCATTCTTATTTTTGCACAGTAAGACCTAAAACTCTAGTTCCTATTCTCAAATGCCCTTTGTTCAATAGTTTTTCTGAGCTGCAACAACTGCTGAAATTTGCTCACATTCTTAATTATCTCTTTGCAGTATCTGTAAATTTCTGTGGTTTTTCTTCTGTCTTTTTGTGTAATATTCTCTCTCATTCGTATACACACACACACACAAACAAACACACACACACAAACAAACATGCACACTTCTATCTATCTATCTATCTATCTATCTATCTATCTATCTATCTATCTATCTATCTATCTATCTATCTATCTATCTATATATACGTATATATATAATTCCATTTTTGTTTGTAATGATATATCTTTCTTTTTTCATTTTATAGAACCATTCTATGGTCTTTTGGAAGTTTTGTGACTTATATTTCTTTTGTTTAAAGATTGGATATATGTTCTTTGATGTGAAGAGGTTCCACAAAGCAATAATGCATGGGGTATTCAAATAATAAGCTTGAACCCTGTCAATGCACACTAGGTAGCCTGTCTCTTCATTGGAGCCATATTTGTTGATCGTTAGTCGAACCCTTCTGGCATCTACTTAAAAAAAAACTGTGCAAAAAGTGAGATTTACGCCGATGCTTAAATTTGAAAGACTGTAGCTTTTTATCAACATTTTCTCCGTACTAACGTAATTTAAAACGATTTCTTGTTTTTTTTTCTCCATTTCAATTTAAATATATTGTCATGTTATATTGGTTTTCAAAATGTGTAAATAGGGGAGACGTGACAAGACGAGTTTATTTCATTGATCAACCTGATATTATATTTATGACTGTAATAAAATCGTTATTTTTTCCTTTTTTAAAATTTTTACTTCTGTTTCGATTATATTTCCTTATTTACACCATTTATTACCATTGCCAACAAATTTTAGGAGGGGCACATACAATCATTCGTTTTGGTTGGTCAATAATATTTAAAAAATTCTTATTGGATTTTAAAGACGATCCATAGAAGTATTTTGCGAAGGGAGAATTGATTACATTTGGGGTGTGATTCTGAGATTTTTTTTTACATGCCTTGCATCGTAGGAGTATATAAAAAATGATATAAGGAGTATATAAATAATGATATAAGTAATGATTGTAAATAAAATTTGTTGGAATGCTTGGTTCCGGGCTAGGGGAAGGATTGTTTGAATTTTGTGGTCGATCCTGGGAATTTTCAAAATGACCTCTATTGAGTCGTTGCATTAAGTGATTCAATTTTCAATGATTATGTTGTTGGCAGAGTTACGTGTTCTCCTGCTACTTTAGAACTAAACTTGTCCTCTCCTGTTTACGCTACTTCTTTCATTTCCGATTTTTTTACCGCTTCCAGGCTTCTCCGTTTGTTCCTTTTTGTCAAATTAGTTTACCTTTCACTGCATTTCATATTTTGTTACTTGTTCTAATTTTCACCTCTTTTTCTTCCTCTCTTCCTCTCTTATCTCTTTTTTTCAATCCCTATCTATGTGTGTATCTCGAGATTATAGCAAAAGATGTCAATATTCTAAGAATTTATCATGGCCTTATAACACCGAGTTGCCTTGCTAGTGCAAAACATGTTTCTATTTTATTCTTTGTTCCTACTTCGGACTGATAGCAAAATTCTCAAAAATTATCAAAATTACAACCCCCCCCCGAACCCCCGCTATCCGCATCCTCCACTACTTTATATTGCAAGGAATAGTCAAGTGCATTTGGGAATCTCAACCTGTTTGGGGAAATATCGTTGACCAAAGAAAATACCAAAAAAAATGTCCATTCGATGTCGATTTTTAAAAAAAGAGGAAAATTGGCAAAACAATCTATTCCACTTGTCTTTTTAGACATCGTGGCGTAAAAATCAGAAATATTAGATTTTGTTATCTTATTTTTATTCTCGACGCCACGAAATATTTTGCAAAGAAAGAAAAGTTTTGTTTTTCGTTCTTTTTTTTCATTGGAGCAATTTTATCACTTATCAAATTTTTCCAGGACTTTTTTCTCCTCCATTATTCATATTCACTTTTCTCTTTCCTTAGTTCACGGCATCATCTAGTAGAACCTATTCTTTCTTCTCTGTCATTCGTTTTTCCTTCCTTCTTTCTTTCCTTCTCTTTTCATTTTCTTCCTTTTTTTTCTTTCTTTCATTCTTTCCTTTCATCTCTATTACTCTCTTTCTTCCTTCTGTTTTCTTTTTCATCTCTCATTATTGCTTTGTTCTTTGCTTTTCATTCTTCCATCTTTTGTCTTTATCATTTTCCTCTTCTTTCCATCTTTTTATCCCTTTTCCTCTCTCTTCCTTTTATCTATTTTCCTCTTCTCTCTGTCTCTCTCTTTTCCCTCTGTCTTCCATCAGATTTTTGCTTTCTAATACCAAAGATAAAACGAAACTCGAGAAAACGAACTTTTTGGTTTCATATCTGCTTCGTTTTTTTTGTTACTTTTTAACTGCTCAATAATAAGAACAAGACAGCAACAACAGAATTGCCGAAAAAAAAAGAGCCTAGGCCCCCACCCCACCAAAGAAAAAAACTCATTATGGAAATGCCAAGTTTAAAAGTTACCAAAAGTTTTTTCAAGAATGTTTTGGAGTTTAATTTACGCATTCCTCTTGGGACTGTGTCGTATGTCACCTTGTGAAATCTCTGCGTCAAAGTGTACCGAATAATGTGAGGTCAAAGTATGATTTCTTTTCTTTGTGTCTTTGTCGATTGTCCTCAGTCCTCGTCCACCCTTAGGGACTGTCTCGTCCGTCAATTTTCAAATATTCCCGTCGAAGTGCACTGAAGAATCTGAGGACAAAATAAAATTTGTTTCTCCAGTGTAATTGCTGAATATGGAAACAGCCAAGAATCCACTCAAAGAATGACAGCGAAATACAGAAAAATACCAGGGAATACACTAATATAGTGGAACATTATGACGACTTCATTTACCACCACTCTCTGGGTGAGATTTTACAGCTAGAAATTTATTTTATACGCTTGAAAGGAAATAAATAAACTCCCACTTAAGTTAACTTGATACATACAAAGTACGTGTCCCGTTCAACATTTAGTTTACATGGTGAATCAAACTACTCGCTGAAAACTTTCACATCTTTCAAAAACTAAGAAGCGGGAAACATGTCCTCGGGTCCCATCAGTAATCACTTAAACCTCAGTGCGAAAGTTTTGGCCGTTTTTAAGATGTTTTATGACTGACAGACAGTCAAACATTTGGTGAATGATAGTAAGATGAACTCCCTATCCAGTTTGTTCAAAAATTATCATCTCTAACCAAATCAAAGTGGTCCATTATTTATTTTCTACTTGTGGAAATTTCACTATACGCCAATTTATCGGACCATGCGAGGAAAATCGTTATTATCGTGTTTACGTGTGTGCACGTGTGTACACTTGTTTGTGTATGTGTGACCATGTGCGTGTGCCTATGTGAATCGGCATGTATCTGTGTGTGATGTCCAAAAATGGTGTCTGACGTCAGATGGCACCAGGTACAAAAAGACTACAAAATGGCAAGAGAGAAGGAGGGGAAGAAAAAATAGGACTAATGAAATCTGGAAGAAAAGTAGGATGAGTTTAATGTGGAAGAGAAACACAGTTAAAGTGAAAAAAAAAGAATAAACTTTAATCAAATTGAGAGTTAACAATAGAACTAGGAATTAGGATCGAATATGATCTTTGAACTAGAGTTTAAGATTTTTCTTCTTTGTTGTTGGTTTTTTATATCCATACGTAATCTTTTGACTCATATCCAGAATGACTCAAAGAAAAAGCAAACTGCAACTTCGAGACTCATTTTAAAAGAATTAACAGTAGAACTCAGTGCTTCTCAAATTCGATGACACTATACTTAACGACTATTGCATGGAAACTAGGGCATCTTAGTTCAGTATACAACGAATCAAAGGCAACTCAATTGATTTTATTATTTGTTTATATTGTTCGATTATTTTTGTTAACGAATACTGTATCTCTTCACACTCATAAATACTTATGATATCTAGTAAAAGTATGGTATTGTTTTTTTTTTTTGAAGTTCAGCTATTTTACATTGAAATTCAGCTTCCTTTAGATTAAAAGGTGTTTTCTGGTTGAGGATCGCTTGTAGAATCAATTTGATTCTGTTCCAGGGTTCTCTACTATTCTTGCATTGAGCAAAACTAAATAAACGTTATGCAACTGTATAAAGGACAATTGCTGTTGAGGATTATCAAACGCGTTAATCCAGCTGACCATGGCAAGTAGAGAATGTTTAACACTCTACTGGTTGCCCAAATAGTGCTACCTGGTGTCAGACCAAGCTGAAGTTTGGGAAAAATGCTAAAAAAGCCCATTGATAGTGTAGGGATGTCAATCTTCAGTAGTTCACTGATCATTATATCCCTGTGATAAACTAAGCTTGGCAAATTAATCAATGCATGTCTGTCTTTGAGTAACGATCATCAAGTTACTTTTGGTGGTAGACTCTGTAGTCAAAAGCAATTTCGACTTATTTCAGGACAGAACTAAATAAAAAGACGATTTTCATTTTGCAAAAGTTCCTTCTCAGGAAAAGTCACCAAAGAATTACTGTGCATATGTACAGCTGAGATAAGTATATTCAAATCACATTCAAGCCTTATTTAGTATCATCCAAAAACACTGATAGATGATTTTTTTTTATCTCCCCTCATAGAATGATGCGTCAAATATTCAAACAGAATTGCCTGTTGACGTGAGATCCGTGTTCATAAATATTCACCGCAGCGAATTTACCCTGGTGGCTAGAGCAATATACGAAAGCGTTCATTCACGATTTTGCTCAGGTCTTTCCAATTGCTCTGGGCATGCCTTGTTCGATTATTTTGTGACCTTATGGTCACGGGGCAAGATTGTTGCTTTTAGGCAATCCGGTGGGAAAACCGGTGGATGGTGAAGGAGTGGAGAATGGGGCGAAGAAGCTGAAAGGTATAGAGATATATGTAGAGAGAAATAGAGAGAGGAAATGACAAAGAGAGAATGAGAGAATTAAAGATAGGAAAAGAAATATAAAAAGAGGATATTTTCTCTGGAAGGATATTTTTCGAAGACCTTCACATTTTATTAATTCAAATGTTTATGTCCACCGGTTTTCATGCATCTTTAGTGAATATTTCACGTCCATATTCTTCATGCAAGTATTATTGACATTTTTTGTTTGAGCAAAACGTTTGGACAATGTTGAAGACTTTAAAAGGGCATGCGATGCCATGATGATAATGACGATGATGATCATCATCATTGTTAAAACAGAGATCCTACCCAAGATTCGCTTTATTTCTCTATCATGGGCGTTGCAGAGCCAACACTTTCTGAATTTATTTAGCTTATTACACCATCTGACTTTTATTGGTCACAGCTTCGCACTTAGGCTATGGGGATTCATTTTGTCAGTGGTGGTGTTGAATGGTTGTCTGTCATTGTTGCAACGTGTCCAGCTCATTGCCATTTGAGTTTTTTAACAGTTTCTATGATGTCCCAAACTCCTGTCTTTTCTCCAATATACTGTGTTGTCTTCTGATCTCCCCATGTGAAGTTGAGCATAATTCGTTTCATGCTTTCTAATGTGGAGGCCAATCTTTCAAGGTGACTATTTGATGACTTCATGGATATCTATTGTCCTTTAGGGGTTTACTGTCCCCAGCTTTGCATTTCCAATTTAGACCGATGTGTCTTTGTCCCCAACAAGTTTATTGTACGGGACATTTGTTTAGCAGAAGTTCATATGATGTTAATATCTTGCTTGCTTCCTTCAGTTTGGCTAACATTATTTAGAGATCGTGAAGGTTTTTAGTGAAGAGGACTATGTTGTCATCAAATTCAGGATGACTTAGGTATTTCCCGTCTATCCTCATTGTGTCCTGTTCCCGTTCAAAGTTTCAGAGGATACAACCAAAAGTACGCTGTTGAAAGTTTAAGTGATCTTGTATCACCTTGGGTTACTCCTTTTGGAAGCTGGAAGGGCTAAGAATCCTTGTGTTATCTAATGAAGCAACTTCTGTGTCGGTCGATGTGTTGCACATATAGGAGTCTACACCTTGTTGTTGTATTATATTAATGAATTTGGGCATTTCCAATGAATCAAAGTTGTTTTTTGGAGTAAAAAATGCTACAGTTAGTATCATTCTATATTTTGTTGCTTTCTCTTTTATTTGGTTCACTGAATGGAGATGGCAAATAACTTTTTTCTGAAGCCAACCTTTTCCTATTGTTGGTTTTTATTTAGTTCTAGATACTAGATGCAGTTTAGTTCGTACAACGTTGAAGACTATAAAAGCAGGCACACATTGTTATCATGTTGCATCAACTCATGTGAGCTCATGAGCGTTTAATGGTTCGTAGGCCACTAGAATGCATGAATTGAGAAGAGACTACTACTATAACACCAACAAGTCATATGTTAAGTCTTCGTGATCTGTCAAAGTGATTCTTTGTCTCTTACATTTGTTTTTGCACACATTTGAAGGTTAGGTGGGAGCTTATATTTTCTCTGATCAAGATGTGTAATATTTAGTGACCACACGTAAATTCGCGAGCCATTACTTCACACAAATGAGATACTTACACCTGATTCTCATGGTTTGGAGGCCTCTTGAGATTTCATGTGTTCACGTCAAATGATAGCAATGTATTCCTGCACATATATATATATATATATATATATATATATATATATATATATATATATATATATATATATATATATATATATATATATATATATATGTGTGTGTATATATATATATATATATATATATTGATAAATAGATCATGGTCAATACTACAATATGAGAAATTATTGACATATCATTGAAACTAGACTAAAACCTGTCCTAACGTGCAGTGTGAATTGCAGTCCAAAAAGAAAATAAAAAAAAGTAGGCATTTATGTTAGAAGAAAAAGAGAGTTAATCCTCCAAAGAAGGGGCCAGGTGTCAGATGATGATATAAAGTTTAAAAAGAGAAGTATAATGCTTAATTGGTTCTTGTTAGCAAAAAAGAAATCCATTGGATTTTGACTCCAAAAAGGAAAAAGAAATACCCCTAGATTTTTACACCTGAAAATGAAAACGAAATTCCCCCTTCATTTGGGCCCCTAAAATGAAGAAAAATCTTGATTCAAACATGACCCCAATAAGTTAAAAAAAATCAGACTGATATTCACCTTTTAAAGTAGAGGGAAAGATTTTCCTCAATATTTTCACCTATTGATGTGAAATGGAATGGCACACATCGATATTGATCCCAGTAATAAAAAAGAAATTAAATAAAATGAACAAAAAATGAACCTTTCCCCACCCTTCAAAATTTGAAAATAAAAGAAATTCTCTTAGATTTCGACCTTTCAAAAAAAAAAAAAAATCAGCTCAATTTTGACTCCAATAATGAAAAAATTCCTCGTACTTGCACTCCTGATCCTTAATCTTAATGTTTTGGGAAAATGCATCCGAACGACTCTAGATGGAAACATGCATTAATCAAAATAACACTAATTATGTACCTCCATAAACATCCCAATAAGAAATATGTCACGACACTTTTTTAATTTTCAGTGAATAAAAAACGCAATTTAGATCATATTTTCGACTACAAAGATTGGTTTGACAGGAAAGATAAACAAATATCATTGATACCATCTATTGCTGATCGATGCAAAATATCGAACCTAACAAACCTAGCTGATGTACTCAGAGCGTACAGTACAGAATGAATAGATAATACCAGTTATGACTGAACGAGGCAAAAACTAACAAACTTACATGATGTACTTTAAGTGTAAAGTATACCATCCATGATTGATAAATGAAAAACATTGAAACTCACAAACCGAGCTAATTTACCCAACGTCTAAGGAAAAGAACAAATATTCAATACCTAATATGACTGATCGATCTGAAACACAAGAAAATATAGACAGTGGAATGCTGGAGATAAAATCAAAGAGATACAAAATATCAACATGGAAAAAGGGGAAACTTGAATAAGAAATACTATACTAATTATTATGCAACAAAAAAGATGTGCTGGATATTTGGCAAGAATCAGCGTAAATATTTTGATAAAGAGAGCGAACAGATTGGTACTTTTTGAACTTTGAACCATGTTGGAAAAGACCGGGCACTGAATGGAGAGTTGAATTGGCTGGAGTTAGCACCATCTAAGTTATCATGGAAGGAAAAAGGAGAAGGCTTCATCCAGCATTCTACCCATCATGAATGATTATATCTGTATCTATCTATCTATCTATCTATCTATGCATCCATCCATCTATTTATCTATCTATCTATCTATCTATCTATCTATCTATCTATCTATCTATCGATCTATATATATATATATATATATATATATATATATAGAGAGAGAGAGAGAGAGAGAGACAGAGACAGAGACAGAGACAGAGACGGACAGACAGAGTGGAGAGACAGAGTGGAGAGACAGAGTCAGAGACAGAGAATTAGGGAGATAGTGATTGATTGAAAGATATCAAAAGTGTCTGATACTGGTGTAAAATTGGATTTCCTTGACTTTTTATCTATATATTTATTCATTTATTTATCTACCAAATGACTATTCCAGGCCATACTTAGTTGTACTTATATCACTAATACCACTCACCACTGATCTTCTGTAGGTGAATGCTGGGTATTTGATTTTCATGGCCTCAAAATAGGTGAATTCTCTTCATTTGGAAAACTGATGCACTGCACTCTTTGTAGCCTGCCTCCCTGCTGTTCCGTTTTGTGCCAGGAGAAATTAAACTCACCTCATATCTAAAAGTACATCTAAAAGTACAGGAAAGTTCATCCGTATTTCTTCAAAAATAAATTTTTGATTTATAAAATCTGGAGATAACTCTTCCTTTTGTATTTTCTTTTTTGTCACCTGATGTAGCTTCTGGTGTTTAAATCATTAATTTAAGTTTTAGATAAGATGAATGATCCAATGTTATGTCAGTAAACATGTTATGTCAGTAAACATGTTCACATACATACATAGATATACATGCATGCACATATACGCAAATGAACATACATATGCACACACGTAGGCGTATACACACATGCACGCAAATACATGTCTACTTACATTTATACCAACGCAAACTCATACATACACATAAACATAAGTATATACACACATGCATATACAAATGCAAACATCAGAGAGTAGCCGATCAACAATACAGATTTGGCCTATCCGTAATCGAATGAACAAGTAAAGATTTAAGATATATTCAACAGAAGATTCATAACTCAATTCGTAAAAATCAGTCTCGTCTTTGCAGCCTAATTCATAATTCAATATTTTTTTAGGTGAGTTAAATAAATACGAATTTATGGCCAGTAAGTCATCTCGTAGTCACATTGCAAAACTACAGCATTTGTTTCCTCGTCCACATCTTTTTTTTGCCTATTAAAGTTTTATTTGAAAATTTCACCCTGATTTTAATATAGAAGTTTTAGATTTTTGCTTTTGACATTTGAGTTAAGATTAGAAAATACTACGAATAGAATAAAACACGGACAATACATTTGTATAGCAAATGTATTACCCTATTTCACTATTCGGGTGAATTTTTGTAGATCTTCAAAATAAGAGGGCATGTTTTGCGCTGAGAGGGCTCGATGCCAGACCAAAGCTGTGATTCAGGATGCCATTTTCGAAGATGGTCTGAATTTTGTAAATTGAGGAATTGCCATAACACAAACTTCCCATCAACTTCCTAGCATTTGACTATATGTATATATATATATATATATATATATATATATATGTGTGTGTGTGTGTGTGTGTTTGTGTGTGTGTGTGTGTTTGTGTGTGTGTATGCGTGTGTGTGTGTGGGGGCTGGAGCCTATGTGCACCATTGGTTACATTCTCCAGCAAGATTGTTACCATGTACTGCAGTGTACATCACGGGAAACCCCTGGTATAGAGGCAAAGTCTATGAAAGTTATTTCTTAAATCATTTCTTTTTATTTGTTTGTTTTAGGAGAAATCGTTAAGAGCAGTTATCCTCAACTGGGACTCAACTCTGCGGGAGATTGTTTGAAGTTCTGCAATATCCACACATGCATAAGAAAAGCAGCTGACTTATGATCCATTAGAGGGATTTTTCGATATTGTAGTGGTCTTTGCCTCTATGGCATTTGATAGTAGAAGCATCAGAAATTTTACCAACTGAAAAAAATCAACAGAGTGTTGATTTTGTCACCAAAAGAAGAAAGAGTGTAGTGAGCAAAATACCGATAATCTTTTGAATTCTGATCTCTAGTGAGCTGTAAATACAATAGTTTTGAGGAAAGGCTCCCTGAGATACAACAGTTATCTCAAGGGTTTCTTCTGTCCGAAATATTTTACAAAGGCTGGCATGGATGCATTTCATGATTTGATGATTGTTTCAATATTTTAGGGGGGAGAAACTCCTAAAAATGTCAAACATATATCTGAACAAGAAATAAATATTCTGGTTATTAGAAAGTAAGTTGGCTATAAATTATTTTTACACAAGCGAGAAACTTCGGAAAATATTCTTTCGTTGAAAATTACAGTGAGCATCAGAGAACTTGACAATGGTTTGAATTTTGAAGAATATTAATGTTTCTCGTGTGATTGATCGGACAATTTTTCAATGACGACCGTTTCTTTTGATGTTGAAATTAATTTGCTGATACATCTTACCCCTTTTCATATAATGTACACACATGCACACACACACACTACGTATGTATATATATATATATATATATATATATATATATATAATTAAAAAACGTCTCGAGGAATGTGGACAACTAAAATCTCAGAGAATGACGTATAGATAGATTAGAATGCACATAATTATGTCATGTTTATGAAATATACGATCATATTACTCCTCGATGCGTAGAGATTCTTTTTAGCAAAACTATCTGAAGAGATAGATGTGTGGTGAAGTATCTTCGTCAAAAAAAAAAATTGTGACAAATATTATCAGACTGTAAGTGACATGTAACTTTATCTTTCTATAGCCTACTTCAAGACGATCTTCTGAAACCTGGACTGGGAGAATAGAGGAATCAAAATAGACGGCAAATATCTGAGCCACCTCAGATTTGCAGATGCCATCGTTTTTTTTGCAGAAAACCTACACGACCTCCAAGTAATGTGAGATGAACTAAACGAAGAAAGCAAAAAAAAGCAGCCTACACATGAACTTCAGTAAAACAAAAATTATGTTCAACAATCACATTAAGAATAAGAACATAACTGTCAACATCGAAGATGCAAAACTTGGCAACGTAGACCCTTACATCAATCTAAGACGATGAATCTCCATGAGATCCTCAAAAGAGGAAGAAATCAAGCGAAGAATCCTTGTACGTTGGCAATCTTTCGACAGAGCAACGTGCACATGAGAGAATCATACTCAACCTTATTTGGAGAGATCAGAAGACAACACAGTATATCAGGAAGAAAACGGGAGTCCAAGACATAGAATCTATTAAAAACTTGAATGGCAATAGGCAGGCCATGTTGCAAGAATGAAAGACAACTGATGGACATCACAACTCATAACATGGATCCCCACGGACCCCAAGCAAAACCAAGGCCGACGAAAAACAAGATGGAGAGATGAATTAAACGAATTCAAGAAAAAGTAGCTCCGTCGTGATAGAGAATCGTTGCGAATCCTGGTAAAGTTCCAAGTCCAACGATAGACCTTAAAAGACTAATGATGATGATGACGATAATGATGTATCACTTTGCTTGCCATTCTGCGCCTAACCTCCCTAACTACGCACCAATGGCAACCGCCAAGTTCATTGTTACCCAAAACTATAAAAAAAAAAAACGCTCAAAAGCGTTTTTCCATACATTAGATCCAGACGCATATCTTCTGTACACAAATAAGAAAATGAATTAAAAAAAATCCTTGACTGTCTTTTTTAATCAATTATGTTTCAATGAAAAATTGCTGCCTACGCACAGACAACCCCAAGTACACAACACACCCACATGCACATACATATATATACATATAACGCTACCCCATATATAAAACAACCCCCATATATATATATATATATATATATATATATATATATATATATATATATATATATATCGAGGTACTGGATGTGATAACAGATATTCTATAGCCACACAAGAGTTGTAATACAACAAATCAGCTGTCTGTGGATGGTGCATATATATATATATATATATATATATATATATATATATATATATATATATATATATATATATATATATATATATAAACAGTCCCTTCTTCAGTATTGAAAGCTCTTTAGGTAGGGGAACTCGTCCATTATAAGCTTTTATAGCAATGCACTTTCAACTCTGGAATCGAACACTCTGGTGGCTGGGGAGTTGTGTGTTGGTGAATATATCGTGTAAATTTGGTCCCACTGTCTAGTTTTGCTCAGGGAAGGGGCAAAAATATCTACCTCGTGTTATTGGATGGGATATTGGATAGTCTATTGATACACCAAATAGTTGTAATACAACGAAACAACTGTCCGTAGATAACACAATTATATATATATATATATATATATATATATATATATATATATATATATATATATATATGTAAAATCCCCATGTAAAGCCAACGTCATTAATAGAGAGATGTGTGTAGATACAGGAAGTATACTGGTGGATAACAAAAAGGATCTATCGATACAAAACAGATGGGAAATTGATTTTGAGATAGGAAAATTGGAAGTGATTTTTTAAAAATGATTTCGATCTTTATTCCTGTATCACGACTCATGCTTTCAGAAGAAGATTTGGGGCTTTTAATTTGAAAATCAATTTAATGGCGATGTTGCTTGTCATGTTTTCCTTGTGAAACAAAAAAAAACTGCATCCAATATTGACAAACTAAAGCACATGCGCAAAGTAGTACAGCCAGAATGGAATGAATAGAAAATTTTCCGTCATTCCCACGAATGGATATCTCGAATAAGGATAATTAGTTCGTTCGTTGGTTTCGTAGGTTTTGAAAGCAAAACTTTTTTCCCAAAATGGGACACAGATTGTTATTTTCAAATACTCATCTGGGACGATAATCATTCATATCTTGAAAGTTTATATATATATATATATATATATATATATATATATATATATATATATATATATATATATATATATATATATATATATATATATATATAGATAGATAGATAGAAAGAGAGAGAAATAGATATATATTAAAAAAACATTTTCAATTCATGTTTAGGTGTGTGTGAGTGTATATGTTTTCAGAAATAGATATATATCTGATATGAATTTTTATAAATGTTGCATAATGAGCTGCTAAAGGTAGGACACATGATTTGCAAATCCACAGTAAATGCAAAGAATAGCAGATACAAAAAAGTAGTAAATGCTGTAGTTACAATATAGCGTCTTGTTTATTTGTGATTTTCTCAACTCCAGAGTTCAGTAACATACGAATAATGTCAGAAAATGTGACACGGTATTGCAATTCAGGAAAACGGACAAAGGATCGTAATGTTGGCTTGAGTTCAATTGTTGGATGCAAAGTAAATTCTAATTTCCTTTTTTTTCGGCCCAATAATCACGACCTCAACTCTTTAGACTCTTTTGATAAGCAACACAAATGGTCATTTATTTTCTCTGAGACTCTTTCTCACATTTGCACAGCCATGAGCGCACGAAGTTGTACTAATATTTTAAATTCACAAACGGTTTATTTCTATTCTCTTCTTACAATTCGGCTATTTGGGATGATGGCTGAAAAATGAGTGAATCTCACAGATAAACAAGCAACTAATATGTACGAATGTATTCCCAAATTCCTTCTTTGTGTTTCTCGTTGCTTATATTTATTTGATTTCATAAAAAAAAAAGATTCTGATTTTACCTGGAGGCAAATAATTACCTTAGTTTGCTGTAGATCCCATTGGAATTTCAGACTAAATGAACTCGAATAGTTTTTAACAGAAAAATAAAGTAAATACATAATGAATAATCGAAAAAATAAATAATCGAAACTAATTGCTTTTCTCACTGTTTTTTTCAAAAGCTTTTTTTTATCCGAAGCCGATGGCAGACCATCCAGTCATTATCGATGGCGTCAATTCAATTTTTGGAATGATCGTTTGAATTATGTACCAAATCGCTAATTCTTTTATGTGACTCCCCTCTAAAAAAAAATAAAAATAAAAAAGTGATACAGTACATTCTTTATCAGCGTTTTCTCTCTACTTCCTGCATTTATCAAATGATTCTTGCATTTTAGGGGTAACTCTCTTGAGATTCATTGTCTGACAAGAGCCCACATACTGACATGATTCGTTCCATCTTAAAATAAAACTTGGCCAATTTTTTTTATCCCCAATCACTCTGTAAGTCTTCTATAATACCATATGATCATTCTCATCATGATATCATAATATTACTACCTTATGTACCCGATTGGGTACATGTACTCTTATGGTTGGTTCATCTTTTAGATGAGGCAACTGATAAAGAATGTCATACAATGAGTATTTTTCCTCACTAGTGAACTTTCCTGCCTCTAAGCGATTTTTAAGTTCATAAATTACCAAATCTGCATTTCGTTCGGAGACTATATCTACGTTTTGCCAGTGTAGCTTAATCTGTTCCGTAGGCAAAGTTTCTTTTAGGCTACACGATGCAAGGCCCTGAGGCTCGAACTCACTTGAATTGATCACAGCCATCTATTTGTCCGATCATGTAAGTCAAGTGGATTAATTCTACAAACTTCTGGTGCATTCGGCATGAGTCATTGTTTTCCTTGCTTAATATTTGATTTCACAATCCGAAACTTTGCTTCTAGTGGCCCATAATTAAATCTTTGAGACTTGAAGGCTTATGATCACAAAAATGACAAAGTTAGAATTATGCAATAATGATCTAGTTTTTGTGAAAAGTACGATATGGCAAACGCCTTTTTTTTTCGTGGACCGGCAAGACCGTATATCATTTGATCCATTGAGAAGAAAATAGATTTCTTTTCAATCTCTTTTGCGTGGTCAAATCATACAGTGTTAGACATGCACTAACTGTAAAATTCGATGCATCAGCATAAAGGTGGTAGGGTCTATTTAAATCCAGATATGCTAGCCTCGAATCTTTTGCCAAACTATCCTTTAAAAATCAATGACTATTTGACAACCTTAAATCTAGCGCATTTTTTTTTTTAAATTCTTTTAAAGGTTCCACAACAATAGACGATATGTTATTAATCGTCTATAATAGGAGTACATTCTGATAGGACTACGTATGTTTGGTACAGTTTTAGTTGCAATTGAGCTTATAGCTACAGTGTTATCCTTGTTTGGCTTGGTGTCTTCAGTGTTGGGGATGAATCGTAGGTAATGCACTGCCTCCATAGAAAATACAAACTTAAGACTGTGCTTGCAAAGCTGGTTAAATACATTTTCTATGTGTTGTAAATAGTTTTCTTTTGCCGAAGAGAAAATCAAAATATCGTTCAAGTAAATAAATTCTACAAATATTGACATTGACTTTTGAAAAATACTTGGCACATTAGTTTATTCAAATCGGTGTGACGTTAGAATGGAATAATCCTTTATGACTAGTGGACTTTGTCTTCTCTTTATCGTTTATCAATTCCATCTGCTCGAACCCAGATTCCAACTCCAATTAAGAAAAAATATTTAGCTTCACATTACTCAGTATATCATGAATAGTCAGCAGAGGATATGCATTGCTACTTGTGCCATTATTCAATGTTCATTAATCCACGCAAATCTTTTTGGGTTGTCTTTCTTTTTCGTTAATATCAAAGAAAATGGCCTGGGGCCACGGAATTTCTAAATAACTCTAGCTTGCAACATTTCATCTGCTGCTCTATCTACGTCATCTCGTTGTTTTGAGGGCGTCCAGTACTGAGTCTTTTTTGTGGGATTATGATTTCCACCTTCACTGTGAATAAATCCATATTACCCTCATCAACTTTTTGATCGGGGCTATCAATCGACTGGGTACCTTCATGCTGTTTGAACTACTGTTACCGCCACTATAAGCTGGGGTAACAGCCCTTATACACTCACAATACGGTTTTATTGCCTTGTTTGTATTATTAATGATCGCCACAGGTATTCCTCGGTGGTCATCCGGTCTCACTACCGCATTAGTAACTGATATTCCAGGGAAATCTCTTAAATATCAAGATTTTACCTGTTCAATACAATACTGCTTACCCTTATCAATTTTGTTTTTAACTCCAACTCAGCGTTTAGTTGTTGTCTGGGGCTTCAGTCCTGAAGTGAAGTCATACGCACTATATTTTTACGCGCTATATTCTCTATGATATGATCTTATTCCAATTAAACATATTCACTTTCTTACAACTAGTCACGTCCTAATATTTTGTTTCTGTTTAAACAATTCACCACGTAAAATCCAACATTGATTGAAATTTCTCCGACTCGAAGGTCGATTTTGGCGTACCTGTTCACTGATAATGATGACCCGTTAGTTTGCAGGTTAAATTTACCATTCACCAATGTTTTTTCTGCTTCGTAGCCTGAAATCCCCCTCCCATGAATAATGGAGGTCTCTCTACCATATCAACAATTTCAAGATAATTTGAATCGTGATTGTACTCAGTTTTGCCATAGTGATAATTTTAGCGTTGTTATACCTGTTCGTTTTGCGACCTACTCTTTCAAACGAACAGTTTTAGTTTTACCGGATGGACTGATGTTATTTTTGAATGTGACTTTTCTACCTGCATTGCTAACAAGTGATGCATGGTTGGTCGAAATCCCTCTAATGTGTGGTTGGTTATTTCTTTATTTGTTTCATTTTTCTTTTAAATTTTCGCTTCTTTTTTTTGCTTTGTCTACTGGGCAACTAGTTCTTCCCCAATTCCCATCTACAGCCCCTATTTCCACTCGTCGTCTGAGATGGTCTATTTCCATTGGTTAATCGAAACCCACCGTTTCCGTCTTGGATAGGATAGGAAATTCCAGTAATGCTTGCCGAGCTACTTTTAGTGTCCCGAGATTCCGTCTTTTGAGTCGTCGCTGATTTTCTGTATCTTAAACCACTCAGATGCATAAACTAACCGTTTATCTGTTTTGGAGCTCCTAATTTTCCCCCTATCAAATAACCCCCGCAACCCAAGTTGCACCTGGCACCAGATCCTTTTATGAAGTCCTTTGGTTTGCCATCACTAACTGATTAGCTACCTTTGCCCTTTTCTCCTCTCATATTCCTGCAACTATGAAAATTGTCGGCACATCTTTTTTCAATGTTTGATAGATCTCTTTTTATCCATCAATAATTGTGATATTTGCAAAAGGACACCTGAAATGCCTGAGTTTCGTAATGTAAGCAAATGATTGCATTTCATTGGTAAGATACACCATCATGTTGTGAAAAAGGTTAAAGTCAATAGTCACAAAAACAGAGAGAAAACCTGAAAAAAAAATAAGTACATCTATCTGCATGGCTCTTTTGTCTCGATCTGTTGATATTGAGACCGCTGTCTTTTGTTCCCTCGTGTAATGAATAGAATCGATGTGGTGAGATCATCACGCTGTGTTTCTCCTTATAATGTGAAATTCAGAGCTGGTTGCAATCACCAATTCTCACACCTCTTGCATAATGAGCAACTGATGGAAATTGTGCGGTAGCTAAAAGGTACGACTCTTGATCTGTGTGCCTCCAGTAGAGGCTAAAGTTGTAAGGCCGAAAAAGAAGAAAAAGTTGTAATTCAACGTCTCGGTTATTTCTCCTCTCCTGAACTTCGGGCTTCCATGGCTCAATGTTTTAATAAACACAGATAATTTCAGGCGAAAAATACAATGAATTTTCGCAATCAGCAAAAAACCTTCATAATTCCATAAGGACCAGTCATCTTTGACCAACCTGAATCAATGCAGTGTTCTTCTGCATTTTCCAACAGTTGTATTACTTTGAAACCTTATTTGAAATAACCTTTCATTATCAGATTAAGGCTTAGACAACGTAAATAGAATAAACAATAGACGAAAATGAGGCTATTAAAGGATTCAAACCTACCACTGTAAGATAGATATGCGACAGGGACGTCAAAATGTATGTATAATCATGTCGCAGGTTCGAATCCTGCAACTTCGATCGTTTATTCTATTTACGTTGCCCAGGCCGACTTAAACATTCTCTGAGTAATAACGGGATATCATTAAAAATTAAAAAAAAAATGTTTTAATGTATGATATCGCAATCAATATTTGCACCCACGCATGCACACACTTATAACCACACACACACGTGCATATATATATATATATATATATATATATATATATATATATATATATATATATATATATATCCATATATATATATATATATCCATATATATATATATATATATATATATATATATATATATATATATATATATATATATATATATATATCCATATATATATATATATATATATATATATATATATATATATATATATATATATATATGCCTCAATAAGGGTTGAATACACCTACGAAAAAAAGGACGTTCATATTTTCTCAAATCACTATATCTGAAACCCATAACTAGTGTTTGCCCAGCTTTTTTTCTAGTTTTGCCTTATATATATATATATATATATATATATATATATATAGAGAGAGAGAGAGAGAGAGAGAGAGAGAGAGAGATAGACAGATAGATAGATATAGATATAGATATAGATATAGATATATATAGATAGATAGATATAGATATACAGATACATAGATTGATAGAGATCTGGCTAACCATCCAATAGAAACCGTCATGGAACCAATGTATTTTGACAGCACGTTGTGAGTTGGATAATCAATTAAAAATGGAAAGAAAAATGATCAAATATGTTACTTACCTTTCCCTTTGCTTTGTGGAGACCAGAACTTTTTTTAAATTGCTGTAGGTGATGACTATCAGACAAAAACTTAATGCCCAATTTGGCATAAACTCATATTTCAAATTGAACCCCACAAAATCTCTCTCAAAAGCAAAAACAAAATATGTTTTATTACACATAATAAGGAGTAAATTTTAAATTTATGAGGCCTGTACGCGTGATACATATCTAAGTAGATAGCAAGAAAAAAAAAAACAAAACTGAAAAAAAGATGTTGACACTTTTGATTGGTAATTTCTAATAAACTTGTAACTAAAAAAAAAGCTATAATATATACTATGTACTGGTTTGCTTGCTTTTGAGCAGTGGAGTCAGTTTGTAACGGATCGAGACGTGGCCGCCATTTCTGATTTTTTTTCTTAACTTGCAATCTAAGTCAAAATTGAACAAGAGCAGCATCATATTCATGTGAAAAAATCCATCGAAAGATAAATATGGTTAGAATAATGACATCACTGATGTTTTCCACTAGGAAAATAAAATAGAGTGAGAGAAACATCAAAAAAAAATCTTTATCAGTTTCCAAAAATCTTTAGATAATGATAGTTTTTTTTCACTTTTTTCTTTTATACATCTGAAATTAGAAATAAAATATATTAAATAATGGCACTGACGAGAAGTTACTTGTTAAACTTCAAAGCTGTCATTTTGTACGACGAACAGAAAATTATTTTGCTTAACAATTATGGTAGGCTGCTCCATTAACAACGGAGTTTGGCTCTTTTCTGATCATACACTTTTTGAATGGGCATGTCCTAGTTTCATTGTAAAAATAAGAGCACTCGGAGAGAGCATACTTCTACCAAAACCATTTTTTTGGGGGGGGGGATTCATTGTGCATAACTCCGCCCGAAAATGTTATTCTTCTTTCCGTAGTCATTACTCACCTCCGCAATCAGTTTCACTGAAATATATTGGGGAGAGACATGACCATTCGACGATATTATCTGGTGTGGACATGTCAGTATCATATAATTTTGCCAAAATGTATTTATAAAAGGGGGAAGATAATAAAAATCGATCTCCAAAGAATAAATTCCTCGGCTTGCCCGAAAATTTAATAATTATTTGCACATACTTCACCAAAATTGAAATTCATTAGGTACATTTGAAGATATCGTCTTGGGAGACAGTAAGGCATCACGAGATGCATTTACCACCCCCAATTTCCCCCCAAGGTGAAGAAAATGCATTTTTTCGCAATAGAACATGTATTAACAAACTGGCAGTAGCCATGAAATAGGTAAGCAGTGATTATAAAAGAAAAACTCGTTGCAGTAAGTACTTGTCGTTCCACGAAATCTTGTTATCTAGTTTTCAGAAGGCTCATTCTTATTCAAAGAGTTTTGTGGACAATTTTCACTCTTTGTGTTGTTTATGTAGTTAGCTTTACGCTTTCGCTGATTAATTCTACGGCCTTTTTTGTTTACCCCCACCATTGGAATACTCTATTTACCACCATAACATTTGGAAGAAAGCCGTAGAAAGAATCGATGGGAACGTCATGTTGACAACACAAACAATGAGAAGGAGTTCATGTTTGAGAAAAATTCTTCACACGTAATCCTTATCAAAAACTTTCTCATGAAAATGACTTTGATTTTTTTTTCATTTATTTGATCTGTCGTTGCTCAATTCGCAACTTGGTTAACCCTGGTGCCGAATGAAATATAATTCCTGATGTTAAATGACTTCATAATAATCACATTGTCAGACATAAACTGTCTATTTCACTGATATATTTACTGTCGGCATAGGGAACGCACACATGCACATTAATACTTTCTAAAAACATTTTAGTTGATAAAACAAGTGGAATATGTCAGTAAATTATTCAGGCATTTCGAGAACTGGTTGTGCTCCCTTGATGTAATTTGGCAACCGATTAGAAAGGACCTTGCTGCGGATGCATGAACACTCTTTTGTTGATAAACTCAATCACCAGTCAGACGGCTAAACGACTTTGTGTACCCATCTATCAACCCATAAATGTGGGTAGTGGGATGTATCCATCCTTTCCTAAAGACATTAGTAGAAAGTGAATCCAAACTCTCCCAGCCAGAGTTTGAACTCGGGTTCCTGATTCAAATCTCAGTGCTGTTAATCACCCGGCCCTGGCAGCCGGTAACTATGCCAATTAAGCCCTGTATCGAAGTCAGTAAATCATTTCCTCTCCAGGGATCTAATCAACTTGAATCGAAACAAGCCACATTTCAATAGAATCCAACCAACACTTGTCTCTAGAGTCTCTTAATATTTATTGATATTGTTTATAATTTTGTTTTCTATCTTTTATATTTTATGGTCGTTGCGTGAGAAATCATTCGTAAAGTCAAACAATTTTGTTAGACATATTTGTTTTTTATTCTTCTGCTGACTGATTACAACCCCATCCCTGCCTTGAATTCCTGATGTGTTATTGGTGCACTTTCCGTTGGGGATCAACATTTTGACTACTATTATATTAAAAAATGTAAGTGATAAATAGCAGTCACAAGTGTGTATATGTTTATGTGAGTGTGTATTTGTTTGTGTGCATGAGTGTGTGTGTGTGCACTGAGAGAGAGAAAAAAGTGAAAGAGAGAGAGTGTGTGTGTTTGGTGGAGAAAGAAAGAAAGGGAGAGATAGAGGGAGTAGGCGTGTCAATGATAATAGATCAATACTGGAAGGGATTGGACGATCGATGTCTGGGGAAGATCGATAGAATCAGAGATAGCTTTGCGTTGGGAGCAGAATACTAAGCAGCTGAAAATAATGGTGAGAATAAAGATGGGTTGAAAGATAGAAACATGATATAAAGGCCGATTTGTACTGATCAAATTAGACGGACAGAAAGATAGGTAGAAGTTAATCGAAAAAAAGTTTCAATATATGATTAGATTTTTAAGAATTGAAATAAAATCGAATCAAAATCCAAACTCTGAAAAATGTAATTGAATTTTAAAAATGAATAGCAATGATTCTCATTAGCATACATCTAAAATAAAACAGATGTATTTCAGCTTCTTATGCCATTGCCGACGTTCGAAACAAAATTTTCTAGACATTTCGAAAAATCACTTATAGGCTCCAAATAAAATTCAGCAAAAATACAACAAATTCAAAACACCGAACGAGAATAGTACTCTTCCAAATCGGGTTTGAAAGTTGTGATTCTAAAGGGTATCAGTAAAAACCAGTAGAATAACATAGTCTGTGGAAACACCACATAGCGAGAACTTGAAGCATTTCCGAAAATAAATAAAGAAATAGATAAATGAATAAAACCTACAAAACCACGGGCAAATACGATTCGAGCGATATTGATTAACGATCCTTTCCTTCCCTTCCTATGATTTTCACACAAATCAAGGTCACTAGTGTTACATCTCTCAAAGAATTTTACCCTAGAACGCTTGAGTGTCTCATGGCGTAATGTTTCAAAAGAATTAGACTGTCGTTTTGTTTGGACGAATGGTTTCTCCTGGTCATTGACGCGCTGTCTAAATGTGTTCTCAGTTTTCCAGGGTATGCAGTACCACACTAGGTATAGTAATTACTGGAAATACCGAAATTAATCCAGGTGAAATAATGGTAATGGTCAATTTTCTACACTTTTTTGATTTTGATAGTGTTGGTATGGTAAAATTGGAGAGCTGTGATGACCTGTACATTGTCTACATTATGTACAATTACCTGAACGAGACCCATTTGAGCCACTTGTTCTTCAATATTGTTCAAAATTTGGCCATTGGTGTTAGGATGATATCGTTTTTCTTGTGAGGTTGACGTTTGCAAATGTGAGTGTGATGCAGCCAAAATAATGTGGGAGTCATTTCTGAGTTTTAGTCAGTGCATAATAAGGTAGCCAACAGATATTAGGTTTATCAAGTCAAAATAAATGACATTTTTTTTTACATGTTTTATTAAAAAAGAGAATACGGATGCACAGATCTTGAAATTACAAAAATACTCATGCAAGTACAGAAAAAAACCAAAAAAAACAAGAGCCCCTATTATATTGGAAAGAAAATACAGTTGAAATCATTGAAAGGTGAATTTAGTTCATGAACAGCTGTAGCTAAGATAATAATTTTGGACGCGTTGATATTTTTAAAAAAGTAAAAGAGAGAGTGCTAATCTGGAAAAACCACCATGGACATTTCAATAGAATAGAGTAGAATATATTCCATTTCATCAAACATACAATAATACATTCATTTCAATTTTTGATTAATACGACAATCAGTGAGGAACGTACAACTTGACTTTGATGCCTTTCGAAAGTGGTAACTACTGTGGTCTCCACTTTTTTTTTCAATTTCCAATATTACAATATCTCCTGTGTAAACAAGATGAATATCAATAGTTCGTTTAGTCAATTTCAGAAAGAAAAGTATGTATAAGAAGTTTATAAGAACAATATTTGTATTTGTAATGAAGGGAAATCGTAATAACTGGGGCGTGTTTTGTTCACAAATGTGAACTGATGAATAATGAAAAAAAAAACTCATGGAAGCTTATCAAAGACATATTGCCATAAAGATAAAGTATCCACTACTCCTTAGTATCCAAATGAAACTCAATTACTTTCCTTTGTTTCCTCATAACGTGTGAACATTATCAAAATCGAGTATGTATGTAAAAAAAGGCAAAGATTTGGCGTTTTTCTGCAATCCCAACTTTTGATACAATGGAAGGTAGTTGTAATTTTCACACTTTTGTTGACTCAATGTTAAAACAGTTCACAGATAAAAAGAAATAAAGGAAATTCATGAGAGGAAAACTGATTTTAAGATTATTTGTAATAACTATGATGTATTAATAAATTGAGATAATCCCGTTTGTGAAGTTTCATACCTTCGTTCACTCCGTATTAAGAATAGTGCACAAATTCATCACCTCATCTTCAGGAAGAATAAAACCAAAAATCGCATCAGAAAATGCTATGCTCCACTAATCTTAATCTAAACTATTTTTCATGTTCGCTGGTGATGGTTTAAGCAAACAGTTTTCTGTATTGCGAGGATCTTTATTTGTTCTAAGAAGATTTTTTAAAAATTGATCAAGTTCCAAACACATGTGATTAGGATTTTATATGAGAAGGCCATTGCAACTTTTTGAAAACTTGTTAAATGAAGAACCCAACAGTCCTAGGGTCAATGTAATCACATGGGGGGGGGGGGGAGTCTGTCATAGAATATCTGGTTGATGCAAAAAAAAATGCAGTCTTCCAGCATCAAGTTTAAAGCAGTAAATATCAGCTTAGATTAGGAGTTATCAAATAACATGAGAATATTCATTGTCTACACCTTTACCAACTAAAACCCAGTCCATTGTTTCCCACCTGCCTCTGTTATGTATGAGTTGAAGAGGACACTTATGCTTAAATGGGAATGGACATGATTCATCCTTCATCATAACTATCTCTCACCCTGGTAATATAATCAACAAGGATGAGAATGAGAAAAAGGTCCTTAAGCTTGAATTGGAGCGAAAACAGATCAACTTTCAATATAAATGTCATTCATTTATTAATCTTTCCTAGGCCATAAAAATAACGTGAAATATATCGCAGGATTATACTTAAATGGCTGAAGTAATCAATGATATCTGAACCTCGTTTAGAAAGATACAAAATTGAAAAAATATATATTTTATTAACAATTATCCAAAAAAAATATCAGCATTGTTAGTCCCCAAATGACCGGGGTGATACGAAAAACGATTTGAAATGGCGCTTAGCAGTGTAGTCATGCAGATTTTAAAGAATAAAACCCCCTAAATCTGATCAAGAGTGCTCAGACGCACCCACACACTCACACGGACGGACACGCAGAGAGAGAAAAATATGTTCCCCATTTGGCAACATACGCACACACAATACATATATATATATATATATATATATATATATGTGTGTGTGTGTGTGTATATATATATATATGTGGGGGGGGGGAGTGTATCCATGCATAAGTATGCCATAAAAATCAGTGTATGTGTCTGATACAATGAGAACACTAATCTCTTTTAGTCCAGAACATTAACCTGTTTACTCACGACAGCATTCTGACAGCGTCGTTTACAGCAAGTTAGTCCCGTTGATCATTTACTAATGTAACAAGTACTCACTCGGTTAATAATTAATTCTGCCCTTGTCCCTGACAAGGGGTTTTGTCTGAATCTTTAACATGAGAAATTGAAGTTATCAGACACTGACGTACCTGGACACATGGCCTTATGCATAAAGGCATTTACTAAGCGTACCTGGTAAACTGTTTCGTAGTCACAAGTTCTCTGTCTCATCAGTTGATGCAAAACTTACCATATACTCTTGTTCAGTAAAAGAAGCATGCAGCATCGTTTAAATAAACTGTTCTTTTCATGGTGGACCATTTGATACTATACATCTTCGTATTTTGAGCTTGGTTAACAGCGAACGTCAGCTATCATATCATAAATTCACTCGATATAACGAATGGGCGTGTTAAGTATCTTGTTTGCCATGACATTAGAACATAATCGAAATTCACAGTTTTTTTTACATGAATGATTAAGAAATTTCTCCTCTGTTTTTCTGTTTCCCTAATTATTTTTTCTCTTTTCTCGAACAAAAATGAATTATTAAAATCTGTTGTTCATCATCATGACGAACTAGAATGTTGTCTCTCTGGGGACTTATTTTCTAATTTGAAATGTTCAAGTTTGAAAGAAGCTCCGTTCAAAATCAATATGAATTATTCGAATACAATTGTCAATAAAGATTTGCTTTTATGAAAGAGACTTCTGTGTTTCTAAGGCAATAACATCAAGAAAAAGAAATTGGAAACAAGTTGATTGCAAACGTTGCAATTTTGAATCGATCGGTGGAAATGGAGGTTGCCAGTAGCAAACGGTGGAGAGATAGAGAAGAGAAGATGGATATTAGATAGGAGGAGGAGAATAAAGGAGAGGAGGGGGGTGAAAGGGGAGGCGAGAATGGAAAGTTATGATAAGAATAGAGGGGAGGAGGAGAATAGTCTAGGAAGGAAAGGGTAATGAGAACTAAGGAAGGGATAAAAGGAAAAATGGAAAAAGGAAAAGGCAAAGGAAGGAAGGGAGGGAAGGTAAGTTATAAATAAGAGGGAGGTATAAAAAGTTGGAAATAAAAAAAAGATGGATTACATTTCTATTTTAAATGTTTATGATGATCCATAAAATCATCCTATACTACCGCGAATTCTTTGCCACTGATAATTTTTCTCTTTCTTTTTATCTATCTGGGAGAGGGACTAAACATTAAATCATTCTTATAATTTTCATTTTGATGATACACTTCGTAATCAATGACGTCGTCGGTTTTAAATATTTTTTTCCAATGAATATACGAGATCCAAAGTTGTTACAGGGACTGCATGATTGTGTTTAGTGGCATTTTTCTTTTTTTTTTTCTCTAAATACTTCTAATTCTTTGGCTTCTATCACTCATAATTTGGTCCCGTGCCCCTCGCCTTGTTTTATTTTTGTTTTGGTATTTTTTTTTTTCCAAAATAATTTTGTTGATTTTGAGGTTATGTACATTTTCTGGGACGTTGATAAATTGTATTTGGTATTGAAATTAGCACTGATTCTATGATCAGTGATCTTTCTTCTGTTTTGGTCGACTTTTTTAATGTTTGTTTCTTTCAAATTGACATAGAGATCTTTTTTGTTCCAATTGACTATAAGTGCGATTAGTGCATCAGTTATTCTTTGGGTCCTCGTATGTTAATAGCCGAATTTCTTTAAGCTCAACTGATGTTCTTTTATTGCTGTTTCTACATGGCATTTCATAAACATCGGCTTCAGATAGAGGATTAAAATTTGTTTTCAAGTTGATCATGTTTTTTTTTTTTGTAGTTTTTGAAGTGTTTTTTTTAATACAGGTTCCCATTTCTTCAAAGAATTGTTTGCATGTTTTGTGGTGGTACATTTTTTTTCAGGATTACTATCGTATTTTATGTATCGTTGCTATTATATTTGTATTTTTTTGTGTGTATTTTAAAACCTTTCCCCTAGTTTTCGGTACATTCATCATAGCGATCAATTCATCTATTTATCTATCAATCTATATATAATCTTTAGTCTGTCCATATCTATACATCTATCTACTTCACTTTTTTCCTATCTATCTATTTATCGATCCAACTATCTATCTGACATGTTTATCATCTATCTATCATCCATCAAACTCTATTCATATCTATCTATCTCAGTCTATTCATATCAGCTAATGTCTAGGTATTCATATTTATATCTTTGTTTATATTTATCTATCTACCGATCAGTGTATTCATATCTATCAATATTGAGGTATTCATATCTATTAATCTATCTATCTATCTATTTCAGTCTGTTCATATCTATCCATCCACTCCAAATAGTTTTTTCATTTTATCTATTACACGTGTCTCTTTTCTATGTAGCTATCTTGGAGCACCCAAGTAAACGTTCCTCATTAAACTGGTACTTTCATCCCTTTAGGATAAAACTAGTTCCAAAACATTTTGATAGCTTTGAGAAAAAAAAAAAAGAGAATTCATTTTATACATCAAGACTTAAATTAAATGAAGCGTATGTTGTTTTTGACTGAAGCCATCGGGTAGAGAGAATGCCTGACTGATTTCAAGATATAATACGTGATAGACTTGTTCTAGATCGATTCAGGCTTTTTTTTAGTTTTGCTTCATTTGTTCTGATAAAAGATGCAATGTGCTCGATTTCACGAGTAGTAGTAGTAGTAGTAGTTGTATTAGTATTAGTAGTAGTAAGTATGTTTAAAGTCGGGAGGTATAAGGCATGTAAATGAAGAAGAATGCCATCTTTAAATTCAAATAATTTACAAGTCATCCTCCCACTTTTACTACTACTACTAGGCAGTAAAAATCATTGTACTTTGTAAAATCTGAAAGAAGTGGTGGCAATACGACGATAGAGTTGGGTCCTGTGTTTCTCTGATGATGCTTCAATCAATCAAAACGTTTTGCACTTTGCATTCATTCGAGCATTGTCAAAGACAAACGAACTTTCGAGAAATATAATGCAATTCAAGTTTTGTTTGAAACTATTTGTTTATTATTACTTTTCGCTACTTACTTCAATGACAAAGGATACTTAATCTACAAAGTTTAGATAAACGTTTCTGTTCTGAATAGGTAAGGTAAGTTGTTCATGTGTGACGAGCTTCTTAAAAGAAGTATCTGAGCTCAAATCTCATTGGTAGCGACTTCTTCATGCCAAGTCCACCGGTCAGAATGTGTTTTACTAAAAAATCAAAAGTTTGTCTCCAAATATCGTAATATTTTCGAGCGTCTGTAATTGTTTTCCTCCGTAATTGTCATCAAATAAACCTCAATTGACTCAAGAAAACTTGTCAGCTCTACAGCGAAATTCACGTTGATTCGAATCCTTGCACGCACTACCATAAGGGACTAGATATCAACCAGAGGTTGTGTCACGACTCTCACTAGTCGATAATGAATCGTTTACATTTTGATTTTAGCACTGTATTACATTGGATTCAATCAGGAACCTTCAGAATGTTTTTGGGGGATCATATCATGGAAAATGATAAGCAAGCTTGTTTTTAAAAAAACATTATTATCCGCCTGGAATCGATCTAAAATGACCTCCATATTACAGAAGAATTGATTAAGCATGTCTTGTAGAACATTCTTATTGTACTAAAATATATCCTCAAGATAACATGCCCGTATCTCGATCAGACAAAACTAGGCTTGATAGATATCAACCTTCTTATCAATGGATCCCAAATATGGATAGATAGTAGGATAGACTGGGCTTAAAAAAAAATGAGCTCATGAGTGCCCATATCCGCTTTAGAGCTGTTTGATGCCAACTTCGATTCACTTTCAACAAAGCTTCAAAGCAAAATGATGCTAAACATATCGCTCCCGTTCTTCTTTACGCTACATCAGCGACACCAAAGTATGCTGTCGACTGGGCATCCTGGCATTCCAATAGGCTCCACTGAAGCTTCGACCCAGGCTTTTGTCCTACAAAGGTCACTTCAATGTCGTTTAATCGTTCATAGAGACAGATAAGGGCCATTTTTCTTCTATCAAATGTGTCCTTGTCATGGTGTACTGATTAGCAAGCTCGCTTCACAGAAAACTAACACTCAGCTGGTTTTATTCTCAGTGGGTGTTTTGTCATCGTAACCTCGTGGCCTCATCTCAGAATAAGCTAACTTTAAAGCAATATTTGAAGGAAAGAACTGGATATACCGTTACTTTCAGAATAAAAACGACGCTAATCACCTGTAAATGAACTGTCTTGCAGAAGTCATTTCATAACATTTTATTTCAATCAACTAAATTATACATCGTTAACAATAGATTAGAAATATTGATTATCTTTAAGTAATAAAAGTTACTCAATACTGATACACTAATGATTTACTTCTACTGTAATAATTGAAAAAAAAGTTAATTTTCAAAGTAATATTTCTTTATCTAAATTAATTATATCTTCCAATATCTTTGATCTTTTCTACGTATTTCAAATCAAGTCATGTTAATTTCCGATTGCCAATTGGAAACATAAATCCGTAGATTTCGAAATGCTCAAAATGACTGAAAGAACATGGGCACGAAATTGTGAGAAACGAAAGGGTTACTCTAATTAGCGTAGCTTAGATGTACTTTCTCATTGTGGATACTAATATGACAACATAACTGAAGTGTGAATGGGGAACACAGTTATAGTAAACAATCATGGGAACGTAGAAAATAGGCTTAGGAAGTACCGATAAAATTTAGATTGAATCAATGTATGATTAACTCCCTTGTATCGTAGTTGAATGTCCAAACCACATAAATATTGCCAAAAAGTCATGTCTGTTCTCAAGGAAGTTTTTAATGAACGGCAATAAGATTTCGTTGAAGAGTTGACTATGGGCCAAAATAACTAAAGAATAGTTGACTAGATCCAACCAAAATCCCCCCCCCCGTGACATTTCAATTTGTTGGTAGGTTATGTGCAACACCCTGATACATTGTATTTTTGTAAGTTTAATAGTTTTGATTATTCCTCATCATCATTTTCATTTGTGGGGTATAAAGTCTGATTTTTTCAGAAAACAAGAATGGATGGTGCTGAGCAGAAATCAATGATCAATACGATAAAACCTTACATTGTAAACTGAACCCTTCTTGGAAGGTTATTTATAGATTGAAAAATTTAAATAAAATGAAAATTGTTGGACGTAATTGTTGAAATGAAGAGCCAGTCAGATCAACTTAAAAACTAAAGAAACTTATAATTAAAGGTTTAAAAACTTATAATTAAAGGTATGATAGTTTGTAAAAGACGAATACATACCTATGCCGTACAGTCGCGTTAGGCAAAATCTACTTTCTTGTTAGAAAAACAATCAAATCGAATGACAAATAAATACAGTTTAATTTGTATTGCAAATCAAAATATTTCATTTCACCTTTATACTTACAAGATGAACGTTTGGGGAGATAAATTTTATTTGATTGCGTAAGTGAGTGTGTATCAGCATGGTATTCCCTATTTGGAAAATGAAGTATTCATTTTAAGGAGATTGGGGTCATACGAATTAAAGTTTGTTTTACTTCTTAAGGTTTGTTATAGCCTGGTCTCATTTATTCAGATAAATTAAGTGCTAAAACATTTATTTTGTAGTAGTAGTAAGTATGTTTAAAGTCGGGAGGTATATATTTTTTGGAGTTGACTTTAAAAAAATGTTCGATATTAGGTCTATCCGGTCCAACTTATTTGAACGCAGAAACAAATAATGTGAAATATGGTCTGGAAAGACTGTTGAACCTATCTTTTAGATTGGGATGTCCTTCTCTCCATGAAATATGATCAACTACGAGGTTCAATATTCTCTGTCGTAAGAACAAACAAGCTGGGTGAAAACTAATTATTTAAGGACTGAATCAAAACAATCTACTTTCTACTTCATTCTCGGCTGTTTCGGCTTGTGCCACACTCAAATGAACTGAATCAGTTTTTAGAACATGGTTTGAGATGCAACAATCCAACAATTTTCATATTTACAGATTGTTTCTCTTAACGTTTAGAAATTCTGCGATACTGCTGAATCACTAAATGGGGGAAGGAAAACATCAACAAACTCGTTGAAAAAGCGTGACACTTTATCTCTGGGAAGTGAAATCCTTATTTTTCAAGTGTCATTATCCCGTCAAACCCTCACGATACAGGATAGAAACTGAATTTGAAACCATAAAACAGAGTGGAACATTTTTCTATGGCTTCCAAAGGACAGAAGTTAATTTCTACCATCTTATGCCATGAAATCGTTCTGCGAACGTGAATAAATAGGAAGGAAATATTGGTATCATTGTAAAAGTGTTCAAAGGTATAGCAATATATATATATATATACATATATATATATATATACATATATATATATATATATATATATATATATATATATATATATGAGAGAGAAGTAAGAATGGTCAGTGGTAAGAACAATGGTCAAACCAGATTTCAAAACAAACAAAAAGAGTTTACCTATTTGTCATAGGTCATACTACTCCGTGTATAAATTTTGTTAAACATTATTTAGCGAGTGATCCAATAAGATACAAAGCCTAGTCACTTTGTTGGTTTTCTGTTAATTCGTTGGTTTTCTGTCACGTTGAAGCAAACTGAAGGAGAGTAAGGGGGCACGCAAGCACCAGACATTGCATGTATAACATACTCCCGGGAAATGCCGGAGAGTATAGGGCTAGAACATTCAGGGATGGGTCAACAAAAACAAAGGAAAGAATCCAAACTGACCACAAACAATGATTAAAAGAACTCGTCTTACAAAATTTAGACAAAAATCGATTAATTATGCTATTTGTTGGTCAGCTTGTTCTTCATGACACAATAGATAATAAGAATTAATCTTAAAAACCTCACCCGCCACAAAATCGCTGCATCCCATCCATCAATATGACACCGCTGAATGAAATATCAGTCAACCTCATATACTATATATTTACTTATATTCATTTCTCACGAATATAGAAATAAAAAGCATGAAAAAGGTCTGTCTACAAATTATCGGGATATTTTGAATATCCTGAGAACCGGTTGATGTAACTTGGCAATGAGTAGGCAAAAGCATAATTTACGTTACGTGCAGGATTTCTTTTACGAAAGAACGTTGCATAATCTAGATTTACAGTCTATATCTGACATCTTATGGAATATCTAAAAGTTAAAATCAGAGGAGATTGTAGACCGTAGACAAGTTGAACACAACAGGACATTTTGGATAACTGAAGTCTGAAAAGGAGTTCTTTAAAAGGTATAAAGGCGCCACTGACCAAGGTAGACAATATTAATAATTATTAAACGACTTCATACTTCGCAGACGAACCCGTACTTGTAATATTAATGGCATACTTATGATTTTTGAAATAATTTGATAGAATTCGATTGTAGATAACCTTTTTGCCTTGTTAGACAAGAATAGGTTCTTAAACCAATAGTCATTGGAAATTAAAACAAGAACAAGTTAATTTGATTTGTTTTGCTGTCTATTGTTCAGTTACATTTAAACCTCGTCTAACAACATTCAGACAAGAATCAACGTATTTTGGTATTTGTTGAGCCTGATCAACTTGCTTTTCAGGACTCAATAAATAATGAACAAATATATTACAAGTTGAAAAAAAACTCGCTTGCAACTGAATTGCTGCACTCCATCGATCAATGTGACACTATTGAATAAAATATTAGTAAACCTTTTATTTCTATTCATATCTCTTGACGAGTATCAACAATCATTATAAACGATGTCTGCTCGAAAAAGTATCCAGACCTTTCAATATCTGTAAGACCGGTCGTGCGTCTTTGACGCAACTAATTAGTGGGAATCTTACTGAACATGGATAATCAAACGATCTCCTGTGGGGTTACTTAGTCTACAGCGAGACGTCATTGATTAAGCTAGTGTATCGTGCGGTTGTTGCCTTAAAAAATTATTGTGCTTGCCGATTCTTCATGTCTCGAGCAATGATTGTTAGCAAACCATCACATTACCCACGGTCCATTAGTACCCGCTCCTTCAGTGTACATTCAAATTCCTGCTTCACCAAAAGAGTTTTCAGACAGTGGACGAGATGAAGGTGACCATTACATAGCTGCTGACAACAACCTCAACGTGTGTGGCCATAGGTATTGTCAATAATACTAATAATTTCATCAGTAATATCAATAATTTGATCTTCTCTGAACAAATAGATGGAGAGAAGACCAAAGCAAACCCTCTACGGCAGTATTTGTCATGCACGGGGGGGGGGGACAGAAAGAATATGAAGAAGATACAAGACCTTTGAATGTCACAATTAGTCAGGGTGTTGCAGAATCAAGATACATCATAGACCGAAGTTATGAGTTTAGGCGATAACCTTGGGTCTTAGATACATCAATTCAGAGTGTTTCAATTCATTGATATGTCACACATCGTTGATTATTATTATGCAAAGCTTCAGAATGTTTTAGTCAGTAATAAGGAGTGTTATGATATGTTTAATAACAAATGCTAAAATCTTCAACTAGGTAGGATTGCTGCCGAACATTATAAACATCAAAATTTAACCCCCAGAGTCAGTAATTATTGTTTCAAACTGCCATGCAGACTTGTCTACATGCATTATTCTACATCGTATGCATTGGAGGTTTGATTATGTTGCTACTCTTGTAGTTCGAGCTGTTGTCAATTTCGAAAGTATTTTTGGTGGTAAACCTGATAAATGAATTAGTGAGTTTTAGGTGATTACTGCAGAGGAACTTTTTGCTGTTGCATGGTTGGAAGAATTTATTCGTTTGATGTTATTCATTATCCAGGACATTTCATTATTCACTATGGTATTACAGTATATTAAGTCATTTGTAGTACGGGGAGTATGGGAGGAAAAGATGTCTGGATCAGTGAATATTTTTCTGTTTCTAACAGTAAGTTGTCCTACCATTTTTTTTAAAAATATTTTAGATGATGAGGTAAATGTATCATGAAAAGAAGTAATGGGTGGTATGCAGTTGGATTTATTTTTATGAGTTCGTTTTAAGGTCTGCTCTTTCGGATTGTCCTTTGGATTTGATAATTAATTAGGGGATCAGGATACCCACGGGCTGAAAAGTGCCGTATAAGTTGATCATCGTGCTTATCGAGTTCACTGACTTCAGAGCAAATCTTTCTGATTCAGAGATGGACTGACTTGGCATCTACATAATCATCAATGTCATTTGGTTTCATTTATAATGTAGGTTGAAGGAGTCCATTTTTATCTATATAAAAAATATCTAAGAGTGCTATAGAATCAAATAATTTTACATCATTGGATTTCTTAGTCATGCTTAGTATTTATGCGTTTAGAGGAGTTGTCTAGTTTTCATTCACTGTCAGAGAGTATTAAGAAAACGATATCCATGTATTGACAAGGGAAAGAAATCACTCTTATTATCAGGATAGATATTCAAGTTTACCAATAATGTTAATAGCATATGATTATTCTGCAGCTGTGCCCATTGCATAGCCTTTAATTTTGAGGAAGTTATGATTATTGAAGCTGAATCTATTAAGACTGAAAGTGTGGTGCTAATGGGTAGTATGTATGTCTTCTCAGTTTTTTTATAGGCCTATTATCCGAGCTCTCTAGCAGAGCAAGGAATCCTTTATTATGCTGAATAGAGCATAGAGATTTGACATGATTACTGGGATAGCATTTTGGGTATCATTCCAGTGAGTTTGATTAGTTTAAATCTGTAAAACCTCATGTGTAGGATCGTATTTTCATTTTAAGGGGATGTCATTTATATATATATATATATATATATATATATATATATATATATATATATATATATATATATATATATATATATATGTGTGTGTGTGTGTGTGTGTATGTGTGTGTGTGTGTGTGTGTGTGTGTGTGCATGTGCATTATTATAAAGACATTGTAAGCAATATCATATGCAAAATATTCGCTGAGAGTCAATTAATATCGTGAAAGTCTAGCCGATCAGTTTCACTTTCATCCTTACTGGATGTTTCATGTCCGAGTCTTGTGTCAGACTAAGCCAAAGCCAGTAAATACCAATTCTTGTTAGTCAATATGCATTATTACAGATATTCTATACGTAAAAATTGGAATAAACTTTTTTCATATTTACTTCAAAGTCGTATGGATAGGATTCTTCCACTTTCCGGAAATTTGCTTGACAAAAATTTCCACTTTTACTAAGAAAGCACAAGGCGCAAAATGCATCGAGCTGTTATAGGGGCAGTGCAAACTTTTTTTCCTCTCCTGTGTATTCCACATTTCTGGTGACTCAGCCTAACATACCATCTTTTCTAATTAGAAACTTGGAGTGCTAAAAAAAACATTTCCTAGGTACCCTAATATCAATTGCTTCCCGGCTCTACGGTATTCCAGCTATAAAATGTTTAGAAGAAACTATATTTGGGGGGAAATAGGGACATATATATATATATATATATATATATATATATATATATATATATATATATATATATATATATATATATATATATATATATATATATATATATATATATATATATATATATATATATATATATATATATATATATGTGTGTGTGTGTGTGTGTGTATATATATATATATATATATATAAACAATCATTGCACGAGGATAAGTGCATGAGGATCTCTGCAAGGATAGGTTTGTTTTTTAGAAGCAACGCTAAATTATCATTTTATAGCTGTCGGTTGAGAATGTTATAATTGAAAAGCAATCGAAAAGAAAACGTGGATCTCATATCATAACACGATTGATGAAGACATTTTGATTGGCTGGCGAAAGCAATGTTTCCGTATGTATAATTTGTAATATACTTAACTGTCTTGTCTCTTTGCTTTGATTGAAGGAGAACGCTGGGCTGAGATACCAAACGTTTTTTTCGGAGCGTATAAGTAAATCTTCGGTGGTTTTCTGCTTTTTTGTTCATTTATTCGTTCGACAGATATGATTGAAAACACAACGTGCAGCTCGCGAAAGAAGAACGTTTGTTTATTATTATGTTTTCATTCTTGAATATCTACTGTTTTTTTTTTTCTCTTCTCGTGTCGACCATTCTGAGTTCTTCTGGAATATATTGCAGTGCAAGATAGCAATCATAAAGATGAGAATTGGAATGGAAAGTTTTTTTTATTGGCATGTAGGCCTGGTGCCTTATAACTGTGGTGAAATCTAGGAAGGGTTCCATGGTTTTAACTTTTTACTGTCATATTTTCTTCTGGTTTTTCTTTTTTTTGTCCTTTTCTGTACTTTCTTCTCTTTGTCCATATTTCCTGCTCAAAAGGTAGTTCCTTATTCATGCTTTATGCTTGAATTCATCATCTTTTTTTTGTTGCATGATGCATTTCTACTTTTTGTATTCTTACTTTCTCCATTCCTAATCTTTCTGCTGATTTCCATTCATCTGATTCATAGGCTTTTCTTTCAACCCATTGAATTTGTCTTTATTTCATTCCCTTCCCTCGTGTTGCATCTTTCTTTGGCTCATTTCCAGACTTTCTGTTGCGTTCCCTTTCAGTTTTTAAGCTCTTTTGCCAAAGTTCGATATCGTTTCTCCTTGTTAGATTCCCGTCATTTCTCCTTCCTTCTATGTTTCCTTCATTCCAAAGCTTTTTTCTTTCTTCTGTCATCTTTATCTCGTTTACTTCCGACCGACCTCCCTTCTTTCATTTATGCCGTCCTATCTTCCATTTATCCCTTCATTCTTCTTCTTATTTTTTATTTATTTTTCACCTTTCTTATTTTCCCTTTCCATGTCGTTCATTGATTTGAAGATAGCATTTTATTCTCCTACGTATTGGTATTCTCTTTCCATTATTCCTTCCATTGTAACTTTCATCTTTGTCTCTCTCACCCCCTCCCTCTGTTTGTTTCAATCTTTTTTTGTTCTTTCAATTTTCTCATCACTCTTTGAATAATTTAGTTATGTTCTATTCTTTTTACATTTTCATTATTGCTTTCCTTCTTTCTTCCCTTCCATGTTTCTTGTTTCTTTCTTCCTCTCCTTGTTCATACCTTTTCTCTCATTTTCTTCTTCTATGTTCTTCTCTATATCATTGACATTTTTTCTTTCTTTTAGTTATTTTCTCCTCGAAACCCTAATATTCGCTGAATATTTTTTTCTCTCGTCATCCTCATTTATATCTTTACACATATTTTCCTGGATAACATATTCCTTTGCCCCAAATTCAAAACTCTCCATCCCCCAAAGCCTTTCTTACTTCCTTTTCTCTCATTTAATTCCTTCCTCCCTCTCTCCTCCCTTTCTTCCTTTCTTCCCTTAATCCAAGTATCTCTCTGCCATCACCTATCTCGAGGTTGGAACGAATTTCTCCCTTTTCCCCTTCCCAAACCCCGAATGTGCTGCCAAGGCAAAATCAGAATTTCCAAATGTCCTTATTCTCCGTTTCTTTCCACCTCCCTCATCCCCTACGTCCTTGTTTCTTAATCCATGTATCCTTCTGTTATCTTTCGTTTTATCTTCCGGTTCCAAAGAATCTTTCCTTGTTTTCCCTCCTCCGAACCCCAAATGTATGGTCGATACAGGATCAGACATTGTTTCCTTCCATGTTCTTGACATTTTATGTGTAATCCTTTTGTAATCTTTTCATGAAATACAATCAAGATGGAGGCTAACAAAAAAGACTACTTAAATACAACAACACGTACACACTAATACATGTGTGCACAGGCACATGTGTGAGCAAAAGCACATATATCACGGCATACGTGATGTGCACAACCGTGTTTGTATACCTATTATATTCAGTGCTACATTGTTCTTCTTCATTTTGAAAGTCTCTTCTCGATAGGCCATTGAGTGTTCAAGTTTCAAAATGAAAAAAAAACCCCACGAAAAAAAGCTGGTTATTGTAGTTTTGAAAATAACCAAAATATGAAGTTGTTTTTTTTTTCAAATGGTTCGTGTCGCCACACCTATATCCTATGTTACTGGCGTCAATTCATTTGCATGCACCTTGCAACGTTTAATTTCGTTTTTCTTAACACTAACCAAGAGAAACGTCCAACATTGTACAATCCATTAATGCCAAATGATACATTGGCAGTCAAATCGTATAAGCATAACGAAGTACATCAGGTTAGGCCTCAATCAACCCGTAAGAAGCACCACAGAGCCCAGCCAAATGTATTTATACGCTCCATTCCAAATATTATCCAGTGGCTTATTGTTGAATGACATTGCCACCTTAATCACTCGAATGTTATGAAGTGAATTTGTATAAGCCTTATTTTCTCTGCAAAAAGCACCGCAGAAGAAACCCTAAAAGTCTTTACGTTCCATTCCAAAAACCATCAAGTTGTTTATCAAAAATTCCTACAATCGATACGTTTGTTTCACATGCCTAAGTGAAATAACAATTCAAACAAATGCAAATAGCAATGCTCGGTCTGGTAACCACTCATTTTACATCAGTTACAAAATTTGGTATTCCTTTCTCTGTTAAAAGCCAATATTATGGAAATGGAATCTTTAGCCCAACAGGCCACCTTTTTCACAAAAAGATCAATGAAAAATACAATTCTATCCATATTCACTCCCTAAAAATCTAGTTCTGTGCTGTATCAGGCCGATGCTTAGTAAATATTGATAATGTCGAACACCCAGTGATGATCGAATACAACGATGATGGGTTGTGAAACCTTTTCCAGGATTGCTTCCCGATGATGCGACTAAAATCATTTAATAAGATTATGTCAGTCAAGTATTACTCCAAAAGGGTTATGTATCCAAGATATTCCATATTTGCCTCATCAGCTTTCAATTTCGTGGAAACCAACGATTTCAAACACGTTGCCATTTATCATCGTTTATCTTCAAAAGTCAAGAACTAGATGGCCCATCTGATTCAGATGTTACATCATGTTGCCAAAATAAAACAATATTCTATTCGCCCACGCCGAATGTTTTGAGGGAACACTCCAGTGTCGTTTCATTTCCTTAGAATAAATTCAGAGCCTATAGGTGTACATAGTTTAACAAGCTCTACAGAGCCGAACAAAAAACATTACTGCTTTATATCCAACCATCAATTTGCTCGTTCGCTGTCCATATCTGCACTTTATATTTTTCAACTTTGATTATCATATTATATGGAAATGAATATATAATCTGACAATCATTACACGTGCGTTGTTTTGCGTTATAGTCTTTTTTTTATATAAAATAAGTGGAATTCGAACCAACAGCAAAGTAGGAACACTCTCTCGTCGAACCTGCTCCTACCTATTGATTTACAAAGGCTGGGATCAGTTGATGAGCGTTCCCATAATGGGATAAAATTCACCATAAAGGTAACTCTTTATTTTCCAATCAACGCTGTTCATTCACAACTAACAGTGAATTGATCTGAGCGAAAACTTAGACCTGAAATCGTCTTTATTTTGTTGGATATTGATGTCCATTTATATATTATCATACTATCAACAAGGGATCAATAATACGTGGAAACGCGGGAAAATACAAATAATTCTGAAAACTAACAGAATATAAACAAACCGGCTACAGATTGGAATGAAAGATGAGTTAAAGATGTTATTTTAATTTTTGTCAACTTTCTCAAACATATATATATAAATATATATATATATATATATATATATATATATATATATATATATATATATATATATATATATATATATATATATATATATATTATGATCAGTGTGATTTTTTGTCGTCTGTTTGAAACAATGGAATCAAACAATGATGATAAAATTATCGCTTACCAACCATCTGGAACGGTTGACACTTCTTGTTCATCAATTTTGCGATTTCTTTTCTAAAAAACGATTCATACAAATTGGAACATATCCGTGTTTCCCGAATTATTCTTGCAATCTATTACATATATCCTAACCTTGTTAGTCCTTTCACACTCACATCAGTTGATCAATCGATCATCATACACCCATTGAACTCGGCATCGAGTCAAAGAAAGTAACTATACGTCGCTTACAGACATTTCTCCCAATGAACTCATATATTTAGTCTGAAACAATATATTTCAACTGGGATCAGAAAAATGATCACATTAGCATGTTTGTGACATTTATAATCAAATTAATTGTATAAATTGAAAGTTGATCAACACCTTCCCACGTTCATAACACCACAGTGACAACTGACCATCAGGTCTATAAAAAAACAATCTCTGTACTCTGACATTACATGACGATGTTAGTTTTGGCTGACATTGATTAAATTAGATAAAGAAAACAAGTTCTAACATCGATTTTGTCTTTATCAATCGTCTCTTTAATCTAATATACATTGAATATACAATCTAGGTGATAGGCTGAAAAGTTCAATCCATAAAACGTACTTGCTATTAAATCTGGGTGTAGAGGAATGCAGACGCACACAAATACGTATTGTTGGGTTTACTTTGATAGTATATGCCTTCCATTCATTTGTGTCTACTTCATGAAATTGTTTTACCTTGCATTGATTCAATTTGAAGTATTCAATTACTTATTAACAAAACTTTTGTGACAAAGTTGATAACAAGGAATGTGATCAAATCTCTACTTTTGATTTCAAGGGACGCGTTCAGACTCCACTAATGGTATTGTTAACAAAAGGAATAGTTTCCCACACGATTGAATCTAGAGGAATTTTGGACTGCAGATGATGGAACAAACAAAATACCGACAGTATCTTCATCACAACTGGAATAACGTTATAAAATGGAAAGTTTGTAATGCACCTCAATCAAAAACCTGATGATAATGAATTGGCTTTCCACGCTCCCTCAAGAATACTAGGGCATTGAAATGCTTTGATGACAGTTCTGGTGAAGCCCCCATAAATAAAAATACGTTTAGACATTAAGGGGGATAGAGCGACATTTGTACCGGTAACTGGGGATGAAGTTTTGGGTTGACTTGGGGAAAACTGATGGTCAAACTTTATTGATGTGTATTAGCGTCTCATCTGTGAATGAAAATGTTCAGGAGAAACTCTGATCTATTGTGAACAGTTCTATCATTTATTCATGCTAATGAACAAAACAATGGGAAGGAATATAAGGGTTTGACAAGCAAAATCTATGTCCCTGTTCCATTGTTTGTTGATACTCTATCAATCTATTTGTCTGTTCATCTATCTATAACTCTATGTAGAATATATATATATATATATATATATATATATATATATATATATATATATATATATATATATATATATTGATCCCACATCATTAATCCTTTTTTTGAGTGATGTACGTTGGTAAACCTTGTTTCAAAATATAAATGATGCGTATTATAGAATTGCATCCATATGCAATACATTATGATAGTGCCCTGTATACACATACACACATGCACACAGGCACGCACACACACACATACACACACACACACACACACACATATATATACATATATATATATATATATATATATATATATATATATATATATATGTATATATATATATATATATTCAGATATCTAGGTATACTTTATGTTTCATGTAGGCATTTTCTGTCAATATCCTGAATATTGATTAAATTATTGTTTTATTCAATCCAAGCTTTCACAGTAATCACATTATAAATGCAATAAACATTTGGCCATTCTTTACACTTCGCCTAAGCAATAGATGAATAAGACTTGCAAATACACATCGTATTAAATCTCGTTTTTTCTCTTTAAAGCCTTTTTCGTAGTATGAATACCCCCAATTATTACACATCAGATATCTATAAATATACTGCTACGTATCATTCCACTCAGCAGGCATCACAAAATGGATACATGATTGTGGATATTGACGTTACGTGAGTCGTCAATGAAAATAATTTGTTGTTTGCTCTTACTATACAGCTTCCCTTGAATGTTTTTGACAAGCGATTTGTTCAGAATTCACCATTTTTCCCTCGAAAGAAAATGGCCACTCATTTCATCCATACATTCATTGTTGTATGCAAAACATGACTGAATGTAAGCTATATGCTCTCTCAGGCAATATATATATATATATATATATATATATACAAATATATATATATATATATATATATATATATATTTGTATATATATATATATATATATATATATATATATATATATATATATATATATATATATATATATTTCTCAGATTTCGGGCATAAAGGGATTAAAAACTAAAAAAGCACAAAGTTTGTCACCGAAACACTGACTCGTATTCTGAATAATTACCCTAAAACCACAAGAATCAGTTAAGAAAATAAAACTTCACCAAACAAAATAAGCTTCAGCAAATATATCAGCTTTTTGCTCCCGGACTGAAACATATCGTTTTTCTCTTTGTGTCTTTGCTTATCTATATGTTTCAATGTGGCTAATGTGTTTGGTTAAACACAAATACTTACATATCATATAGAAAGAAATTCATATAGACGATTAAGATATTTTTTTAGATGGAATATACAATGAAAATATTGTATTTTCAATTGACCAATATATTTTGTTGAACATTAGTACTCGTATATTAATTACATTACATTCGTTTCGTCGTCCTGAAGAAACAATGAAATTCTACGTAGATGATGAGAACATTTCCTTCGAGATGACACACATACAAAATGTATCGAGTTGAAACATGACACTGACATACCAGCATTATCTTGACTTATATCTTATTAGATGAAGCATTGTCAACCATAACAAGCCTTTTGGCAAGTGATCCAATCATATTCTACAGAAACTAGTAAATAACATATATTGTAAGTGAAGGATAGGTTCCAAGCTAGATTCAAATTCACATTCTTCCTTCCTCAGGATATTTACTTTTACATACGCATAGATTAACAACTATAAGTTTCTGTGAATTAGCTCACCATTTACTTCCAAAAAGTATTCAAGCTGTAATGGATGATAAATGAATTATGAGAGAAACACATTTCCTAATTGACGGATTGTTGTACTTGCAATAATCATTTACGTCGAGAAAAGAAATTTTGTCGCAAAAATAATAGATGGGAGAGATGTATATTCAGAAAAGGGGGTAAAAAGACAAAGGCAAGGAAATCTTCCATGACAATGACGAGGAACAGATTGTAAATGTACACACACACACACACATATATATATATATATATATATATATATATATATATATATATATATAGATAGATAGATAGATAGATAGATAGATGGATAGATATAGATATAGATATAGATATATGTGTGTGTGTGTCAGATAACTTTTGTATCGAGAATATGCACAAATATAAAAGAGAGGAAATCGTTCAGGAGGATTAGTAAAGTATTTGATGTTCAACTTAGAAGAAACTGTGTTTATCTGACTCCCACTGAAGAGTTTCCCATGAATTGCGTTTTTGGGGAGCGTATTAGGTAGCGACATTGGTGAAAAGTCTATATATATCATTGTTGCATTTCACTTGCATTGCACTACGTGAACGTCTACCCACGTCTCTGTGTGTGTGTGTGTGTGTGTGTGTGTGTGTGTGTGTGTGAACTGGAACTTTCGTCCGGAGAATCGAAGATCTTTAGCGGAGACATGCTGGCCAAAATGTTGATATGGCATTTTTTAAGAGCAGTTCTGGAAAGAGAATGTTAAGATAGAGCTAACTCCGTGACCATTGATCCTTCCCTCTCCAGGGTGGCCAGATCATTTAAAATCCATTCGGGTCGATCTCAAAATGTTTTTCCTCTTTAGGAAGATTTGAACACTTATGGTTTGTATTTTCTGTCAGGTGGGCTTGAAGAGGGAGACTCAGGACAGAAACATCACGAAGAGGAGGATTGAATAAAGCCAATTCACTAAGTGTTTGGAGGTGATAATGATTAACAATGACAAACAATTATATCTTTGACAATTACAGTTTTGCATTGGCTTGGCTGAGCTCCTCTCACCTTGATAATGATTTACTGTGTACACTTTGTGGGAAAATGCATGAATAGATAAAATTGATATTCGTGTTTTCCATACAATGACTTGGATTGTATTGTTCACAAGTGCATGTTCATGTACAGAACTTTCGATTTGCTTTCGTTCCTTCATTTCTCTCGAATTCTCAACAGTCTACCAAAGATATCACCAGAGTTTTTATTGAGATGTGCAATGCTGCAGTTCCATGCAACATCATTTTGAATTTAAAAAAATTGGATTTTCATTGATAAATCTTGGTGACAAATTTCTTAAGAGATTACAAACGGCATTTTCTTTGAAATATTGTCTATAATACATAGTTCAGTGTTGATATAAATCGGCCAATTCATGATCATTCATTATAAGATTTCGCTCAATGAGCAAACTGAAAAGCACGAATCAGCCATTGTTTCTTGTAGATTAGAAAAAAGGAGACATTACTCCGGGATACTATCGTATAACTCTTGACCATTCCTCAAAATATTTTATACAATCTAAACACCGATTCCCCGTGAACCATTATATGTGATCTATGAAAGGTTTGTGGAAGCCTGGACCATGCTGGAAATTGACCCCCTTTTAACAGTGAATTCTGAACAAAACAGATAAGAAGCAGATTTGAGTGTCCTGTGAAAATACTGGTGGTTTGATGGATCTGTCCTTCAGAAAATAGTTTTCCACATATTGCTTTCATAGCAGTAGTCGGTTGAATAAAAATAAAGAAGGGAGAGGTATAGTTACAGCATAGTGATGATGTTAATATAGCTTCTCTATCCTTTTGTCAGGGTCCCGATGCCAAGAAAATTCACGGAGGCTGGATAAAGACTGTTGTGTAGTGGATGACCCAAGTGGTTAAGGATCAGAGTTGTTCGTCTCCACGATTGGTACGCATCCGTATTTACTGGTTGGGTATGGATTCATGCCTTAATACCATATGAATACATAATTTATCACCAAGACCTTGAATTCATCATGCAGATACCATTTTCCATACTGTTTACTGTGAGGCTAGCCATATTTTATTCCTGATAATCTTAGTAAGCAGTTCACTGATGATTTTAACGTCAACAACGCAATGCAACTCAATCAACTTCCATCTCTTTACGAAGCAATGCAAATGAAGTTAATATGATTGCTGCCAAATTTATGACTGTTTTGGCGTTGTGATGGGGGTCCATTTTCCTCGGAGTAAAACCCTTCTTAATCATCTGAGTTGTCTTTCTGGTTAACCGATTCCGGCAACTGAACCCCTAACCATAACTATCGACTCCTATCGTGCAGCAGAGCCAGGATCACGTTGTACAACACAAAACAAGAAATGATAATCTTTTAGAAATCCTATTTCTTTCCTTCAATGTCGCATTATATACTATCAGGGCTAACCTTGAAAAGATAAATCATTCGAACGAACTTCCTGTCCATTCAAAAACGGAAGAAGGATGTTTTTAATGTAAATATTATCAATGTCGAAGTATTAACGAAATTTCACGTGAGTGTTTCCATGGTTACGACGACAACGACGACGAGGAGAAAGTCAGTATTTGAAGATCCACACAAAAGTCGATTCATCTTCGGCTACAAAGATGATTTGCACAGTGAACTTTTTTCTTGGCCATTGGTTAATAGTAGTTAACTTCTTAATGAACCAAACTTCATTCGATAGACAAATATAGCTACTGCAACAGTGGATTACTAAAGCATATAACTTATAAGGAAATATGTTCTTGATATCAAGAGATTGAGTTACGCCACTTCGGGTGTTCGTCGTTTTCGAGTCAGATATGACATATTGCAGAAATTCGAAGAACTTTTGTTGGAACAAATACAACCCTCAAAATATAAGAAAAAAAATAGTATAGCAGTAGATGGCATGGAAAGAGTTCTAGCCAAGACAAAAAAGTGAAGAGAAAACATGTGGTGTTAGCGTAAGGACAGGATTTATATATTTCATTTGTCAATGGAGTTGAATTGGTGTATATATATTCGATCGTATCTTTTTTCCTGTTTTCCTATTTTACAGTCTGTTTGTCAGTTCACACGATATCTCTGACTACTCAAAGGAACTTTATGGAAGTATGGGTACTAGGTGAAGAAATGATCATATCTGGAGTAGGATCCACGAATTTGTCTTCGATCGATAGATATTTTCCGTTCCATTATGTATACGCATATGTCTTTCGACCTGATATCTCAAAAAAGCAGAGGATTGACCATTGGCTACCGGATAAATGATTCAATTTTCGAGTAGATCTATTCACAATTACCACCTTACGCAGTACTTGAATGCCGATACAAAATACTCTTGACGTGAAAATTGCGTTGGCAGAGATACACTCACTCTTGGTGGTATCTAATTCAATATTTGAGTTTGGAAAAGAATGCAACATTGATCGGAGTCGGGGTGGAGAGACTTGATCAGATAAAACAAATGGTAATTTCTCTTCATGTTCGAATAAGAATCATCCCCAATCATTAAAGGCATCTTCTGCTAAACTAATTCTTTTTATGGCTGGCTCGAAATATCCGTTCTAACAGAAGATAGAGGATCATTTAAACAAAGTGATAAGCTGAATAAAATGAGACAAAATATGAAATATGGAGACCTCACCAGAGAACCGAAAATGTGATATAGAAACGGGAGAGGAAAGTGGGTAGGGTGTGCACTGCCTCAAAAGAAGCAAAGCACTGAGTGCTGTTAAAAACTTTAGTATTAAAAGCAAAAAAGGTCGAAAACGAACTTTCCAAAAGCTTCAGTTACCTATATTTCTAGATGCGAGGGATCTCTAGAACCAATTGTTGTCACCGACTAACAGTCCACTGAGTGATCTATTGGCGGGCTGAAATGTCAAAAACTTTTGATTATCCACTGATTCTAATATATATATATATATCTGAAAATGAAAGAGAGAACGCATCTACGGTCAGACTATTCTCTGATTGAAAATTGTATATTCTCCCTTCAGAAAATGGTGTTTTCTTCCTTCGAGGCAATGGGTTCTTGTAAACATTTCAAGAAAAAAAAATATCAGTAAAAATCTGCACATAATCTATTTTTTTCCAAAAGTTTTGCCTTGAAATAATGTCAACACCCACCCAGCCGAAAATGAATATTGGAAATGACTGCAAAATTCTGGGATCTCAAAAACTCTTCCTTATTTCTGTTGTCATTAGTTATACGTTTTCGTTTCTAAAAAAATCTAAATGCAAAAGATCAATAGAATTGTCTTTCTCCTACCTTTCTTCAATGATTTCACAGTTCGCTGACTTAGCACATCCTTCTCATCTGTCCTGTCTGTTTTCAGTTTCTCAATTTACACGCCAAAATTTCATTTCAGGCTGGATCAGAATGTAATCATCTAATGCAGTAACAGACAAGAGATAGAAAGTTCGGATCATCGTCTGCTCACTGGATTCAAGTTGTGTTTTTATCTTTTTTGTCTCGATTGCACTTTCAGAATATGAAGATTGTTCTGGTCACATCAATGAAAGATACATTCAAAAGTGAAAAAACAAAAACAACCCCTAGAAGTACTCGATCCATAACACAGAACAAAAGTACTTTTTAAGATGATCGAACAGTTCTAAAATCAAAATGAATTGCAGCTTTTCAACGATTGATTTCAGAACTATACTATGAGACTTACATTTGACAGTTGTAACTTTGATTGAGCACAGTTATCTCGCTTGAACTTCAATCTTTCTCAGCATGTATGATTTGGTCGTCACTTATCCATGATCTGCAAATACAAAATATCTATGAATGATAAGCGAATAATTTTGCAATAGTAGATATAAATCTCACAAATAAATGCAATTATAAGATTTTATGTTACTACCTTTCACAGTTCTCAAAGAGGATTGACATGAAATTAGGAATCATTTACGCATTTATATTCGTGAATGCTTGAATGTTTCTTTGATTGACCTTGGTGCTTTCCGACACAAATGCCATTCTCTTTGAAAATCACTTATCTGGATAATAACCGCCTGTCTGTTTCAAATAGTACCACGCCATCATTCCCTGGTTGATCAGTACAAACCTGGTAACAAAGCTAAGCCAGATAAGGAATGTTGATCCAAATTGAAATTGTTAAAGTATTTTTGTAATTGGTACTCAATTCATATGATGTATGTCTGGATATATACTCATGTTTACGGTTCCTTTACAGTATAAAAGTATCAGAAAAATTCATGGAATAAGGTCATGACGAGCAACTTTATCCGAGATCTGTAAAAGACAATACAGTTGGGTGTTGTAATAAGACACAGAAAATATATTGGTATTTGTTTCTACCAAGGGTGTGAGTCCTTTCAAAATAGTAAACCATAGCCAGCTGACCCACCTGTCGATCTTTGTTCTGGCCTATTCTCCAGACAACATGTCAAAGGACGTCAAGGATTTTTTTCAGTTTACAATAATAATATCATGAACGATTCTTTTCATTCTTCTTTTGAATAATTTACTTTAAAAAAAAGTTTTTGTTTTCCAGTTAATGTCTTGAAATTTCACCTTTCTTTGTTCAGTTGTCTTATCTTTTTGTGGAATCTTTGGAGAATTGGAATTCCATTCCGATTTTGACGGCTTGTTCATGTTCCTGCTCCAGAATTTATTTTGTTGCTTTTATTCAAAGTTAAACGATGCATATTACTGATGCTTTTCGATGATTTCTTGTGTTCAAATTTCGGTAGACTTGTGTCATATGGCATTTTTCTCACCTAGTCTTAATCATTCACTTGTATTCTTGTCTTTGTCATTTTGTGTGTCTAAACAATCTCTCAAAAAATGATATTTTGTGAAAAGTTGGCCCATGGGCGGAGAGACGATTGATTGAATGATTTGGGAGATCTAATATTTTATCCAATTACCTCACCTGCACCATTGCTATGTGTTTGTTCACACACATCTCCAGTTAATTCTAATGTCATTTTGTTGATGGTTAGGTCATTGAGTAAGTAAGAATTGATTAGATTTGGAGACCAATCGGGAGATTTTTTCACATAATTCCCCCCCCACCTGCTCTGTTGCTATGAATAAATTGACTTCCATTTAGTTTAAAATGACAATAGGATCGCCAGAGATATACACTCTATGAGAGTTCTCCAGTTTTTTTTAGTCTTATTTACTTTTTTCTAATGATATTAAAACTCTTCAACATAAATTTCTGCAGAATCGATTTATTTGGTCCTGTTTACGTTCCAGATTATCTTTTGTCATTTAGAAACGCAGCCATTAGATATGAACGATAAAATAGCCTACCAAAGATATTAGCACTTCAATCTCACCACAGTACACGTAAAATTGTCGGTGCGTGGGCAGTAAGTTCACGTCTGATTGATTGCCAAGATACACCGAGGCTGCACGAACGAATATCAGGTTGTTGCTAAATACTTTCTCGAGGGATTTCATGCATGCAATAAATAAATGATTTCTTGAAAAAATGATACACTTTCATTGCAGAAATATATACCAGAACGTTTTAATGAAATCTTAGTTGTCAACACCAGAAGAATTCTCATCGCTCTAGCGTGTAAATAATCAATTCTGTATAACAAATTTTGATTTTCAAGAAAAATATGGACAAAAATGTATTGAAATTGTCTAGACAGAAAGACACTATTTTTGCTCAAAAGAAATATTTCCCCATTGGTCATCTAGAAAATCGTGCCGTAATTCAACAACGAAAAAGTCAATTACATTTTCAGACAGAATATTTAATTAGCAATTGAAAGATATTCATTAAGTCATGAATATGTATTAACTGATAAATATTGAATTTGAATTATTGCTTTAAGGATATTAAGTTTTTTGACGTCATTCACGCAACCTGATCATGAGATCTTAGTGTCTTGTCACAGAATATGATACTTGATTTTCAAAGATAATCGACTTTCATATCAAAGATGATAAAAATTGACTACTTTGAAAACAAACTTTTCATCTGCGTTCCTTTTTCTTCACGACAGTAAACGATAAAAATTAATTTATTTAAATTCCTGACCTAATCTCGCACGATCAGGGATAAATCATAACTACATTTCACAACAAACGCATGCATTATAGAATATTTCCAACTTTTTTGTTCGTACCTCGACACCCAGTGTCTATCATTGGTGGCTTTTCACAAAGTCTTGGGAGGAAATTTTTTTAAAATTATGCTTTGAGGAATACTACAAGTTGTTTGCTGAAAATAATCAGATATCTCAACAACAACCGCCTTGCTGAAATTTTGCAAACACACTCGGAATACAAAAAGGTTGGGACACTCAGTCGGTAACGACACTTTTTTACAGGCTCATGCACAATGAAAAAGCCTTTCTTGACACCTCATCCAGGATTTGAATAAAAAGTTAAATCTTTCATTTTTGTTAGTATCTGAATATACTCGTTCAAATGGATGGTTATTAGAATAATGGAGATACTTCATCTAAGAATTTCATATGTGCCCATTATAGACAAAGTAAGTCTTTCTACACATCATACCAAAAGTACAGGGGGGTATCTGTTTGGGATAGTTCACCAAAATATTATGTCGATATTTCCAGCTTCAGTGCGCTGATAACCGCAGGTGACCACCAAGTGGTCTGATAGCACAATGCCCCGTGCTGATCGTAGAGAGCTGCCATGAAGCTGCCGCTATCTGCATACCACCGTATCACCACTAGGGGTCCGCCAATTGCTTGCGTGCTAAGTATTACTCTCTCTCTCCCCCTCTTCTCTCTCTCTCTCTCTCTACATATATATATATATATATATATATATATATATATATATATATATATATATATATATATATTACCGGCCACTATGCTCACTGACGCCCATAAGACTTTCTCATCTCCTTCCATGACCACTGCAATTTCGATAACTTTTACCATGTCATATCAGGGAACCCTTTTTTCTTTCCGTGTGATCCATCTTTTCCAACTGCGTTCGCAGTCCCATTTGAACCAAGTGTTTTGTCCTCCATTTCATTCTGTTGTCATTTCTTTTTGCTGATTGTCCTGTCCATCTCCACTCTTGTTATATTCCTTGCTCTGACTGAAGATGACATCTTTCTTTTTTTTTATACCTGAGAATCATCCTTTGCATTGCTTTGTCGTTAGCTCCTTGTATGATTTTCAAAGGCTTCTCAGTTTTTTGTTAATTTTCAAATAATATAAGACACAATTGCAATTGAGAATTGTTTGTTGTCTGTACATTTGGCAAAGTGCTTGCCATTATGTCTCTATTCGTACTAAATGATTTCCAGCTGATTGTTATGCATCGTTTCATTTCACTCTCATGGTGTTTCTAGGTATGTACACGTCAACCACTTCTAATGCTACGCCCACTATTCTTTAAGGGGAGCTTTATCGTTAAATGTTTCTTTTGTCTTTGTTCCATTCAACTTTTACTTTCTCATTTTACATCAGTTAACATGTTTTGTATTTCTTACAACGCTTCTGACCTCATGAGACCAGCATCAATGGATCTCAAGTGGTTTGAATTATCTCCGTCTACGTCGTTCCAATTCTTTCTCAGCCAGTTTTTCAAAGATTCTCTCTCTGGAAATATATCAGGTGCTATCGTATCTTCTTGAAATACTCCTACGATGATTCACTTACACAGACACAAATACACACACAGACACAGACACACAAACACACACACACATACACACACATACACACACAAACACACACGCATATATGTATATATATATGCATATATATCTATATCTATATATATATATACAAATTTTGTGTGTGTGTGTGTGAGAGAGAGTAGAATTAGAACAGTTGATTTTAGAAAAGTTTTACTGTGCATTTTCTGCATCATAGATGATTTTCCTCTCCAGCTGATAAGCTTTGTAGTGCATATAAATGGAATTAAGTCGATGTGAACTAGATTCGAATGATTCCCAGGCGGAGATGGAGATTACCCCTGAAAAAGAAAAAGAAGAAAATTCACACAAGAAGAAGAAGAAGAAGAATTATAATAAATGAATGAATAAAAAAAATGGATGCAAGAAAAGAAATAAAGAAGAATCAGAAACCAAGGATAAAAAAGTCAAAAACAAGGAGGAAAAAAAAAACGAGGAAAGGAAGAAATGGAAGAAAAAGGTGTAGAATATTATAAGTTAAGAAAACGACGGAATGGCGTAGATTAAAAAAAGAAGACAAAATGACGTAGAAAAGAAGTAAAGAAAAAAAAGGAAAAGTATACTAGAAGATAAAAAAAAACTAAACAATAAGAAGAAAACAAGAATAAAAAAAGAAAAGACGGAGAAAAAGAAGAAAGGATCATCAATCAGAAAAAAAAAAATTCCTTTCAATCGGACATTTATCCTTCTTCGAGACCAATTTGCAGTCAAATGGGATAAAATAATGATCCCAATCAAGTGAATGGAGAAACAGAATCAAATTACTATTTTGACGCAATATTCTGAATGATGTGGTTGGAAGAAACCCAAGTCATTCACTGACCTCTGACCCTAAGATATTTGCAACAGTCATGGGATGGCAAGTGATGATCGTTTAAATGATAGAATTGAAAATGCATAACAGGTCCGTAGAATTAACGCACATTCAGAATGTGGCCAATACGAACAAATGGCACACTTTCTCTGAATAATTCTGTTCTTTGATGAAGGAAAACTCGTTTGTCAGCAGATCATACAATATATATATATATATATATATATATATATATATGTAGAGGGCCAAATAGAACTGAAACATACACGTTTTTCTGTAGCAAATACCCAATCCATTATATTTTAACACGCCTTTTTGAATCAACTTGATGTTTAAAGTTGAATGCATCGAGCGCTTCGTGAAATAAACCCGTTATACATCGGATATTATATCATATTGCATCCCTGATTCATATCGTTATATATATATATATATATATATATATATATATATATATATATGTATATATATATATATATGTATATATATATATATATATATAAATATATATATATATACTAACCTCTTCAAATCTATCTTTGTATATTGTAGAATATTCATCTGTGTATTGTTTTCAGGCACTGTCTTTCTCTCACACACATAGACACATTCATGAATACATGGAGATAAGAGTTCCATATATCTTTGCTTATCCTTTCTCGCTGTTTCCTTTTTATTTTTCCACTTTCCCCTTATTTCCACACAAATCCCGATTATTATTCATTTATTCAACACAACCCGCTTCCGGCGCTTCCCACTTCGCGATAAAGACGCACGTATCACGCATGCGCTGAGATCCCAAAGTGCGGTGAAAAATGAAAATTTCCTCAAAAATGGGGAGAATGCAAAGAACAAAAACAGAAATTCAACAAAATCAGCGGCGGGAGGAATAATCTTCTGTCATTTGAGAAGAAATCATATCCTACCCGCCTTTTTTTTCCTCTTAGGCAAATTGAACTGTTGAACATAGACGAATATTTTGTGATTTTTTTTTACAATCATTCCTGCCGGAGACATCGTTGTTCCTATCTCGGCGTCTTTTTAGCCACACCCAAATTTTGATCGGTTATATCAACTTTGAAAGAAATTTCGGACTTTCCAACATATCTTCATTTTTTATTCTTTTCAATCGAAGTAAGTTGTACCGTCTAAATATAGTAATATCTCTGTTCTAAAAATTAGGATTATCTCTAAGTTTGCGGTTATTAAATGGAAGTTATTTTGTGGTTATGTAAATGTTTTGAAACCATTTTAATTTCCATTCTCAGTAAAACGCATTCTAACTTCGATTTCTATTGTTTTTATCTTTTGTTTATTGTGGTTTTCTTAAAACAGAGGAAGTAGTTTTGAGGTTATAGGAATGTTTCTGATTTTTTTCCTGATGAGAAATGCATTTATTTCTTTATATATAGCTCCCACTGTAAACTATCTACTGTATTAAAGTACAAGGTCGACTGTTTGAAAAATGACTGAGAAGATAGTAAGCCACCAATTTCACTTCTAAGGACAGGCTGCTCATTCTTATAAGCAACAGAGTTAAGGGTTTCCTCTACTTGGACCTACTATAAACTTAACTTAACGGAGAAGAAAAAACAAGTGGATAGAAATTTGCATGCGAAGGTTATGTTGGCCATTCTTTACCCATGTGTAGTGACTGTATCAATGTCTGGAATCTTGGCATTAACTTTTCATCCATTTTTCGAGCTGGAAAGGATGCCACTGAATCAACCTCTAAATTGAATTGTTTTTTCTAAAGACTTCTGTAAGTTTCACACGAGTTGAGACTTAAAATATCATAATTACGCTTGCATATATATATTCATTAAAAAAATCAATAAAATGTAGTTAAAGTAATTATCATCTTTGACGGATGGAAGTAAAATTTCAGCTTCAAGGTATCAAATTTAATTGAACAATCCTAATGCATTATATCTTCAAAACTAACTTATCTGCGGGTGGAAAGGACCAATAAGGTAAGCGTTTTCTCCTGCTATTCAGATAAAACAATCAATAAATATGTTTGGCTATTGCCTCTCTTGCTTCTACAGCTGTACAATTTAGTAAACCTGAATAGAGTGGAGAGAAATGGCAGCGTCACCATTGGATCTGACAGAGTATATAAACCAAAATGTAATTGCAATTGAGGTGGGGACAACCAATCAACAGTAACAAGATTATACATACAAATTGGGGGTGTGGTGGACGTAACGTTTGGGGTGAATTTGCCAAAGTGTAGTTGGGTGTTGGCTATAACACAGAATTGTCGACTCTGAATGAAGAGACAAATAGAAAACCTTATTTAACGTCGGATTTCGGGAAATGGAGCCAATGCAAATGGAGAATTTCTTCAAATCAACTGGGATCTTTGATGTCAGCGTCAACCGGTTAAGAAACTCAACCCTATATATCTCTCTCTTTCTCTCCCTCTCCCTATCTCTCTCTCTCTGCTTGCAAATAATTCTCTTTCTATTTGCATATGGGACACTGTCGTATACGACATGTACAAGACGTTTTAAGAGACTTAGATGAAGAAATCAGTTTAAAAAAGACGTTACGGCGGAATAATTGTTGATATCACCGTATGATGGTATCAAATTGAATGTTTAGTTTAATCATAAGACATTCATATCTTGAACACTGGGTGTTTCTTTCCCTATACTGTGCATAAAAGTGCCCATTTATGGTGTGTATTGGGAGATTATTTCTCTCCAAGATTCCCAAATGCTACTATTTACCCTAAATGCTTCGCAGAGAACTCTCTTTAAATCATTAGTATGACTCAGCTATGGATCGGAACCAAGACCAACCGACCGACCAAATCGAATCCGAGCAATCTGTCCCAAGACTGCAATGTTCGTTACTTTCATATATTAGAAGTCGTCGGGGTTCATTTCTGTGATGGATTTTCTGATCTTTCGTGTCTTGGAGATAACGGATTGACCATAAAGATATATCGCTTCCCATTTTGCCATTCTTGAGAATGCATTCTTTGCCATAAGTAACTTTGGGAAATGATGACACATTCTTATCAAGATCTTAGGGAAAGAAAGAAAGCGGGGGATCTATCTTCAAAATACTTTCTTTTTTTTCTTCATCAGTCAACAGCAATCTTCTAATTTCTTTTTTTTCTTCTAATTTTGCCATAGACCAGTCAAAGCAAAATAATAGATTCTAATTATGAACAGACCTCTGTTTTGCCGTTTCTTATCTTATTTCAGCCTTCTGATCAAAGTACTTTATTCTGTTCTGATGTGCTATCAACAAAAGCCGAAAATGTAGCCTGAATTGTTTTACAAAAAAAAAAAATGTCAGTTGACTTCTTACACCGAAATAAAATCTGTTTTTCAGGTTAAGTAAAAAGTATTTTTCTCAGTCCTGAAACCCAGACGAAGCGGTCAGTAATTTGGAGACTTTTCTTATCAGACGTGACAAACACATCGTGGTGACACTTGAATTAAATAGTAGATCTTGCAATTATTAGTTGCGTTAATAACCGATAAGTTACCAAGATGAGGTTCAGTATGAAGGGTGTTGGATACAAGACTTGGATTTAGGGGATTTACCTGTGGTATTAGCTTGCTAATGAAAAGATTATGAGACAAAAGCGTTCTAGTTTCAATTATATATATATATATATATATATATATATATATATATATATATATATATATATATATATATATATATATATATATATATATATTGACTTCCACAGACAGCTGTTGCGTCGTATTACGACTCCTCCATGCGGGTTAGGCGAGATTTCTACCATCGCTCCAAGCCTGGGGGTCCGGTATCAACTGTTTGCAGTACACAGAACTTGACGAACAGTCGACTCAAATTAACCAATATGCTTTTTTATGCGTTTCTCTTAAACTACTATCTACCAGAGTTCTCAATTGAAAAATTACAAGAAGAGTGTTGTATAATTGCTTTTTGCAGACGGGTAACCTACCTTGGAAATCACCCCATTAATATATATATATATATATATATATATATATATATATATATATATATATATATATATATATATATATATGTTGTGTGAGTGTGTATGTGTGTGTGCGTGTAAGTGTGTATGTTATATTGAATTTATAAGTCAGAAGCCTATTCGTGTACAGATGAATTTCCCTCGGTTTATTTTCTGTTCCGTAAACTTATATCGCCTTCATCAGAGAAAAAAAAAAGAATTGGGATACAGGTTGTCTGTTGTATTGTTCTTTCTCTTTTCTCTCTCTCTCTCTCTTTCTCTCTCTCTCTCTCTCTCTCTCTCTCTCTATATATATATATATATATATATATATATATATATATATATATATATATATCTTTCTCTCTCTATCTATGTTTATATAGAGATATCCGTCGGGTGAAGCTGTTTTGACAAAGGAAACCAAAGAGGTTGACTGAAATAAAAATGGCTCTGATATCAGACCAATTGCACATTCGAACAATGAAGTTCCATAGCTGCGGACAAACTGAATACCTGTTCAGATATTACTTGATCTTATAGAGATTTCACACACAATATATAATCCTGTTCAGTTTTGACTTGAATAGTAACTCCATATATATATATATATATATATATATATATATATATATATATATATATATATATATATATATATATATATATATATATGTGTGTGTGTGTGTGTGTGTGTGTGTGTGTGTGTGTAAGTATAAAGAGAGAGGGAGAAAGAAATAGATATACATAAAAAAAAAAAATTGATGTACATGGCTACTTGTGAAGTTGAATTGTTTTAGAGTATAGCGGGAAACTAATAGTAGATTGTGGATTTGCTACACAAACTAGCTCATATTTCAGCCCTCTTTGAGCCTCATCAGGCGAATCCCTGATGAGGCCCAAAGAGGGCAGAAACATGAGCTAGTGTGTGTAGCAAATCCACAATCTGCTATATATATATATTGAGAGAGAGGGGGGGACAGAGGGGGAGAGAGAGCAAGAGACATAAATAGAAAGAGAGAAAAGGAGAGATTCATGTGTAAAGATTGATTGGGTTTGTCCTATTCTGAAAATGAAATGAAGGTTGTAGAGTGAATACAGTAGATGCATTCCCGATGGAAAATAAGGAACACATCTGCTGTGTGTATGTATGTTTGGGGGGCATTTCATTTGCAGAAGTTTGTGCAAAGAGAGGTTCATGTGTTCTTTCGATGATTTTTGTTTTACTCTAATCACATGCTGAACCTGACAACGACCAACGAGCATTCAAATATACAAATCTTTCCTGTTCATCGTCGATTGATTTCTCCTCTGAGTCAAGAGAGAAAAAGAAAAATAAATGTTGGAGCAAACAAGAAGTTAAATGAAGAATAAAAGTACAAACAAAGTTTATTTTGAGGAGGAATGGGGGGAGAATAATAATAATAATAATAATAATAATGATAATAATAATGATAATAATAATAATAATAATGATAATAACAATAACAAAAATCAGAAAAAGAAGAAGGAGAAGAAGAGAGGAATCGAGGGGAAGAGGAAGAAAAGTAATGAACCAAGTAAACTTGATTGAGGAAGAAAAAGCTATTGAGTTGTGGTTGTGAGAAGGAAGAAGAAGAAGAAGAAGAAGAAGAAGAAGAAGAAGAAGAAGAAGAAGAAGAAGAAGAAGAAGAAGAGGAAGAAGAAGAAGAAGAAGAAGAAGAAGAAGAAGAAGAAGAAGAAGAAGAAGAAGAAGAAGATCGAAAGGGCCGAGAAGAACGAAAGGAAACAAAAATGATTCGAATCACAGCAAGAATACAAAACAATGGCGGCTTTCGTCGTGTTTTCAATTCAATCAGACGATAATTCTTGCACTGTTACCGCTAGGTGGCATGCTGGAACAAGAAGTGGGGATTGATTGGTCACGATCTCTTGTGACAATGATCGATGGCATTATGCAAATGATCCCGGTGTAAAGGGGAAGAGGGGGAGGCAATCAAGAAGAACAAAAACAGGTTAAAGAGGACGAAAACCAGGAACAAAAAGAACGAAAAGAGGAAGAAGGAGAAAAAGAAAAAAAAGAACAGGAAGAGTAAGAAAAAGAGGAACTGATCTCATTGATTATTATGATAAGGATTACGTTGAAAGTGAAAAAGAAAGAATGAATTTAGAAATAGATACATTTGAAATAGTATTTATGGAAAGGCACCAAAAGTATGAAGCACTAGTTCCAGACTTTCATCCGTGAAGCTAACGTCTGTCTTTGGAAGTCAGAACTCAAGCATCACATTGAATCAAGAGTTATCGACCAATACCCAATGGTAACTCTCTGATCCCTGAGAGCTCCTGTAAGAGAACAATTTGAGCATTGACCATTAATAGAGATCAAATTAATCAGTGAATCAATGTTTAGTGTTCATCAGCTTGACAAGAATTTTTGAGTCTGCTTTATTTTTGGAATTTCTTATCAAAACCTACCAACACCGAACAAAAGTATGCAGAGAGAAAGAGAGAGAGGGAGAGAAAGACGTAGGGATGGGATGAGTTAGAATGGGTTAGAGATTCAGTAACACAGGGAGTTGATCTGAGAATCATACAGATGATGAGAGAGAGAGAGGAAGAAAGAGAGAGATTTAATTGAACGGTGAAAGAGAGAGTTAGAAAGTTAGGAAGAGAATCACGGAGAGAGGGAGGGAAAAAGGGAGAAAGTTAGAAAGAGACTTAAAGAAATTGTTAGTGGATCAGAGGATTAAAGAATGATTAAGTAAAGTAGAACAGTTGATGTGAAAAGGTAAAGAGTTAGAAAGATAGAGAGAACGTTGAAGAGTGCAAAGGGAATTAAAGCGAGAGAGAGAGACTTTAAGTTAGTGAGAGGGGAAGAGAGAAAAAGATGAGGAGGAGAGTGTTAGATCGTTGGTTACAGAGAGACTAAAGAAGCTGAAGTATAATAATCAATTCTCCAGAGGCTCCCCCACCTGTGAATTGAAAACTGTCTTACTGATTACAGTCCTTGTTACCTGATTAACTTTATTGTATACGTGCCAATGTCTTGCAGTATATCTACTGACAGAGCAAATGATTTATCAGGCTACATGAAGATTCTCAGCCCTTTTAATACGAAAACAGCATAAGGCAACGTTATACCAGCCAACCCAAACTCTTTGCAGCCTGTCTCTAGATGATTTTCTAAAACCTACACTTGGAAATTTAGGAATCTGAATACTTGAGTAACCCGAGACGCTGATGTCATTATCCTTTTTGCCAACAAAAGAAATTAATAAATAATTATAAATAACGATCTCCAAGTAATAGGACACATACTGAGCGAAGCAAACAAGAAATTTGGAATTCACATGAACGACAGTAAAACAAAAACCATTCACAGCAAATATGGCGAGGACACACACACACAACGATCCAAATCAGAAACGCAGATCTTGGAGAAAGTAGACCACTGCATATAACTAAGAAAACGATAATCACTTGATGAAGGCGGTAGATTAGCGGAAACCAGGAATGAGGGTTATCATAGGATTCATGAGAAAACTCAAATGGCAATGGGCTGGGCTGAATATTAGACAACCGAGAGACATCGTGACTCACAACGTTGATCCCTATATGAAAACGTATGCATAATTTTGGCCGGCAAAATATTAGCGTTACAAAGTATAAAAGTTCAGGAAATACTGAGACACTAGATATCTGTCTGTAGATTTGGTTACACATGTTTGCTCCATTATATCAAGAAAGGGAGACGTGGGTTATCTACCCGTAGTTTTTGCTACACATGTAAGTTCTATTTTATCAAGAAAAGAAGACGCAGGTTATCCTTCGTCCGTAGTTTCGGCGGCTGTTATATTTACGTTAGCTCCAATATAATGAGGATGATTATATTTTACGGTCCTTCCTCCTAATTTATCTGTTGTTTACTGCTACAACAAGACTGTCATTAGTTGGTCGTTACCAAGGGTTGATTTTTCATTCTATTTTTGATTCGCTCAAGGATGATATGATGCCTTTATATGTTTTTAACCAGAACCTGCCACATTTGAGTATGGGTGTAAATGCCTTTTACAACTGCTTCAATACCATATGAGGGGATGGTTTCCCTAAGTGTTTTACTAAGGCAAATCAGTGACTAAAAGAGACAAGGGGGTATATCTATCCGGTTTCATGCTGCCTGAGCAGAAAATCGAAACCGTTTTGATTGTTTTGCTTTTTTGTGCGAAGACTGTAATACTAACTGGCATCTCTAGATTTGGCTTCATAGGTGTATGCGCTACTTCTTTAACTATATTTGTCAATTGAACCTCAGCGATTGCTTGCTGGGTTGGTTGTATGTGTTCTATGCATAAACAAAGAGCTTGACCCTTGTAGTTGATAATTATTCTTGAACGATACGTTGACTTGAGAATGAACATATGATAGGTGACACGGTCATAGAGGTCACCACCGATGGATATAGTATAAAGTGCTATCCCCATCCAAACAGCTAAAAATGTTTCGTCTCGAAACTGCACATACTGACAATGCCCCAATTGTAGATGTCTATTGATTATATATAAACATGCTTCTATCCCTCACAGAAGATAACTAGAGATGCCGGTAGACAAGTGGTTAATAGCACAGAAAAAGGAACCAGCAAGCCGATTTCCATCTCCCACTGAGATAACCTGTGTTCACTTCGCAAGTATGCCTTTCGGAAAGGCATGAACAAGGTCAAATGATGTGATTTGATGAAAAAGTGTAAAGAATGTGAGAATAGAATTCCATTTTCGCTTCTGTATTTGTTTGTTTTTGTTTCTGTCTCTGTAGAATTTCATCGAATTAAGATAGAAGTCATTTCTTAATTTACTTGGAAGCAACAATTCTGATAAGATCGACATTCTGAGATATACTTGAGATTGCCTGGAGCTTTGAACAAATTGATATAAAGTGAAACATAAGCATGTTTGTGTGGAGAATCTTTTTCTGTCATCATACTTTAAGCTTGATTCTCTCTCTCTCTTTCTCTCTCTCTTCCTCTCTCTCTTCCTCTCTCTCTCTCTCTCTCTCTCTCTCTATATATATATATATATATATATATATCGTGGTGCAGTTGTGTGTGTAAATATGTGTATCGTGTATATTTGTTACTTGTATGCAATTGATTTAGAGGTATACATATATATGCATCTATTACATAAGAGTAACCCATACATACATACAATACAGAGAGAGAGAGAGAGAGAGAGAGAGAGAGAGAACGGGGGAGAGAGGGGGTACATAGATATCAAACCTGGAATAACTTCCGGCAAATCAAATCTTGATTTCGTTTCATTCATTATTTGTGTTTTGTTCATTTACGATGTGTTATTAATACAAACTGGATTCCCCCTTGTTCTCTAAATTAAAACTAAAACAAAATAATAATACTGATATTTTATGTCCTCTGTAAAACATTGTAAAAGGGCATCGAATATCAAAACCAGGCTGACTTCGTGTTTACATATCATGATCTCAGCTTTTTGAGACTTCAGGCTTAATGAATTTGTAGCAGCAAACCAACCGTATGTTGCTAAAGACGCATTTGCAATATATTTCTCGTTTTATTCGTTAAATCAAAAGGAAACATACAAAAAGGTAATTATAAGGTGAATATATAGATATACAAACCTATGAGAAATAAAAGTAAAGTCTGAAATACGACTTTCTCCCTAAAATGGCGTAGCAAGAATGTAGAATTGGTTTGTTTTCACTCTGAAGCTCAAGATCTCTTTCATTCCATCTCTTTCAATAAATCAGGAATTGACTTCGTCCATCGTAACATCTGACAAAACTTCAAACATTAACGAAAGAATTGTATCGGTATTCCCCGTGCAAAAAAATTGGCTGCCCAGATCTTTTTTTTATGAAATTAAATCTTATTTTTGTGAGAATACACTTTCGTTCCCATTGAAAATGTTGTATCAATAAAGATATAATTGCATTTTTTCAGAATGGAAACCTTTTTCTCGAAATATTTGACGAGATAATGAATGTTTATATTTGTTTCATGCCTTCCGGCTTATTCTGCCAACTTCATCTTACCAATTCATTCGCACAAAACACAACCTGACTTCTTATTCGGTTGTATTCCTCATCCCATGGAAACATTTAATGCAGGACCTTGCATATTTCTAGAGTTATGTCATTTCCATCACGAAAACGTTTTCCAATGAAACTTAAGTTTGATTTTCAACCAAGAAAATCCACTACAACCACATTAGAACTATGCTTTGCTCTATGCAGACTTACCATCGTTTTCACGCATAATCCTCCGTCAGAAGCTCTGAATAAGTCCAAATTTTGGACAAAATGTTTGCTACAAAGATAGAATTTCAGATCTCGAGTCTTTTCTTTCCAGAAAGTCAATTTTATTCACCTCAGTTGTGGGTTACAAAATAATACAAAAGCCACATTTACAAAGGAAAAAATAATGCAATTAGAAATATGTTTGATTGAATCAAGACTTTTGGGGGGGTGTACAAAATTCGCTTTTAAGAATTTGAAATGGTTCCTGGATAAGGCTTAATGAAATTTATCATATAATAAATTCATCCGTAGTTAAATGGTTTCAAAATGATTCTTTGATATTTTTGCTGTAGTGTATCTTAACCAAAATGGAATGAGTTTTTCCATACATTACAATATAAGGGCTGACGGAGACTCTTGAATTGAATATTTCAGTCGATTTTTTCATATTTGATTTGATTTTTAAAAAACATTTGTGTAGGAGTTGCTTTTTTTTGAATATGTAAAGTAAACTTACATATTGGCCCAGTAAAAGATAAGTTACACAGTAACCGTTTCCAGACTGAATTATAAAGTTGTTTGATCTTCCAAAAAAGACTATCGATGTATTTTCGGTCGGATGGAAAAAAATTAAGGTTAGATTTTGAGTCCCAACATGAGTCTTGCGTCTTTCATTACATTCGTTGCTGCAGCTACGGTTCACAAACAAGTAAAAAAAATACTCCTCCCATCATCTGTCAAATATTGTTACTGTTCACTAACTCAAAGGAAGTCAAATGACTTTTCATTATTGTTGAATTACAATAACTCATCCAAAGTGAAATTAGTTCTCCGAAATCGCGCTGAAGAAGTATTTGACTGAAGTCAAATGGTTTCTTAAAAAATGTAACTTCACAGTGACTCGATCGGAGTCATTTGACTTCTATGATAGTCGGAAATAATTATAAACCATTTGTTTCTCCGATTCTAGGAATTCACATACATTTTCTCACCAGTTTTATACCAATGGTGATTTCTGTATTTAAAATGTTAATCCAAAATCAACTTTTTTCAGCAGGGAATATTAAGCAAAAATTTCCTGAATCTCATCACCAAGATTCGTTACTCTTTTTCAGGTTCTGGCCAGTGTGGCGCAGGAAGGGAACTTATGCCTTTTTCAGCCATCTTCCATGTGAGAAAAGGGTCTCGAACCGTCAAATACAAATTATGTTAATTCCATAATATTTCTGCCTTCTAATTTAAGAAAAAAATGAGTTGTGGCAGCAAATTTATTTTATTCTCTTTTGCATCAATTTCCTCGTCTTTTTCAGTGTTTTTTTTAATTATAGCTTTTAGACTGGTCTACTCTCTGGCCTTTTTCAAATGTTTCTGATATTTTCAAAAGTCAAAATTTGTATGGAAGAAGCATTCACTGAGGGAATAGGATTGTTGAGTGATAACAAAAAATGGAGTAGAAAGAACTTCAAATGAGTGGGGAAAACTTGCATATGATAGTTTATACATACACACATACACACACACACACACACATATATATATATATATTTATATATATATATATATACATATATATATATACATATATATATATATATACATATATATATATATATATATTTATTGATTGATGGATGGATAGATGTGTATGAGGGAGTGTGCGTGTACGTAGATATGAATTCAAATTGAATATCTTCCATGAAGTGCATCGATAATTGTCTTTTTTAAAAATCTACTCATTTTTAGCCGGTAGATCTTTGAATTGTCAAGTGCTTTTCGCTCACTTCAAGTGCCATCGACGATAGAGTTTCTGTAATTATCTTCTTCAAATCCTGAAAAGTTGTTGGCAGTCTATTCAGTCTGCAACTTCCAGATACGTTCATGGATAGCAATTGATATATATATATATATATATATATATATATATATATATATATATATATATATATATATATATATATATATATATATATATATATATATATATATATATATATATATATATATATAGGTGTGTGTGAATACATATACATATATAAAACTTTTTATCTATCTACATCTATCGCTCTATACAGATGTATATATAGATATGATTCTATATCTATCAATATGTACACATATATATTGTGGTAATGGGGATTTGCTATTTGTATAGAGAATCATTATTCAAGTATGTTTCAGCTCTACTCTAAACCAAATTAAAATTCAGTGTTGAATTCATGGAACATTCTATGGAATGAACCAAATATATAAAAAAAAAATCACATTGTATTATATCACAGCATATTTCCCTGATTTTTATTGTAATTCATATATATATGTATAATTACACGAATAGACACACACACACACACACACACACACACACACACATATATATATATATACACACGCACGTATATATATATATATATATATATATATATATATATATATATATATATATATATGTGTGTGTGTGTGTGTGTGGTTGATGCAGGAATCAAACCTGCCACCGATAGGTAGCTGCCTCTTCATGCTTTCTCAGTCTATTCGCTTCTTCCATCACAACAGTAATATATTTTGTCATCCACACACAGCCGTTTCGTATTACAACTCTTCAGTGTTGCTAAAGACTATTGATTATCAGTACCACGAAGTACGATTGAAACCTCCGCTTCAGACCCGGAGACTGGCATCCTACATCTGTACCACGGAATTGGGCGGTCAGTAAGGTTAAATGTAAGCGATTTATTTATTTTAGCATATATTCCCCATCCACCAGAGTGCTTTATTCCTATGGTGGAGCATTGCATAAGCTAAGAATGAACGAGTAACCTCACTAATATAGTGCTCAACCCTGAATAAAAGAGCGTTAATTATTGCATCATCCACAGACAGCTGTTTCGTTGCATTACAATTCTTCAGTGTGGCTATAAACTATTGATTATCCCATCCAGCACTACGAAGTAGGATTGAAACCTTTGCTCCAGACCTGGAGGCCTGTATCCTACACAAACACACACACACACACACACACACACATATATATATGTATATATATATGACCTTAATGTATAATGACGGGACACCGATTCAAATAAGTTTCTGTATAATATAAACCAATTTATAATCATTGTGTTAGATCATTCATATCTATTTCTCGATACTCATACCCATCAAGTTTCTTAACTCAGATTACATTACAATTTGCTGTTTTCTGTATTCAATTGTTCTATGATGTTTGTTTATCACTCGTAAGCGTTTACAAAGTTTTATTTGTTTATTAAATTAAAAAAGTATTAATTGTATCTTTATTTCACATTATTCACTCTTTTCCAAGCATGTTTTTTTCCATCATTTGGACAATTTCACAAAACAACATTTTTATCTCATTTGTTTTTTTAATGTTCTTCTTTGGTAAATGTGTGTTATGGCATTGTTTAAATTTATTTCTTTTCAATATGCTTTAAAGTCTTTTTTTTTTCCTGGGCAAAAGCCAATTAAATGTAAAAGATATTTGGGTAGTGAAGTAATACCACACGAGTTGGGATGAATTTATCGTCCTTTTTGCAGAAACCTTGCATCATCTCTTACTAATGCTAGATGAACTAAACGAAGAAAGCAAAAGAGTCGACCTACACACGAACTTCAGTAAAATAAGGATCATATGCAATATTCATATCAATAAGAAGGACATAAATGTTAGAATTAAAGCTGCAAAACAGGGGAAAGTAAACCACTACATTTACTTGAGACAACAAATTTCTATGGAACACACAAAAGAAGAAATCAAGCGGAGAATTACCCTAGGACAGCAAGCCTTCGGCAGAGCAAGCTCAACCTTCAAGATCATGATCCCAATAATTCTAAAAAAAAGAATATACAACATATGCATCCTCCTAATAGTCACTTATGAAGCTGAAACGTAGAACATAACCAAGAAAGAAACCCACAAACTGAGAAGCATGCAGCGTGCGCATGGAAGAATCATGGTGGACCTAACGTAGAGAGATCACGAGACAGTACAAAATATCAGAAAGAAAACAGGGGTCTGAGACATCATAGAATCTATTTGGAAACTTAAATGGCAATGGACTGGTCATGTTGTGAGAATGAGAGACAACCAGTAGACATCACAACTCATGCCATGGATCCCCAGAGACCACATGCAAAACTGGGGCCGATGAAGTGTAAGATTGAGAGATGGACAAATTTAGAAAATACTGGCTACGTGACGCCCATAACAGAGAAATATGGCGGATTCCAGGCAAAGTCTATGTCCAACAACGGATGTGAATAGACTGATGATGCTGATCAGTAAACAAGTTTTGTGTTCAAAGTGGTATTTCTCAGCCCACAAAAAAGATATATCTGACAATTTTCAATCAGAATTTTCAGTGTGATAGTTTTTAAGAAATGGATCCCGGAATAAATATATCATCCATGGCTTATGTTCAGAACGTGGGAAGTCTTTAGAATTAAGGAGAGGCGAAGTAGACACCCTTCCCTGGTTTTGCGTCTATGAGTGAATGGTAGTATATCCATACATCTACATATACACATACTACTAACCATACATCTACACGCACACGTACACACGCATACAGACACACACACACACACAAACACACATGAACATATTAACGAACATGTATGTGCACACACACATACCTCATACACATATACAAAAGATACATTTACATTTAATTGATTTCAAATTTAGATAGCGAAGAGGTGGATGATTAGAAAAAAAATAGAGAAAATAATAATAATACAGTGAGAGAGTTTGATATAGAAATCACACATACATAAACAAATGTATACCAGCATTCATCCGAGTATATGTACGGCGAAGTCTCTTAGAAGCCCCCCGACAGTGTCATCATGTCAAGCACACGTGCCACTGTACATTCAAATGCACATACGCACACATATTTACATACATATGCACTTCCAACACTTCAGATGTGAATATATCTGATAAAAAGAATTTAAAATGAGAGCCAATAAGAACATATCTCTCATGTCTATACAACAGACTCAGTAACCTTTTAGATATATCATTGAAACAAATAACCGAACGTATACATAACTTCTTCAAAGACGAAACAGATTTCCAAGCAAAATACCAAGAATAACAGACAATAAGACCGTTGTGGTTTCTTTTGAGGTTTAATTACTATATTCAGTCAAAAGCCACGAACTATATTTAGAAACAAATATCATTTTGGATTTACATAAAACCGAATGAGATACCAAGCAGATTCAACTGGAATTTTATCCTAGATTCTATAAATTTATTCAGGGAAAATAACACGTTTCAATTGAACAACAACTTCTAGAGACAAACTAAACAGACTGCAATGGATACCAAAGTCGCTGCAGCCCATGGCACATTAAATATTCGATATGAAGAGGGAAAATAATGCAACAAAATATCTATAACTATTCCTGAATTTTTGGAAAAGTTCAAAAAATCATGGAAACGCTAACTAATCGAGTCTACCATTTTTTGAGTGTAAAACTATGAAAAATGGAAGAGACAATTAAATGGACATATATCACAGCGTGAACTTCCTAAATTGAAAAAACTCTCAACGAAAGACAAAACTGACTAAAGAGTTTGTAGCAGAGAAAACAATAATGAAATGCAATCGTCCGGTGGACTTTGGAATCATCTGAGCGAGGGAAATGAATGTACTTTCATATGCAGAATAATCTTAAAAAATCTGATCGAACTTAACTTACAATAAAAAAGATTCCATTTATGCCATGATCTGCCAGAGATATGGTAAACGATTAATAAGAGACATATATAGAGGTGTATATAGGGGGAATTTGGCACATTGGAAATAGAATAACGCTGATCCAGCAACAGATAAGGGATAATTTGACTTGAATTTTAAAAGTCAGCAACGGTAATAGCCACTGCATCGCAATACAACCTCCCTATTTTACAAAACTAAAACAGACAATCCCATACAAAGGAGAAGAAAGGAAACATCAAATCCGCTTCGAACAGTAATAAGCTGATGTGGAGTTTCGATTTACAACCTTTTACACTAAAGACTCCATTCATTACATGTAAATTGCTCTCAATTGACTTCTTCACACCACTTACCATATTTCAATAGCCACCCTATCCTGCATACTGATTGAGGTGTGTACATGAATAAATGAGTGTATGTTTTCCCGTTTAGTATCCGTACTGTCAATTCTAGTCATTTTTTGGTTCAACTATCGAATTGACCTTTTTTATGAAAATAAATGAATATTGAACCAAATTACCCTTTACACAAGTTTGAAGCCTGCTGGGTGCCACCCCTGACCCGTCTAGTGAAATACAGGTGTCATTTTTTAAGTTTGTAGACTCCGTAAGTATGGCCTTGAGCACGCATCCATAGACAAACGTAAAAGGGATTAAAAAAAACCTTCCCAATCTTTGATGCTTACCATTGTCCAATAATACTTCTGAGAAATTAATATTCAAACAGGAATCATCGAATGAAAATGTTGAAAATTGTTACATTCTGTTTGTTAACACATTTATCAGTTGAAATTGTTCTGGAAGAAGTTTTTTGTCAATTTTTACCGCGTTCTGTTCCGCACATTTATCTTATTAAACATTATGAATGATCTCTGATGATTTTGAACGACTTCTGGAGGTTACCTCACATAGTTCATTGCCTTTGCTTTGAAAAGGCCGGATTGTCTTATCGATCGGCTATTCATTATCTTTACGTATAATTGTGAATTATGAATTGCGTTATGTTATATAAAAACATTTCGGGGTAAGGTAAACTATCAGTGACAGGTTCGATTCCTAAAGCAATCTTATTTTCTTTAATTGCTCATTTTCTATCTAAATTGAGTGATATATGAACCGTGTAACGATGGGAAATCACTTCTAATAAGTTTTCTACATATCATAACGCCACTTATGATTCTTTCTGTCTGATCACATATATCGATTTCTCAACATATGCCAAATAATATAATCTTTTGCCTATTTTTGTGACACAGATGTTGCCAAAGCCCAGCGCTTGTCAAGAGTCAATTTTGTTTCCCTATCGTGACAACAATAACAGCCAAAATGAGGGATGTAAAATCTGCATTTCCCAAACAGCGATTTGAACTGAACCATACAATTAACTCGTGGTCGCCCAATGATTAATATAAAACGTCAATGAATAGATGAACTGAAAAGGAAATCAACAGGAAAACATTCATAATCCTTCGATCAATTTTTCTCCATTTTTTTTAGAACAATAAAATTACTATATAATCAAGACTAACTTAGACCCAAAATGCTGTAGTTGTTTTTGTCTTTAATGATGTTCTTATCAACATATGTATATATAGAGACAACTTTTTGAGGATTCCTTCCAAGCTACTGCTTGAATTTTTTCAAATCTGTCTTCAGGAAATTTTCATGAAGTTAGACCAAAGTAAAATAACTTGATGCTTGATTGGATTTCGTTCTAATTTCTGTAATTAATCAATGGAATGAATAAAGAGTCTTTTGTCGACTTCATAATATGGATAATTTATTCCTTCGTTATTTATAATGACTCTTAGGAAATTTTAGATCGGTCAAAGCTTATAGTAGTTTCTGAAAACTATGTTATCTCTCAAATTAAGGATTTTCAGGGCCTCATAGTAAGTAGCACATGAATCTCAGGGAATACATTGTCGTTAATATTTCGATTGTCATTATTTGTATCACCATTCCAGCTATATCATAATCTTGAGCTGTAATTTTTATGGCGAAATTTTGAAAAGTTCCAATTTTCTTTACTCTAGTCTGAGAATGCCCCAGGATGTGAGTCAAAATAACAGGGAGGAAGAGAATATCATAGATAAAAATGATAAAAGTTCATGAACATTTAGATAAGAACTAATTTTGTAAAGGATTCCATTAACTGTCCAAGTTTTATTCATAACTTTAAGCAATGAACAGAGCCATTGAGACATTCACCAAGATACAAACCAAAATGTTTAATATCGTTAGTAGAACGATTTGTTTGGCCATTAATTTTCATTTAATATTTCAGGTAATTTTCTGAAGAACATTAGTCGTTTCATCATGGAAATTAAATTAAGTAATTACAATTAACTGGGATGTTCAAGATCAAAGTATTTTGTATTTTTCAATAAGAATTTTCAATCAAAAGAAATCTAGGACCCTGTGTATATCCTTTCGATATGCAACTGCTTAACATCTGATATTCACCCTTAACTACTGACACGCGTGACTGTTTATTGTTTAGATAAGCAATAGACAAGTTTTAGGGAGCCAATAATTACATGAAGCTGTAGTGTTCTAATAAGTTTTGTAAAATTTCATAAGCTTTTTCCGATCAACATAAAATCAACAAATAAACTACATTCATATTTTTTGTTATGGAAATTTATAAAAACATCTAATCCGTCGTTTAGAGTTTTTTCTTTGGTATTAATTCGGGCATGTTCAATAAAGTGCGATTGAGTTGCAGTCAATAACAGAAAACATATATATTAATTCATAAAAATATACACACAGTTAAAGACTGTTATTTAGCATATTGTATTCATATTACGTCTCTATGAATTAGGAAAATATCTATTTATTATATATGCAATACAAAAGTGGCAAAAGTCATAATGATAGTGGGAATGGACTTTGATCGTCAGCAGCCAGTCATTTATGATTTTTATACGTGAAGTCACTGAGTTCTGTTTTGATTTCACGAAGCAAGAATTTCCTTGATGGTTGTGATTGCCAAAAGGGTAAGGCATTTTATATACGAGGCAGATAATTCATTTTCATACTAACTTGTGATAACACAACATTTTGACCGACCAATTTTCGAACCATCATGGATAAAAACCTTCATGGAAGGAGATGTAGAGACTATTATCCGGGTAGTTCCCTGAAATTCTTGTCTATGAAAAGGAAACATGACACTTATTTACTAATCTAAACAACATTTATTGACCTTATTTTCAGTATCTCTCGTGGCACATATAATTACCTATTTTACACACACAGACACACACACATATATATATATGTGTGTGTGTGCGTATATATATATATATATGTGTGTGTGTGTGTGTGTGCGTATATATGTGTGTGTGTATATATATATATGCATATATATGTGTGTGTGTCTGTATATATATATATATATATATATATATATATATATATATGTGTGTGTGTGAAGCATATATAGCACCCTTATTTTTTTAATTAAGTCAAGAAATCCACGTATCTTAAGATTACATTCATTTGTAAGACTATCCTTTGAAGGTTCTTCCAATTTCCTCATCTTCCTGAGATATTCTCTATTTATTACTTGGACTTCGAATTCTTTCCATATACTATTACCACTTATATCCAATTCACGGATACAAAAAGCATGAATATTTTTATCGAACAGAAAACAGTAATAACATAATAACGTCTAAGGTACGTAAGGCCTTTGATGTTACTGAAATATTTGCTGTGACAATGATGAACGACGGATTATTGATCGTTGTAGGGTTGGTGGGGGGAGATGACAAACGATGAAGACAAAATTAATTGAAAAAAGATGAAAGGAAGTATAGGAACGTATTGCAAACAGATCAGAGTAAAAAGAAAAAAGATGGGAAGGTGAAAAAAAAGGAGCATAAAATGCAATGAAAGATGGACAGTTGCATGACTTCCAGTAGATGTACAGATATATGTACGAGAGATCAATGATATCTTGCTGTTCATTATATATATATATATATATATATATATATATATATATATATGTGTGTGTGTGTGTGTGTGTACGTTTGTGTTTATGCTTGTATGTGTGTATATGTGTGTATATACACACACACATATATATATATATATATATATATATATGTATGACAGAGAAAGAGATAGATACGACTAAGCAGAGCTAGGTAGATAGGTAAAACGATTGATTGATAGATATTTAGCTCTGACTTTTTACCAATTGCAATGTGTATGAAAAACGGTTTCTTTTAAATGGATTTGCAACCAAATAATTATCTCGATACAAAGAAATTGAAAGCCCACAGAAATATCAATATTATTCCGAAGATGGCATAGAATTGAAATGAAAGAAAACAGTGACACAAGTGGAAACTGTTTTTAAGGGACATGCGAGACGCAAAGCAGTAAGTGAGAAAATGTATTGAGAAAAGAAAACGGAAATAGAAACCTTTATGATGAACTTCTACAGAAAACACACACCCACCTTTATATCATTAAATATCAGAAAAATACAGAAGAACTTATGATTTAACATCTGAAAGCACATATATATACAATGTGTCCCGATATTGATGCAAGTTTTGTCTTCGAATTACTGCAGCATTGCGCAAGAAGGGTTCAATGATAATTTGGAAGGTTGCTGGCTTGAATAACGGGCTTTTATCGAATGGTTTGCTAAATTACCTGACTAAGCTCCTCCAGATTGCTTTCCGTGGGAAGTTCGAAAGGCTATCAAATATTGTCCTGAACCAACCACCATACGCAAATTGAACATCAAAATAAATAAATACATTACATTCAACTTTGTCAAAATATACATAACTATTACTTTGCAAAATAAATAAATGCATCAAAATAAACGGGAATCACATTGAAATTTACATGTTACGGCTTGAATACGTCTATGTTTATTAGATCGGTGGTTTTTGCTTGTATATAGAGAAAAAATTGGAGAGAATATATACACTTGACGAAAGTAGCAAACCAGCTGAAGAGGAGTACAAGAACAGGTAAAACTTGTTGGGGAAGGTGATTCACTGGAAACTGTGCAAACAACTACATCCGACCATAAAAAAACAATAAGACATGCCCAGACCAGAATCTGTTCTAGAGAATGAAACAAATTACAATCTCTAGGTCATTGATATTGCAACAGATCACCCAATCCAAGCCAGACAACTACTACTACTACTACTACTACTACTACTACTACTACTACTACTACTACTAATAATAATAATAATAATAATAATAATAATAATAATAATAATAATAATAATAATAATAATAATAATAATAATAATAATCATCTACGTATCGAATCATATTCCTATCAATGTATTCTTTGAGAAGTATTTGCGTAATCTCCAATACTTTCAAATTTCAAATGAATTATATATTTCATTAGCCTTATTCATTGAGTCATACATTTCTATTATCTATCAATTCATCTCTATCAGCTTTTGCGATTTGTTTGAATGAGTGCATGGGTTTATTATCATTTATTCATATATTTCAAATACTAATTCGAACAAAGTATATATTCTGAGAGTTTATTTATCGAGTCAAAAATTTTGAACTTTTTTCATACATCTTCCTAAGTATTTCTTTTTTTTTCATCGTGATGGATTTACAAATTGAACTAAACGAACGTTGCGTATTTTTAATCTATTCATTTATTCAAAATTCTCTCAATTTTGCTATCCATCGATTTGTAATTGATATTTGAATATCAATGTGGAAGACTTATCAGTTTGAATCGCTTAGTTGTCATCCTATTTCTCTCACTCTCTCTCTGTCTCTCTTTTAATATATACATATACGTATATTAGTCTATTCACATCAATCCATCGATCGATCTTAATCCATTACCATCTATCTATCTATCTATTGATTGATATCAGTCCATTCGTATCTTGCTATCACAGTCTTCTCTGTTATATCTATCCTTCTCCTGCCCATCTCTCACTATTTATATCAGTCTATACACATTTATTCAATCTATCCAAGTCTATTATGTATCTATATCAATTTAATCACATCTATATATCTATCTCTACCTCAGTCCATCCACATCAATTTAACAAATATGCATCTTCTCCCCTTTTTAACTCCCTCTCTATCTCTCTATCTCTCTCACTATATATATATATATATATATATATATATATATATATATATATACACACACACACACACACACACACACACACATTGAAAATAGTTAAATTCGTTATATTACATTGAAATTAGATATTTGAAGTGATCTCACATCACTGCACGGTCAATATATCACTTGGCCTTGATAACACCCATAGAAGAAACAATAAAGCAATTAAGGGAAATACTGTAGCTATTGAACAAGCAACACACTTGAGTCAAGCTTTTCTGCCTTAGGAAAAGTAATTTCAAGAGGATTTCGTAGATTGGCTTGAAGCGTCAATGTTGTTCCTTGTCTTTTGGAACGTTACGAAAATAAGCAATAACAATAATTTTTTTTACGTTCTTTAAGCCAAATGAAACATTTCATGGGAAATAAAAAGTAATCATCTCAAGCAAAAATTATAATATAGCGTAATTTATAATCATTCCGTTGGATCATATATCGATTTCTTAATAACATAATTGTTTGGTTCAAAGAAACACGGAGCAAATATTGACCGTGAATTAGCAGGACGGGATTTCTTTCGTTTTTCAGGCCATTACATTACCGACGGTTGTGTAGCACAATGGTAAGAGCCAGGCTTATAAATTGTAATTCATAATCATATATTTAATCTCATACTATTTTTTGATGATTTAATAGAGATTTTCCAAAAACACAAGCTCTATTAATTTAGTTGCGTTTATTTCTATTCCTAGAAATTGAAAAATACATTTTGATCTACAAAAGGGGTGAATCCATTCCTTTACACGGGTATAACTGTGAGGTGAGCACAAATAATTTTAAGTGGAATTTGAACTATGATCCGTGGTTCTATTTACTGCAGCGTTATATACAATTACAACGGCTCCTTCATCAGGTTACATAAAGACTCAGATCCCTTTCAGCTACAGAAAGGAGTAAGACAAGGTGATACAGCCTGCCACGAGATGATATTCAGAAGACTAGACTGGGAGAATAAAGGAATTGAAATTGACGGTGAGTACCTGAGCAACCACAGATTTGCAGATGACATTGCCCTTTTCGCAGAGAACCTACACGACCTCCAACTAATGATAGATGAACTTATTGAAGAGAGCAAGAAAGTTGGCCTACACATGAACTTCAGCAAGATCATGTGCAACAACCACATCCGAGAAGTAAGATCGAAATCAAAGACACTGAACTGGAGAAAGTAGATTACTGCATCTACCTAGAACAACGTATCTCCATGAGACCTTCAAAAGAAGAAGAAATCAAGCAAAGACTCACACTAGGATGACAAGCCATTGGCAGAGCTAGCTCAACCATTAGAAATAAGAAGATCTCATTAATCTTAAAGAGGAGGATGTATAACTAATGCATCCTCCCAAAAGTCACTTATGGAGCCAAAACATGGAACCTAACCAAGAGACAGACCCGTGAATTGAGAACCATGCAACGTGCACGTGAAAGAATAATGCTGGGCCGCACATGAAGAGACCAGAAGACAGCACAGTACATCTGAGAAAAGTCAAGAGTCAGGGACATCATAGAATCCATTAAAAATCTCAAATGGCAGTGGGCAGGCCATGTTGCGACAATGGCAGACAACCGATTGACATCACGACTCACGACATGGATCCCCCGAGACCACATGCGCCATCGAGGCCAGCAGAATATTAGATGGAGAGACGAGCTAGACAAGTTCAAGAAGTACTGGCTCCGCGACACCCATGATACTAAGAACCCAAGCTTCATTCCTGTCTTTTAACCACCAAGCTACACGTTCAAGTGGGTAGAGAAACACTTATGCTGATTCAGTATCTGTATAATCACCTTGAGAAAAGCGAAAAAGAGGATTTTTTGAACATCTTTAAATACACGGTATAATTTACTCATTCCCCAAGATGATAAATCAAAGCTGGAAGCACGGAAGCCGCAAAGAATATTTCGAGCTAAGAATGTGAGTCTGCAAAGAAAATAAAATAAACACTTCTACTACATTGACAAGAAATACGGCCGGTGCACGTCGTCAATCTTTAATGGAGTCTTCGCTTATGCAAGCAAGAAAACGGTGTTTGATATTTGCACCACGTACGTATCTCTGATTTAGTCTCTGAGTAATTGTTACTGATGTCTGCCCTTCATTTACTTCTGCAAACAAAATTGGAAGATGTATATCATATTGCAATAGCATTACAAACTTTTTGTGAGTAATTCTCTATCTGCACCTGACGAACGAGCCTCCAATTGGAATTACACTTCCACTTTGCGAATGACACAAAAATAGATCGATCTTATATCTAGAATTATTACCTTACGATAATATCTTTGGTATCCGTAAGAATCAATTTTCAATGAAACCTTATTTTGTTTTTGTTCTCTCCAGGGCCGACGAACAGTTGATGTTCTGGGGTGAGACGATTTTTTTCATTCTTGACGGTGTCCGTTGAGTCAAAATTCAACCAATATCAACATTTCATGTCTGGCATTAAGTGAGAGAGTATTCATGAAAATATTTTAGACGAATAAACTCTCCTATCGATTCAGTGTGTATGGGAAATGGTGACAAGTGGCTCACGCTGGTGAGAAATCAATACTATGTTTTCTATAAGAAGGGAAGTTTTATCCAGGGGCTATCATTTTCAGGTACAAAGACATCAAATTCTGCACAAGGAATATAAAATTATTTTGTGCTATCTATTGAATTATAAATCAATCATAATAGTCTTTTAAAAACTTTTTTTGCCCAAATGCCTTTATCTTCAAGTATCTGCAAAATGTACAGAACTTCTTAGGTATATACCATGGACGGTTCTTAGGCTTGGCAAATAGACTAAATTAAAATTAATATGTTTTTTTCTTTATATATATATATATATATATATATATATATATATATATATATATATATATATATATGTATGTATATTTGCATATATGAATACGTGTGGGTGCGTGTGTGTGCACAAATGCTTATGAATATGAATAAATGCATTAGAATACTTACATGCATTCATATATATGATTATGAAAATATATATACATACATATTCATATATATGTATTCATATATATATATATACCCATATATATGTATATACACGTGTATATATATATATATATATATATATATATGTGTGTATATTTATATTCATATGTACGTATGCATATATATATATATTCTATTATATGTATGCACATATACATATTCATACTATACATATATGTATATATGTATATATATATATATAAATGTATACATATTCATCGCATGTATATTTGCATATGCACATGTGTATATATATATATATATATATATATATGTATATATATATATATGTATATACAAATATATGCTCATACTCATATATACATTTATACGTGTGTGTTTGTTTATACTCATATTCATATAAATATATATAAATATTTATACTTATTCATATGTATGTATGCGAAAATATATTAGTTATTATACATATAAATATATATATATTTACATATATATATATATATGCATAAATACATTCAGACTATATATATATATATATATATATATATATATATATATATATATATATATATATGTGTGTGTGTGTGTATGTGTACTCACATTATACCCACATATATGCTGATATATGATGTGAATCTAGGCTGTAGTTATTCATGTTTACATAATTTGTACTCCAAAAACTTTTGGATCAATAATTCTCTCCCAAGAAATATTAGCTCCAAGCATGAAGCATGGATATGTATGATATCTTCGAAATGCTCATCGTAATTTTCATATTCCAAAATAAAGATTGGCATAAAGCAGATTATGAATCGATAATGATTTTAAAGAAGGGATAGCGTTCTTGTCTCACATGCAAAACTGAGAGTTCAATGGATGAGAAATGTGAAAAACCTTTAATTAGGATAATATTTCTCATACACTACGTAGCTAAATATGTTGACTGTGATTGAAGCTGACGGTATCTTTTCAGAGACTTTCCATCGAGCAAAGGGTGGCAGAAATATGTAACAATGATGTCCTGGTCTCAACTTCAAAGAATCAGTAAGCTGACTCAACTTATGAAACCAGGACTCCATCACCGGTCGTATACTTTCAAGAGACTTAAAATAAAGGTCCACATACTCAGATTAAATTTTACAATTTAAACAAAGTGATACATGATTTATATATGTATATATATAATTTATAAACGGTATATATATATATATATATATATATATATATATATATATATATATATATATATATATATCAGCCAAACCGTTCGGGGTGAGAAAAATTGTTCATTTTTTCCTGCTTGCCGATTTTGAAAGGATCAAAAATATCTATGTATGGATCTCCTTGAAATTGGAGAAATTTTCTTTTAGAAAACGAAATAGATTCATCAGATGACATAAAAAGGAAATCAACTATGTTAATCTCGTGTGTTTTTGTTCATAGATTTTCTGAGAAACTAACTGACTTCTTTTTATTCATTATTCTTCTTCTTTCTTCCTGTGTTTGTTTTGTTCGAAAGAAGTAATTTGCTTATCTTCATAATGTGCATTTTTAGCCAATGTAAGAAAAAGAAATCCGGATAAACGCCAAAAATGTCGTAGTATCTTCTTTACATCGCCGAGGTAAAAAACGGAATCACGAAGAGGAAACAGTGGTTGGCTGCTCATATAGTAAGGGCCAATTACAGATTAAATTGCAGATTCCAAATATACAACACAGGCTCAAACATACACACACTCTGTTGTTGATTCTGGTTTTTGATATGATTTTGAACCGCTTTGCCTAGTGAAGAGAAGCCGCGACTACAAATATATTCCAAATCATTTAGTGATTTTCACAGTAGTGTACAATAACTTGGTATATATGTAGGTAGGTAAATAAGCATGTTGCTTGATGATGACAAATAGCATTTATCTTCCATCATAGTCACCTTCCTCATCAATACACAAAATCCAATGATGAATATTGATTGCATAGATCGAATATTATACGATGAAAATTGCCGGTGAATATCCAGCAGCATTTTCTTTTATATTTATTGATAAACGAGGAAACGAGATATGGTCAGGAAAATTAATTTGAGGATACTTGATTGGCTTTTGAAGTCACTTCATACATCAGTGGATTTACAATGCATGCGTTTTTTTTCTGTAGTATGGCGTGGGACATCATCATCCAGAAAATGGTACTGTTTGTCTAGAAAGGTGTCAAATAATACTAAAAGAAATCCCTTCCAAACAAATAGGTATATATTTTTGAATTGGTGTTTTCCGGCCAAATATAGTATCTACACTATTCCTGTTATCTTGGAACACTCAGAAAATGTTCCATATAAATCAACGGTATTTGCTTCTTTGCTTTACGCTGTTTTTGCTCACTGTAACCTTTTATAGGGATGCTATACTTTTGGAACTCGGAGCGATTCTGTACCTCGAAAAAATGATTTATATTTACCATTGGAGATTGAGTGACAGCAGGTCTCCAGCCCAGTTCTTCACAGTGCTGTGGTTTACAGTTTCACACCAGTTGCCGCTTGGTTATCGCCGAAGGCTGAAAGACAGTACGTCTCCTCAAGTCTTCAGCTTTTTTCTCATATCGTCCTCAACTTTCCAAACAGTGAAATTATTTTTACTGCTTCAATCATGTGATTTTCTTGGTTTTAGGCCAATGCTACCGGCTGGGGGACGTAGGTCTCATATATTATTACTCTCCTCAGTATTTGTGTGGTCCCTAGTAGAATTATGGTTTGCGTATTCTCAACCATTCCTCGCATCCCCAGTGCCTTCAATATCGTTTCCAGTGACTTTGGTACGGTGCACATATTATTACTGGAAATATCCTTTCATACTCTCCACCTTCTCCAAATCCTCTGCAAGGTCCTGGTACTCCCTTATTTTTTACTCTGTTCTGTATATACTCTGTGATCTTCTGGCAAAGCCATGTCTATTATTTGACAGGTCCTCTTTCCTTTGTTCACCATTCTTAGGTCTGGTCCTCTCGCTTGGATGTGTTGGTCAATTTTAATATCCAAGTCGAAGAGTAATTTATAGGTTTTTTTTATTTCAGGGCAGTCTACAGTTTATCTCGATACCACTTATTTATATGGATGAATTCCATTCATTTGCACAATTCTCAGTGTATCATTGTTGCTACACTGTCGTGTACTGTTTCAGGGCTAATTGATTACATTTACTGTTTATGTGGTTTATGGTTTTGTCCTTTTTCCTGCATATGCAGCATTAGGGGTTTGAGGTCTGTCGATTTTTGCGTCAATAATAATAATAATAATAATAATAATAATAATAATAATAATAATAATAATAATAATAATAATAATAATAATAATAATAATAATAATAATAATAATAATAATAATAATAATAATATAAGAACTACTGTGTTCTCCGTCATATACCAGTGTTTTAATGGTAGGAATAGCCTTTTGCAGTTGTTCATTCAATCAGTTCTTACATTTTTTTTTATCAAATGTTCTCGTTTTTACATAAATATCTCTAGAGGTTAATATCCGAAAAATTTGAGGAACAAGACACATTTCTCACTAAAGTGATCTCCCACCGACTTCCACATTGTTGATAAACTCTCAACACGATTTCACAAAATGTACCACCGTAGGGCGCAGCATCATTCGATTTGGTATGCTGGTGTTGCAACGTCTTTTCTTGTAAACTACATGAAGCCAGAAGAGAGTTTCTGTCCACTGAGTATCCCGACACATCTGTGCATTTTTCTAAGGCTGGTAACTTGTAGAAAATGTCTTCTTAATCTGATTATGACTACAAATGATACATTAAAACTCGTGGCATTGTTTACACGCGCACACACACACACACACACACACACACACACACACAGACACACACAAACACACACACGTACGCACACACTAACAACTTAGCCAAAACCTATGATTTGATAAGGGAAAGAATATCAGTTTCATGCCTGTCTTCATTCTTTATCTATTTTTCCTTCAAAAGTTGATGTAGATCCATTGAAAATTTAATTTCCGGTCGGTAAAGACTGGTGTCGTTATCTAAAATATTCCGATAATATATTGTCATAAATGAATAAGTAATTTATCAGTGAGATAAACTTTCGAGGCCAGGAGATGACAAGGTTAGAAGTCATTTTTAACATTAGACCCCGTACTGCTTCCTGAATATAATGTTCAGTCGAAATTTACGTTACTCCATTGATCACATATCTATCCATCACAGTCTGCTTTTATCTATCCATCGTTGTCAGTTCATATTTATCTATTTATCTATAGATATTAACGATTCACTATAAGTAATTTGAATCCTCAAACTTTCTAACGAATAATTCATAATTCCTTCAAAAAATGTTACAAAAACAAACATAGTATACCTATTTAAATGCCCATTGAGAGAACCCACCTCCAAAAATACTCCATATATCGGGTAGACCCTGTCATCATTTAGAAGAACAAGATCGCTCCAAATCTGATATCCACAAAATAATCTCTAAAAATGCTAGTATAAAAAAAAACTCCAAGAGCATAAAAAGATTTCAAATACGTGAAGCAATTCTTATTAAAATAAAACAACTTAGATATCAAATGACTAGGTACCAGCGTCGTAAAATGTCTATGAAGCGACACGCTAACTTCTAAATCAAATGGAACAACAACTTAATACTAATTGAAATGGCATAACTAATGAGATATAACATCAATATCGTTAAAAGTTGATACAAATACGTTGGCAATAGAAAGCATTGAGAAAGACAAGTGATGGTCGGATGTTCCTGGGATATATAGAACCATGACATGAATTCAAGAGAATTCTTCTACTGATTCGAACCAACCATAAAAAAAAATATCAGAAAAATTTAAGTACTTTCCGAAAAAAAACAGACGGATAAAAATATCAATATTTCTGAAAACACATGTTTAATATATATATATACATATACATATATATATATATATATATATATATATATATATATATATATATATATATATATATATATATATATATTATATATATACACACACACACACATATACACACACATATTTATATCTATATCTATATCTATACATATATCTATATATCTATATATCTATCTATCTATATATATATATATATATATATATATATATATATATATATATATATATATATATAACCTTGCTTTTTATATCTAATCTATTCTTATTACTATTCTTTGGATTAGCTACCTGTTGAGAAAATCGAGATCTTTGTTTTTTTCCTCTAGTTTTGTATTGCTTTTATCCATCACCGCCGTCTTTCTATTTGTTTCTTTTTCCCATGTTACTCCTCGTTTATGTAACGTTACCTTATTAAGTACTTATCGATTGTTTTCTATCCCAGCTCCAAAGACTCATTAATTGGAACGTATTTTTTCATTCATGTCCATATCTATCTATCTCTCTATCTATCTATCTTTTCAACATGAAACTACCTCTTTTTGGGGACAAAATACATTTGAAGAAATCCCCCCAAATTGTCTATATATTTCCTTTCATCTTTTAAAATCAGTAACATTTAAAATAACTTTTTTATATTACATCTTAGGAAAAACCTGGTGAACACGGTGATATAACTCGTTATTACTGCAGCTATTTGAGACTTTAACTGCAATTGCGACTATCCAAGATTTGAGACCAATTTGCAAGGAAGATTTCCAAATTGGAATTTAATACTGCGCAAGTTGCCGATTGAATTAACAAATATTTGAAATGAATAGTGTTACAATGCTACTCAGCCGTCAGTCAATCGCTTTGAGTCAAGTAATATGACTTTTCTAATCAACGTCGTCCACTCTCTCTGCAGTGCAGCCGACAAGCATTTTCTAGCTTTACACAAATTATGGTTAACTCTTTGTAAATGGATTAGGTCGATTCAAAAGTTTTCTGCATTTTTCAACAAATTACTTTGTTCATATAAAAAAAAGCATCATTGTTCAATAAGCACTCTCTTGGACATTTTATTATGTTGTATGTCCTATCATAAAATAACAGTTCTGGCATAAACAAGATGCATACTTTGGTTTTCTGATATCGTGATTTATAGGAAGTATTAAGCAGTCAACGTGGAGCAACTCTAACAGTGTAATGACAAGAAGTCTCAGAGAAAATGCTGCATGGGGAAGAACTTTTATTCTAGTCCCATGACTTTTCGTTGGGTCAGTCTAGTAAAATCTTTGCTCCTTGTCTTGTTATTATAAATCAGGTAATATCTTTACTTTTGGGTACGTGGTGAGAGTCAAAGTCTCTTCTGGGAAGCTATTTCAGTCAGCAACAGATAAATAATTGGCTCAATCATTCATCTATTGTTGACTGAAATATCTTTACAGACTGGAGTTGGACTCTTTGCCCGTACCCAAGGTCTTATCATTCACGGACTATACCTTAAGTATACACTATAATGGTAAGATAGACGATGAAATGATCAAAATAGTTAAAATTATTGATGAAATATATGCAACATGGAACATTTTTATAATCCTGATAAATTAAGGGTCGATTATTCTTCAAGATATTTTTGATATATTTAGTCAGTAGCAATCATACTGGGAAAAACAGTCGGAATTTTCACAAGTCTCATCACAACAGCAACAACAACAACATATAATAATAATAATAATAATAATAATAATAATAATAATAATAATAATAATAATAATAATAAAGACTAGTTATGTACTGTTACTATAAAAGCAAGCCTTCAGTGCGATCTTATAGAGAGCGTATGCTCCAAATATGGAGGGAAAAATCTGCTGTGGAAGTATCGAACCAACGCCTTGCTGACCAAGTGAAGCAAATTCAAAAGAAGAAATGGCTGTCTGAGACTGAACTACTAGAGATTCGCATTAATGTAGAGAGAGGTTCAGGTGACACATCTGAAGAATGCCCCCCCCCCAGCACAACTAGTACCAATAACAAAACTAGAATAATCCCCCATGAGACCCCCACAGTAAGCTACGCACCAGAGGGTGATGACGAGGCACCAACGGAAGAAGAGAAAACCAAAATACAAGCTTTGAAAGAGATCATGCGAGGAGAGAAAACAACACTCCCCTCCTTAAGAGACAAAGACAGAAAGAAAGTCGGAGAAGTGACCGAACAGGTCAACTGCCTCTTACAGCGCATAGAAACAGACACCCTCCAAGAACTCAACAACCTAATTTACGCAGGGGCGAAAATGGTAGCACAAAGCTTCACAACACAAGATAGGAACCCGAGCAATAATAGGGAAGAGAAACCCAACTGGGAGAGAAGGTTACAAAGGCAGATCTCCCAACTACAGAGAGACGAAGTACTGCTTAGAAATACACCACACACAGACAGACCACGAGTAAGACTTTATAACAAATACAAGGTAACGCAAAAAGGCATCGCAGCTGTAGTCGAAGAGTTACACCAGAAAAGACTAGCCAAAGAGGCAAGACTAAAAAGATACAGATTAAGAACAGCCCAATACACACAAAACCGCACATTCCAAAACAATGAGAAAAAGTTTTACCAAGATTTAAATGGGGAAAGATGGCAGGACATAAAACCAGATGCCACAGAGGCCAAGAACTATTGGAATAGCATATGGGGGCACCCAAAAAGACACAATGTAACACCGCAATGGTTAGGAAATATGAGAAAAGAACTAGAAGATATAGACAAGGGAGAACCAATAGTACTTAATGAAACTACATTGAAACATACTCTTAGGAAAGTAGCCAACAGGAAAGCACCGGGTCCCGACGGGATCCATGGGTATTGGTTCAAAAAAATTCCCCACGTTACACGGCAGACTCACTCACCTACTCCAAAATTGTCTAAATGAAGGCAAAGCACCAGAATGGATGACTAAAGGCAGAACCACCCTCATCCAAAAAGACCCGGGAAAGGGGAACATAGCAAGCAACTATAGACCAATCACTTGCCTACCACTTATGTGGAAAATCCTGACCGGGCAAATAGCAGAGAGGATATACATGTCAATGGATAGAAGGGGCTACTACCAGAAGAACAGAAAGGGTGTAGGATAGGAACCAAAGGGGCAAACGATTTACTCTACATAGACCAGATGATCTTAAAAGAAGTAAGGAAAAGGAGAAAGAATATCGCAATGGGATGGATAGATTACAAAAAGGCATACGATATGATTCCACATAGCTGGATACTCGAATGCCTTAGAATGTTCAAAATTTGCGAACCGGTGGTTAAATTCATTGGTTATTCAATGGAAGACTGGAAAGTAGATTTGACAGCCGCAGGGGACAAACTAGCCGAGGTAGGGATAAAAAGGGGAATCTTCCAAGGAGACTCGTTGTCCCCACTATTATTTGTTCTAACAATGATACCGCTTAACAGAATCCTGAAAAACAGCAAAGGATACCACTTCTCTAAAACAAAAGGAAAGGTCAACCACTTAATGTACATGGACGATATTAAATTGTTTGCAAAAAACAGGGGAGAGCTTGAGACTCTGTTCAACGAAGTAAGGGAATATAGTGAGGACATAGGAATGGAGTTTGGGATAGAAAAATGTGCAATCATGGTGATGCATAAAAGAAGGCTTTCAATGACTGAGGGAATTGAACTTCCGGACAACAACAAGATTAGGGCATTGACTGCACAAGACCGATACAAGTACCTAGGTGTCCTTGAATGTGACACGATAAAACGGGAAGAGATGAAGGAGAAAATTAAGAGAGAATACCTCAGAAGGATAAGGAAAATATTAGAAACCAAATTAAATAGCAGAAATCTAATAAAAGGAATGAACACCTGGGCTGTGTCAGTAGTTAGGTATACAGGACCATTCCTAGGATGGACAAAAGAAGAACTCCAATCAATGGATAGGCGAACAAAGAAACTTATGACGATGAATAAAGCATTACACCCTAGGGATGATACAGATAGACTATACGTTAAGAGAAAAGAAAGTGGTAGGGGGCTCATCAGCATAGAAGATTGTGTCCAGAGAGCTAAAGTAGTCCTAGATAGATATGTGCAAACAAATAGTGAAGAAATCATAAAGAGCGCGAGGGATAGTGCAACAAACAATAAAGTAGAAAACAATGGAACAGTACAGCAAACTAGAAAAGAAAAGTGGGAAGGGAAAAAATTGTACGGCGAGTTTAAAAGACAGATAAAAAATATAGCAGACGAGAAATCATGGACGTGGTTACGAAAGGGAAACCTTAAGAGAGAAACAGAATCGCTCATCATGGCAGCCCAAAACAAAAGCATAAGGACAAACTACATAAAAGCAAAAATCGACAGAACACAGACAAACAGCAAATGCCGCGTGTGCGGTGAAAGAGATGAGACAGTAAACCACATAACTAGTGAATGTAGCCAACTCGCCCAGAAGGAGTATAAGCATAGACACGATAGAGTAGCAACGATGATACACTGGGAACTAAGTAAACAAATGGGATTCAACCATGGGGAAAAGTGGTATCAGCACAAGCCAGAGGCAGTTTTGGAGAATGACAACCACAAACTACTGTGGGACTTTGACATCCAAACTGACCACCTCATCCAGGCAAGAAGGCCGGACTTAGTAATAGTAGACAAAAAAAGGAAGGCCTGCCAAATAGTAGACGTTGCTGTACCTGCAGACCATAGAGTAAAAAAGAAGGAGGGTGAAAAAAGGGAAAAATACCAGGACCTAGCAAGGGAGTTAAAGAAAATGTGGAACATGAAAACCAGGGTAGTACCGGTCATAGTGGGAGCACTAGGAACTGTCCCCAAAACGCTGAGGGAGAGACTGGAGGAGATCGGGATTAGGGGGAGGATAGAGACCGTACAGACCACAGCACTGCTGGGAACTGCACGGATACTGAGGAAGGTGCTAGAGATATAAGGACTGCAACGAATCGTAGCTCTGTCATGATATGCGAAAGAGAGAGGAGACGTTAGCTGAAGACCTGAGGAGACTTATTGTCACTCAGCCTTCAGCGATAACCACTGGGCAACCGGTGTGAAACTGTAAATCGCAGAATTACTGCGACCTATGAGTACTAGGAGAGGAGAGCTGGAGACTTGAGGAGACTTGCTGTCACTCAAACTCCAGCGGTTACCACCAGGCAACTGGTGTGAGATTCCAAATAATAATAATAATAATAATAATAATAATAATAATAATAATGGTAATGATGATGATAATGATGGAAATAATGTCAATAATAATAATGATTGATATTGTGAAGGAAAAAAGCCCATGTTTCATGAAGTGTTCTATTTATCTTTTAACGTGATTAAAAAAAATCTCTTCGATTACAATTTCATAATTAATACTAACTCCAAAACGAGACCAAAACCCACTTTTGAGTGACCACTTTAACATTTACTCTGATGAAAAACTAAAACTAAACCCTTTTTCCCCATAGGTCAGTCTAGTACATGTAAATTCATATTGATGCCCTATTTACCATATCAAAGAGCAAAGTACTCTTGGCAATTAATCGTCGATTATGTCTCTGTCAATTTCTTCAATATTCTGCCATAATTTCATAATCCAAAGCACAAGCCAGCGTATAGACCCAGTGCCCATAAAAAGTCAAAGTTTATGGGAAGTCAGGCTTTTTGGTGAGGCTCCTAAGATCGAAAATTACGTTCAGAAGGTCACAGGGTATACGGAAGTGTGCCGTTAATGCAGGACTGGCGAATCTCGGACAAGTGAGATGAGGAAATTAAAAATTCAATCTGGTGAGAAAAGCAACGTGTCTTTGTTCTCTAACAAAGGAATTCAATTCTGATTCCGTGAAGTTTCTCTCAGATCAGGCTGGCACAAGACCAAATCTTGAACAAAAAAAAGGTTAGGTAAGTCGCGTTGCGTCCGTTCTAGAAGACATAAAAAGTGTCTACTTCGAAGATCAGAATGAGATGTTCTGGACACAGACACTGACCACTGAGGCCAGCAGAAGATACACAGTTTTCCGATATATTGATCATGTAATTCTGCCAAGTATGGCTCAGAGTCACTAGTGTAGATCACCCAATGAGAATAGAATTCTTTAGAAAAGTAATGATTTTCGATAAGCTTAACTAGTATGGCACAAGGTTATAAATGCAGTGTATCAATTAAGAATAGAATACACTCGAGTAGTAATAATATTGGAATAACTTATTGGGGCAATAACCTGCAGTGCTCAGTTAGAAATTTAGTTCACTAAAGTGATAAAGATATTTATAATGCTTGGCTAGTATGGCACAAAGCAATGAATACTGTTTTGTGTTCCCAAGTGAAGATCCAACTCGTCACAGAAGTGATAGTCGGCCATATATATATATATATATATATATATATATATATATATATATATATATATATATATATATATATATATATATATATTGTGTACTGTAAAGAGGGAGACGGACTCGGAAGTAAAGTGTTTTGAGGTAAGGTTTATTAATCCTTTGATATGTTTCGGGAATTTCTCCCATCTTCATTGGTGTGTGCTGTGTGAGTATGTGTTTTTTTGGGTTTAAAGTTCCCATGTGAAACCATTAGGAGCTCTACCTTATGGGTAAAATGCGTTATAAGGGCTGCTGGAGGCCTCCTGCTGAGTGAGAGAAAGTCCAGTTGGGTATCAAGTCTTTGGTTAAGTAGCAGCAGTTGGTCTTAGAGGGAAGAGTGTAACAAGGTAGGAGGGAAATGATGTGGAGTTTGATTTTTTTGGTATGTTAGGGACAGTGTAAATGGAGGGGTGGTGAGGTCAAGGAGTTACGTAGGTATCAACCTTACAAGTCAACAAAAATGTGTTGGCTATGATTTGGACAAGAGGTATAACTCGCTGAGGTGAATTTTTCCGATGGGTCTGGGTGATTTTGAAGCTTCCATTATTGAATGTATCTTAGATGTGGGTGTGAGGATGTTATTGGTAGGAGTTTTGTGAATTAGAGTTCTGTATGATGAGGGTTGTTAAGTTTAGTGTTCGATCCATTGAGATATACAGGTTTGAGTTTGTTGATCCACGTATCTTCGTGTTTCTCTGGAACTTTTGTTCTGTCAATTGGAGTAGTTTTTTTTAAATTTTTTCTACGGGAAGTGGGCTACGATAGTTTTGTGACTTAATCCTATGTCTATATTTGTTGAGTCTAATATTAAATTGACACTCGGACTTGCCTATGAATTGTAACTTACATCTATTGCACTCTGGAAGGTATATAATGTCCTTACTACGGCAGTTGGCGCTGTGATATATATATATATATATATATATATATATGTGTGTGTGTGTGTGTGTGTATATGTATATGTATATATATATATATATGTACATATATATATATGTACATATATATATATATGCATGTGTGTTTGTGTGTGTGTATGTTTGTTATGTGGATGTGAGTTGGTCCAACAAAATGTTGGTGCTGTGATATATATATATATATATATATATATATATATATATATGTGTGTGTGTGTGTGTGTGTGTGCGTGTGTGTATATATGTATATATATATATGTATATGAATATATACATATATTTATATATATATATGTATGTATATATATATATATATATATATATATATATATATATATATATGCGTGTGTGTTTTTGTGTGTGTGTATGTTTGTTATGTGGATGTGAGTTGGTCCAACAAAATGTTGATGAAAAGAATAATTGAAAGGCAAAAGAAAAAAAAAGAGACCAATACGTTTAACACATTGAAAAACTTTATTATCAGGTGGTCATTACTCAATGCAGTTCAATTGTTACCAATCATCTATTTGAAAGAAATAAGCATCGGTGTAGAAAGAATGTTGTTTGTATGTTTATATAAATATATATGCACACATACACGCACGCGCGCATGCACGCATGCGCAGACACACACACACACACACTTATATATATGTATGTATGTATGCACATATATATATGTATATATATATATATATATATATATATATATATATATATATATATATATATATATATTAAACACTTCCATGCTTATTTCCTCAGAATGTTTGAAGTGATAGACATTTTACAACACATTAATCAACATTTATGCATGCTTAGATTGTAATATAGACCAATCTTTTTGAATAAAAAATACAACAGCAAGAGCCAGAGAAAGAGAGAGAGAGAGAGAGAGAGAGAGAGAGAGAGAAAGAGAGAGAATAACCCTATATTCCCTTGATGTATTCCTGCACCATAAAGCGTAAACGCTCAACCCAAAACAACTGCAATTAGTTGACCTTTCCTTGGATAGGACCCTAACTGGACACCAGTTTGAAGAAGACGGCTGATCTGGCTATTTTTCTTTTCTTTTAGAACAATGATAACCTCGTACCCGGGATCAACAGCCCAAACGGAAAATCAGCACACTAAAAAGTAATTCAACAGTCAAATGGGATACAAAGGGAGTATAAGTTATCTGCATAACATTTTCTGATGCTCATTTTGTGACGGAAGTAGAAAAAAGTATATGATGCGCTTTAACGTTTAATCGTCTTCCTGAAAAAAGAAACCATCTATCTGTCTAAAGACGATGGAGTTCACTGCCATGATGTACTAAGCTCTTGTTCAATCTCTGTTTTAGATCCTCCACTTTTGGGAGAAAGATTTGAATGTGTGTTTGGATATCAGCATGCCACCCAAAGGAAGGGGAAATCAAATGATTCTAAACTGAAAATAATGTTTTCTCCCCATTCGTTGCTATTAGAATCTGAAGGTAATGGGGAATTTTTTTTTCTTTCTCTCTCTCTGGGTCTCTCTCTGTCTCTCTCTTTGCTCTCTCCCCTTCTCTCTGAGGTTCTCAGATGCATTGCTTCTTTTCTCCAATAGAATGTAGTTCTCAACATAGAGAGCATGATTCCCCAGCGGAAAAAATGTCTATGTGTTATGAATAGGAGACCGTGTAGGAAAACTTCAACCAGTTTAGCTAAGGTGATTTGCTACTATCAATTATATTCAAACCGTCTTTACAAGTCCAGCGTCTGACACTCTGGCAGAAAATGGGGTCTCCCAATCTCTAACCCTTTATCTTTCAATTTGCCTACTCCTTCTACACCTCTTTCTCCTCCATTCTTCATTCTCTGCTTTCCTGAAAGACATTGTTACTTACACCTTGACTTGACAATGAAACTTTCTTTCATTCAGTCTTTCAATGGAACTACTCAAAATCTTTTACTGCCCGATTTTCGTTCCAAAGGTTGCATTAAATGCTTGAACGTCCTCAACATCATCGATGTCACGAAGGCCAGAGGGATATGGATAGATTGATCAGGGCTTTGTGACCTCTCTCCAGGAGGGGAGTCGGTCGGTCATAAACATCAGTCTCTCATTTCATGACTTGAAAGATGGAGAAAATCAAAAGTGAATTGACGATTTGACCGTACCCCTCCTTGTATCTAGATACACACTAAAGCTTACTTGAACACATTAGGGATTTCTAGTAAGAGTCATAGAAATTCCCTATTGACTAATAAGAATAATTACAGTTTTAGCATCAATAATTCTTCTACTTGTAGTAACATTCTCTATGATGTAAAAATCCGGCATTCCATGAGTAACAACCTAATATTTGTATTTAATATGGATCAGTCAAATGTGTTTCTTTTTTTTATTTTTTGCTCAGGGAACTCTCGAAATTGAAATAAGAAAAAGGCTATTATTTGTAGTTGAATATCTAACGTATTTCAGCTCAAAGCATCAGACATTTTAAACTCATTTATATTGTAATTAATGAATCAAAATGGTTAAGCTTTGCAATCTTGGTATAAAGAGCTAAGTCTAAATGGTCTTTATGAAATATTTCAAAATACTTCCCATTCAGAGATTGGATTATATTCAATTATTTTATTATCAAAATGTGTTCATTTTCCATCTATTACAGTTCACAAATCCTCGGTCTATACTAATTTCAGCAACAAATCTCACATGGAAGGCGACGCATCTTTTCACACCATATTGACGGCTGAAAGTTATTTGAAAAGAGAAAAGGACAGACAGACAAAGATGAAGACTGTTAACTGGATGCATCTTTATCAGTCTATCAATTCGGTTTTGAATTTCTTAGACAAAAAATTGTTATAATTATTCGCTGATTCATTCTTCATTTTGCTTATTATCAACACAGCGTTTCGACTGCTGCACCCACAAGTCTTGTTCGTGTGGCCGCTTCTGGTAATTTCGCACTGAACCCATTATTCGAAATCTGCAGGCGTAGATTGTTTTCATCCTTGATTCCATTCCAGGGGGAGGGGGTCTCATATCTGTCAACCCTTTTTTTGCTAATTTTCTCACTCGATGTGCCTTGTCTTCCTCCTCCACTGAACCACCAACGATGATCTTCCGACACTAATGTCATTTTCTGCTTGCTAATTTTTCCCCTGTTGGAATTGAAGAAGTCTGGTGAGTGCAGTGGAAGAAACGTTGTGTCATTAACGACCAAAACGAAGACAGTAGTGCAAACAAATCAATGAATGTATATGATAATTCCTCATGTTAGAAATTCTGAACCCATTCATCTTTTTAGTCAGATTTTAAAAGGAGAAGAGATAACAAGAAAAAAAAAATAACATACACTTTAGTTAAGATGTATAACCTATTGTCTTCGATCTAAGTGGGACCCAGCGATTCGTCAGTGTCAAACCGATGAATAATGGACTTTGGACTGAGTCAAGTTTTTTCGCGGAAAAAATGTCAGAAACCCTTCCTTTTTCGGTTCTATTTATTCAAATAACGACTATTGGTCATTGTGCATATGGCGTATATAAACAAGTCTACACTTTACAAAACGTAACTAAAGGGATCACTCATACAGAATAATAATAGATGGAAATGCCAGTCCAAATGAGCCAAAGAGGAAAATATCCACATCTACTGCCTCACTCTCTTACTTTTATCCCCTTCCCTCATATACCTCTATATGCATCATCCAGAGGTTACTCCATACATCAAGGCATGTTGGGAAATGATCGTTACCATTTTGAACGAAATGGGATTTGTTCAATGGGGATTTACCAATGTTTCCTTCACGATTTGAAATTTCCCACGTTTCAGAGTACCATTCTTTGATTTTGACTGCCTCATAAGGCTAAATTTCCACCGTCTGACACAACTAATGGGCTTCAACTGCCTTATTACTTTACTTTTTCCAGAGGGTTCATGCTTTTTCTAAAAGTTTTGTGCAATGATGACTTCAGCAGTGTCTGCCAAAACAAAAACTTGGGCCACTAATTCCGCTTTTTTTTTCTCCAAGCTGGTAATCGTTACTCTTCTCCACCCCCATACACGTCACTTACTTATGAATATCTTATAAATAACTTCAGCAATACAGGCATTTGTCAAAAATTATTGGCCGTTCTATAGTTAAAACCTGTCAGCCATCCTGGAGCCAGTTACCCTTTCCGAGAAAATGATTGCATAGATGTATAGGATAAATAATAGTGAACTCTTCTTCTGCCTCGAATTTAGGTGTATGTTCAGTTTTGGGTTTCGTTCAGACATGATTATTTGGTATGAAGGGAAGTTGAATTATTACCTGCGTTTTGCCTTTCATATTTGCTAGGCACACACTGGGAGGGTAGGGGTCTCTCCTGCTATCATGAAAGCGGTAAACAAAGCCCTCATCTTATACCTTTTTTTTTCTTGACTTACATTGTTCTTTTTTACATATATATAAAAAAATATCCCAACGATTTTTCCTAATAACTCAACGAAATATTCCACGCGATCGGACCTTCACTTCAAGAACACAAACGGAATGCTTATTCATATTTTGATGTCTGCAATCCATCATTATTATTACTCAAGTACTTACCAGAACATTCACTTCCTGTCGATGCAAAAACCTTATTTAAATACAAAGACATTGATTCCCGTTTTCTGTTGTTTTTTTTTTGCTGTAAGAATAAACAATGTTCTTGTTTTCCTTTCAAGTCTCTACTGTTATTGCTGTTTTCTCCGTTCGTTCATGTGTATGTATGTTATGTTTCATTTGTATCTTCCGATGTATGATCACGTAAGAAGTGAAAAGAGGATTTTTTTTTCTGTTTTCATTCTCTGTTCTCAACAATGGACTATTCCACTCAAATGTAGCTATTTCTATAAAAACCCATTAGGCCACCATTTCAATAAAAACAAAGGACCAAATGTATCGATGCAGACATTATATCAAAACAATTATATATATATATATATATATATATATATAGAGAGAGAGAGAGAGAGAGAGAGAGAAAGAGAGAGAGTGATAGTGAGGGAGAGCAGGAGAGAGAGAGAGTACTTATTCTTATTCAAAGAATTTTTCGATCCACTTTTTGTGAAACATTGAATTTAAATCAGACTTGGGAAGGACGGTATGTTGGTGATATTTTTCGTTGAAATTTTATTTTTGTCTGAATTTCGGTTTCTCATACGAACGTATTTACAAGCAGAGCTTGAATGCGATTGAAAGAATCTTTAATATTCACTTTGTTCCACATAATTCGTCGAAATAATTGGAAAGTCCGTGTATTCTTTATGACATTACGGACGAAAGAAGATCGGAAAAAGAGAAAGAAATGAAATATGACAAAGGTTTTTTGTTTTTTTGTTTTTTGTGAAGCCATAAAACTTTCAGACATTATTACTCACGCTCTGATTACGAACTGTATTCATGGATGAAAGGATTGTGAAAATCAACAGATAATTATCTTTCAAATGTATTATATATATATATGAAATGATTTATAATGGTGTCATTCGCAGACAGCTGTCTTGTCGTATTACGACTCTTCTGTGTAGTTATACACAGTGCAGCCATATCCACTGCAATACCGCTAAGTCGGATTGAAACCTTAGATCCAGCCTAAAATCTGGTATTCCACCCATGCCCTTCATAGACATGATTGTAACTGGGACGAAATTAAGTGATATGCTTTTTGCACATAAATCACTTTTTACCATAGAGCTCAATTCAAAAGGGTGATTACTTAAGAGTGGTCAATCCTAAATTTGGCATATATATATATATATATATATATATATATATATATATATATATATATATATATATATATATATATGAATGTGTGTCTATGTCTATGTGTTATCTAAATTACATAACCTCTGCAAGGCATATATATGAAGGCTAAACAATGTAAATTATCCAGATTCCTGGCAACTTGTTTGCAATAATGGAAAATTCAAAAAAAAACAAAAAAAACGTGTCCAGCAAATTTAACAATACTAGCTTAAAATAAAGCCAAATTATTGTTCCAGTTTGGGTATCGGTCAGGAAAGGGGGACTTTCATGTCAAAACTATTACATACATACATACATATATATATATATATATATATATATATATATATATATATATATATATATAAACGTTTACATACGTATACCCTTATATGTATATATATATATATGTATACTTTTATATACGTATACCCTTATATGTATATATATATATATATATATATATATATATATATATATATATATATATATATATATATATATGTATATATATACATGTATATATAATTTGTTGAATATTATTCCATTCGAGGAATTTTCTAGATGAAATGATATTCAAAATGGTTACAAATGCGTATCCTGAACCATTAGAGAAAAGTAGTTTCATCGTGATGAACTTTAAATGATATTTTTTTTAAAATTGAAGTCAAATAACAGAAAACAAAACAGCAACAGGAACATGGAGTTAGGGGAATCATCTGGTATACACCACCATTTACCCCATGAGTAAAAAATTACTGATCTAATTGACAGAAAATCATTTGCCCATAGCAATCCACAGAGTAGAATATTTGACAAGAACAAACTTTAAATTGGCTTTAGTTGTACTGATATTTAATATGCTCATCATGCAACATAACTGTAGAGTAATCAGAATGAATTTTAACAAAGGAAAACACGAAAAATGAGACTTCAACGATGCAAACAAAATAGATGCCTTTTGCAGAACAGATGTCGAATGCAATGCTGAAAAAACAACCCAAGAGAAAACCCAAAAAGTGAAATGAAATATATGAAAATCGAAAACACTTACAAAATGCAATTGACCAACCATACATCATCCTTTACAACAAAAAAAAAAGAATAAAAATTGCACATCGCTCTCCACATATTACTGGAGCATTCGCTGTACTAATTTTGAACCAAATGTAAAATAGAAAATATCAAGACAGACCCACATATGCCAAAATATTGAAACTTCATGCAACTGATTCTTGAATGAGGAATTTGAAATACTTACTTTTGCCATTAAAATAAAAACATGAAACAGATTTATTAAGCAGAAAAAAATGAAATGGCATTAAAATAGTAAGAAGTCTATGGGACTACTTTGATCTAGTTTCAACAAACGACAAAATTCAGTTGTATTATCACCAACATTATTAGAATTTTTCATCTGGTTAATTCATTAAATTCTAAGTGTGAATCCTTCTACAAGATGTTTTTGTTTGGCTTGTTCCCTCCCCTGCTAGGATTTATATTCTTCAAACTGGGTTAGATTTGAAAGTTTTTGTTTATATAGCAGTATGAATAATCTTACTTACTTATTAATCAATTTCTACTATCAGTCTCTATATTTACAATGCTTGTTGTAAAATGTTGAAGGTTAGATCAGTTATTAGTTTTTTAAAAGTTGATTGGATTTTACTGTTTGATGCAAGGTTGTTCCTTTTAATTGTATTGTAGACCAATTTTAGACCTTGTTTGCCGTTGACATGTTTTGGTTGAAAAGTTAAAGTAAACGAGGGATTTTGTCTCTTATTTGGATTTTCCAGTCCTCTTTAACTTTGGAGGAGGAGTGGCCTGTACTGTTAAATCTCTCCAAGCCACCTCATCTTCCCCCTTGCTATCTGTCGTAGATTAAAGACTGTTGTGTTTTGCTTTTACTCCATTACTTTAGTTACTGCAATTTCCCTTTAATTGACAGTTGTAAAATATCCGGTGTTTATTGTTCGGGATCAGCCTTCACATTTTGCAGCTTAATACGTTTTAATATCCTAAGATATACTTAAGAAGTATATCTTAGGACATCAACACCTCTTTTTAATCCCTATTCTGACTATAATTCGAAGTATTTTCATTGGAAGATAAATGAGGACTGACACATTTGTTAATTTCTTGTTTTGAGCGTTATTTCATTATGAATATTTCCTTATTTACTTCCTTTCGGCCCTTCTCTTATGGTGCGTCTCCAGTGATTTTTTTTCAGAATTAAAATTTTAGATTAAAACCTTCTGGAAATTATCATATTATTTCTATTGTCCAAGTCATTTTCCTAACGTATACACAATTATGATAAACATATAATTCAATTTTATTAACGGTTGATCTAATTTCATTTTATTTCCCAATGGGTATGGCCATTCTTAGTGTACCAGTATTTATCTTTCATCAAAGGTATTATTTTTTAAATTTTTTCTCCTTTAATTTCTATTCATATTTTCCAGTTCTATGCTATGGCAGTTAGCTGTTGGTAGAATTTTATTCATGCAACCGGTGTTATGTGTTTTTAATTAATGATCCAGGGGTTCATATCCATCAATATTGGCAGATTTTCTTCCATCTTTCACTATAGTGACACGTTCATTGTATTGATTAGTTTTAACACCTTCATTCTATTGATAAGTTTCTTTGAATATTTTTCGAACTTTCAAGTTCCAAATATTTCTTTTAAAATGGAACCCACTATTCCTCAACAAAGGATTAAGAGAGCATATTATAAGTGAAGTGGATAAAAATCCACTGTAAACCACAGACTCCAATGTTATTACTATTCCCATATGTATCAAAAAGAATTTTATTTGTATTTTACATTGGTATTTCAATTGAAGATACGATTCCATTTATTCCAAATAAGAAGCCAACATCCATGTTATTCATGTTACCGTTGTTACCTTTTTAATCGATGGTCTTTAATAGAATCTCAATTTTGGACTGAGTTTTTAAAACCAAAAACATCTTTTGGGTACGTCAAGGAATTCTTCTTCTTTTTTTTTTTGGAATTATGCATTTGCTATATGTGTTAAATTTGAAATGTAGATGTTCATATTTATAAATTCAAGTGGATTTCCTTTAAAGATGGTCTGACTTCATCTAACGAATCATAGCTTTTTATTTGTTCGCAATGTATTTAATGACTCACTTTTAGTAATCAGTTTAGTTGAATAATTCTTGGAATTTCTAATCTTGAACTATTCTTCCAAATTTAAAGCTCGATAAGGCACTGCTAAGTGTTAGGACAGCGTATTATAGATGGATTGAGGTTATATCCTCCTGTACTTTTCATGTTGTGGATGTTAGTCTACATTCACACAGTATAGTCATTGCAATTGTCTAGTTTTATTTGTATTCTTTCACTATACATATCAGAGTTAATTGTATATGTACTAATGAGGTATGTACTTTGGATGCGAAATGAAACCCCCTTTCACTAGTTTATATTCCAAGGAAATTGCCAATATCCATCTTGTTGATATCTCTTCTGTTATGCTTACAAGTAATATTTTTTCTAGACATTTTCATTAGTGAAATGGTCATCCAAACCTTACACATGTCCGTGGCATGCACAAAATTTTGTTTTTAAGATGCTTTGACATCGCATTATTTCCTTATTCATATCTTTGCTACTTGTGTCGGATCAGTGGTGTGAAAGTTTTTATGTATTGATCTTGGTACATCTTTATTTATCATCTATTACGGTATGATGTTACCTCAAGGGTGAGAACCACTTATTTCCTGTGATATAATTAAGGCCTTATTTTCACCACTTCGATTCATTTGGAAAATAAATGGACTTTCTAATTCTGAATAACTCTTCTAAGTTAGAGCTCACTAATCTTTCACAAGGTTTAAAGAGATTATAACGACGGTTCGGGGCAATACCCTTAAATACTTTCCAGACAGTTAATCTGTATCTATTAGTCAATTGTACTATTGGTTGACAGCTAATTTGGCGAATTTTCTATTTTCTCTTGCATATGTTAATATTATCAATACCCTGGATGTGTCTGCATCATATCCAATGTTTTTGTATTGTTACTATGTATTTTTAATTCTCATTTTGATTATGCATATTATAGCTGATTGGATAAATATTAGCTTGCTAGGTAGGCTTTTGACTTTCAAAATGATAATTTTCTTAGTTGGCTATGGCTTAATAACTTTTTCATTTATATACATTATTCTTAGAGACAGAGGAAAGTACTTAACTCTATATAAGAGATTCCATTCCTAAATATTTTTGAGATTACTTAGTACAACTGAAAATTTTGAATTCATCATCAACCACTGTGTATGTTTATCAATATAATGAATAACAATTTATCTAACTTTTGGTTCAAAGTTATCTTTTTAGCAGTACTTAGTAAAAACTTTATTTTGCTGGTTCAATGAATTCAGTTAATTTCTGAATGTAATAATTCTAATTATTCTTCCAAGCAGATTCCACATTTACTATTGTACCTGTTGGATGGCCTCGAGTTGTGTTGAAGATGTTATTTGACTATTTTGTTGAATTTTTTGTTTTGATTACTATTCAACACACAATGAACTAAGTAATTAGATATAACTTCTTTTATACATCGTAAATCCAATTTTTGCTCTCAACTCTTTTTACTATTTCATATCCAATCGGATATTACACCTCTAGTATCTGTTCTAATTCAATTAAAGATTCACAAAAATTTAAATCAACACTATTTTTGAAAGGGTTGAATACTTCTTTGCCTCATTTTATCAAGTTCTTCAGGAAGAAAGCCTACAATAGTTCATTTTTCTTTTAGGATGCAAAAGCATATCATTCAAAACAGCTCAGTGCATCAATATGGAATTTCCACTAATGGATTCGAACAACCAGAAGAAAAACCCGTGTTTTTAGATATTCCAAGGGAGAATTGAAGCTGCAAATTAGCAAAGATACCTATCTCAATATATACATACATGCATATATATATATATATATATATATATAAATATATATATATATATATACATATATATATATATATATATATATATATATGTGTGTATGTATACATATATACATATATATATATGTATATGTATATATATATATACATATATATATATATACATATATATATATATGTGTGTGTGTACGTGTGTGTGTGCGTGCTTGTGCCTCTGTGTGTGTGTGTTTATATATATATGATGAAAGAGGGAGAAGGAGAGAGGGATAGTAAGTGCGAGGCGGGAAGCATTTGTAATGACGTAAGAATTGTTTATTGCGGAGCAAAGTGTAAACATGGCTGGCAGCAACGAACAAAACTGGTCTTTTTTGTGTCAATCTGATTTTGTACGAAATTAAGAGCATGAGAATGGAAAATGAATGTCTTGAGGCAAAAAGGCGGTTCAATTACGATGTGTGTGTAAGTGTGTATGTATCTTCTGCGTTTATGTGCATGTTTTCAGGCTGTTAACATATATCTAAATGGTTGTATGATTGGACATCCTATTTATTCCAGATCGCTGTAAATATTTTGCATTATATGTATATAAAGAAAATCATACTGGTTATATGAATGTATCTTTATGTGCTCAATAATTCAAATGAAATGGAGCAATTTGGGGATCATATATATATACATACGTACATACATATATATATATATACATATATATATATATATATATATATATATATACATATATATATAAAGAGAGAGATAGAGAGAAAGAGAGAGAAAGAGAAAGAAAGGGGATGGATGGGGTTTCTCGACGTCTATTGGATCCATCATATATATATATATATATATATATATATATATATATATATATATATATATATATGTATATATATATATATATATATATATATATATATATATGTGTGTGTGTGTGTGTGTGTGTGTGTGTGTGTGTGTGTGTCTGTGTGTCTCTGTGTGTGCGTGTGTGTGTGTGTGTGTGTGTGTGTCTTTTCGTTTATTCTAGATATATTTACAGTTTAAAATTTGAAAACATTAAAAAAAAACTTTTTTCGTGTCTTTCTGTCAATCATTCTGTCAATGTAATTAATGTAGTTTTATTTTTCGGTGTTTTCTTTCAATGCTTTACACAAATTTTGTTACTTTGGTAGTTGTAAATCTTTTCATCCTAATATCACAGCAAGAATCATTCTAAAAGTAAAACTACGCTCAATTAATTCAAGAGAAGAAAATCTCTCATTGTGCTGAGTTGATGATTGACAAAATAACGGGAAAACAACCGCACATTTCTCTGAAGGAATTTTTTGAAGATGTAGAAGAGACAGGAATCACCTGCCAAAATTACTCCCAGATAAATTGAAACTTTGGCAAATTCTAAGAATGAGATGTAACTGGAGTATCTAACACGATAACAACCTCATGAACTCTGTCAGACACAAGAATTTGACAGAAGAGGAATCAATTATATCTTTGAGTGGTCAGGTCACTCTCCAAATATAAATTGTATCTGAATTTTTAGCGGAATGAAAGAGTCGGATTGAAAAAGCTAAGTCACTAATCTTGGGAATTTGTAGAAAATATCTGAGAAGGAGTTGTCCAATAACTCTTCTGACATCTATGCAAGTCCGATAATCAGTTACATTTTTAGGCTGTAATGGTAAACAAAAGCTAAGGGAGTAAATCTTATTCTACTTTTCTAAAGGGGTTGAATAATTCATTGTTGTTCAATAACTGATATCAATTTACACTTTTCATCTGCTGGAATCTCACTCTTCTTGTTTATATTATTATCAGTAAAAGGAAAGTTAGGAGAATTGTCAGACATTGGATGTTAGTTTGGGGGTGTGAGTGTGTTCAAACTTTTTTTCAAATATAAAACATTGCTTATTAATCCTCCAGTTTATGAAATTTCTGTTTACGAAATGTTTCATGGTAACGCTCAACTTTCTTTTTCTCATATTTCTGCTGGGAAAGACAAAAATATATGGAGAAAGAGAGGGGGCATCAATTTCCTATATCTACGCAGGCACAGAGAGAACAACAACTTTGAACCAAGGAAAAAACAAAAGCCATGGATTCTCCATATTTCTGGATAAGGTTCTTGACAGAAATCACGAATTTTGCTTTGTTTTCTTCTCTTATTTCTCTTTTTTTCTTTTTTCATTTTTCTTTCTTCGTCCCTTTTCTTCTCTTCCTGCTCTTCTGTGTATTCTTTTTCTCCACTTTTTTCCTTCCATCTTTTTCGTTCTAAAAATTTCGAAACCGATTTACAACTAAAAAGGGCCCTTCTAAACTAGTTTTTTTCTGTCCTCAGACCCAGAACTGGCTTTCAATACGAACAAAACATTTTCTGTCATCCGACCATATATTTGAGGATTTGAATATTCATTAATTCCTCGGATACACATTTGTGCCTACGCTTTTCATTCATATTTGCATCAGTCTCCATATATTGAATAAAAAAATAAACACATGTATGTAAATATTCATGTATAAGTTTCATGGTAAGAGCAACACTACCTCAAGACAGCTACCTGCCGATCACAGGTTCGATTCCTGAATAAACAATCGGAAAAAGAAGTTGCTGCCGGAATCGAACTTGCAACTGATAGATGGCCACCTCAACGTAACAATGCTCTTACCATTGAGCTAAACAGTCATCGGTAATGCAAAGGCTCAACTAACAGCTTTCGCATCAAATTCCCATCTCATTTATTCTCAGTTCATTCGTTTCTTCCAATGCAATTGTTTTGTACAAAGAAATCGATTTATATGATCCAACAGAATAATTATAAATTGCATTACAAGTGCGTAATATATTTATACGTTATTAATCCTGGCATCATTTGAACAAGTAATGTATTAATAAAAAAAAAGTTGCTTTATAATTTTACTTTGATCTTGCAATCTGTGTGCTTTATACATGCTTCTGGAACTGGATATCGAAGTAAGAGAATCTACTCACGTCGGATTCATAGAAACTGTACAGAATAAGTTGTGCTTTTTATTCAATAGAGAATAACTGAAACTGAAAAATATGACCATTCTGCATTTTGATTTAGCAAAATGTTTTTTTTTCCTTTTGTTACAAGAAAACAACTTTCAATCAGACCTTGCATTAAAAATTGGAGCATCTAAATCTCGAGTAACGAATCTGCTAGTGCCTCTCGAGCCAAGGAAAACATCTTAGAATGTTGGTCATTTACGAACAAGAGTGGAATTCTCAAAAATCCAATTATTTCCAGTCTCATTACCAGTTTTGATTTTTTTTCAATTTTCTACGCAATTACAGAATTCATAAAATCTATTTTATTTGTTTTTATAATCTTGTCGTAACACATCTGAGCAAAATGTAAATGAAATTGATCATTTAGCACAGGAAATATTCCAGTAAATCAAAACAACATTTTCACATTTATACCCGTTAGGACGATTGAGTGGTTAACATGTGGAATTGAAAGTGGAAAGGCTTAGGTGTACTCTTTTTTGTTCACCATGTAGACAGACAGGTAGGTAACCAGGCAGGCAGATGGATAGATATTTAGACGGACAGGTAGTTAAATAGATAAACAAGCAAGTAAAGGGGCTAGATAAATGAATATATAAGTATAAACAGGTTCACAGGGTGATGCTTCTCTAGTATTTCAAGTGCTTGCCTGCACCGATAATCAAGGCTTTCATCTCGTTTTGAACTTGGATCATAGTGACGGTAGGATTATACAACTATCTCAGCCGGATAGTTGACCAAGAGAAAAGTGTATATATGAATGCCTTCAGTGCAGTCTCTACAAATAATGGATCGTTCCCTCCAAAGGAAAGTACAGAGCGATACGTTTGTTATCAGCTTGTGTGTATGTCTCAACGTGTGTGTGTGTCTGTCAATGTGTATCAGCGTGAGCGTGTGCGTGTGTGTGTATAATTGTGTCCGTGCGACTTTTTAATGAATATTTCTACCTTTTTTCCTTTCTTTCCGATAGAATCTTGCTTCCCTATCGTTGCCAAAGATCTCTTGTTAGTCAAGTTCCCGAGGGGAAATGATGGAGAATTCCTTTTCAAAACTCCTTCAGGCCAGAATTTCATTGTTGTGCATTTCTTCTACTGCTACGCTAGTTAACAAGTGCACTTGGCCTCCTGCTAAAGGAATCTTCATTCTGTGCTTTTGCTCTCCTGACTCTTCGAAAATCAATTGCTAGAATCGTCGCATTTTACTAAAGATGTGTCCGTAGACGCGCACTGTGTTCGAGCTTAGGTATGTGAGTATGTTTTGATGCAAAAGAAACCAAGAAAATTTATCATTGCTTGAAAAGTCTTGAAGCACTCACCCTTGTTTCATACTAAATAAGACTCTTTTCATGCAAGTCACACAAGACGTTGTTAGTGAGATTGCAGTTCACTAACTGCTCCATATATTACAAGTGAAGGAATGTACAAATTTGTCTGACACCACTGTTAGTATTGGCCCAACGTAGAAAGTCTGTTCACCGTATTTTTTGCATCGAGCCGGTAGATAGACAATGCACATTTTCTTCCTCAATCTCCTACTCTAATGTATCCTGTACCTCTCATTGCCCAAAACTCCAACGACTAAGCCTTACATACCGTTGTTCAGGGTCTTGGAACGCTGAAAAATATTCCCAATATAATCTTGTTTTGCTTCTTCGCTATCACAGAAACATTCTATTTTGGATGGCTGGGGGAAACACTGTTCCTTTATCTATCTATCTATCTATCTATCTATCTATCTATCTATCTATCTATCTATCTATCTATTGTTATTATTGTTATTGTTATAATCATCATCATCATTATTATTTTTATTAATATTAACATTATCATTATTATCATTATCATTATTATTATCATTATTATTATTAAGGAATAGATTTACGGAGTATAATTTGAAGATCTATTTGAAATGGCCCCTCCTTATTACACAGTGAATGTATCACTTGACCTTGACAGCGTAAATAGAATAAACGATGAAAGAAACGGTCTGCTGCAGGAACTGAACCTGCAACCAATTGGTAGCCACCATGACGTGATGTCGCTCTTATTATAGAGTTGAACAGCTCAAAAGACCAAATAAATGCTCTGTAAAAATTACAGGTTTTTTGTTAACTGTCCATATCTGCTCTCTAGTACAAGATGAGTATATGCACAGAGACGAATAGACAAAATTGCCTTCCTATTGTATTCGATTATTTCCCTGTTGGCGGTCATAAAAGAGTCTTTGATACATATGCAATACTTGAATATTTACTCTCATGTGATCTTTATTCAATCAATGTCCAATCAGTCCTTTGTTGACGTATCTTTATCAGCTTCGGGTCTTTTTTTCTAGCAGGCAAGAGATCAGACAGTTAATTAAAAACTAAACCCTTAAACGAAATAGTTTCAACGACTCAACTGATAATCCAACTCTACAAGGCGTTTTGAACAGGATTCGATGTATAGGGAGACTTGGATGGAGGTTACAGTACCAGTATGAAAACTGGTTTAAAGTGAAAGCTGGCAAAGTGTTTTCTCGGGAATTTGATACTGGATGGGAATGTGTATGCCTGCTAATGCCAGGCAAGAATTGTTTGGGCCTGGCTTTGACACTAGCGTCTAGCAAACAAGAGCCCAGTGCGCCACATGTAACTTGATCGCCCAATCACAGCAGATCCAACCCTCCATGCTACCGTCAAATCCTGGTTTCCCATTTCCACAAACGGTTGCGGATTTATTCGATTAGCACAGTCGAAACTATGATATAAGAAAACAATGGCTGAGTGGAAGTTACCCACACGTCATCTGGGAAGCCCAGAATGGTTTACAACAAACTTGACTTGGTTCTGAAAATATGGTGTGCATGAGGAACCCACTTCAGATGGGGGACTACCATTCAAGTCTCATGAGTATGACTCAGTTTCATGAGCATGACTCAGTCTCATGAGTATGACTCATTCCTGTAGAATTTGGATGTGGAAAATCAAATTTCATTAGCTTACTACCAACAAAGTAATGGCTGAGCAGAACTTACCGTAAATTCATCAAAGCGTACACTCGCACTAAGGCTGCTTGGGCTCTACTCACCAATCATGACACCCATTGATGACTTTGATATTTTCACTGCAATGATGCTCTGTTGAAGACCATCTCCTGACTCCACGTGACAAACACCAGATCCACCAGCAGTGGAGGAATTAGTTACAAACAGGAAGCAGCAGTAGCAAAATGGCGTATGTTAAATAAGGAATTTTGTAATGCACACTCTTGCCCACCTCATGAATTATAAGTCGGGGATTTTCTACGGACATAGAAAGAAGATGGCCTCTGTACGCCAAGATGAACTAAGAATGCAAAATCAGTTGAATCCTTTGGTAACAGACTGTGTAATGTGCAGATTGATAATAGCAATGTAGTCACCTTACGGAATCGTCACTCCCTCTGCAAGAAACTGCTTGAGGTAAGGTTCAGAGATCCACAGGTCCTCTCCTTTACAACTAGTGTAAAAAGTAAAAGTAGCAACCACAACAAAAATTTGGCCATCCGCTCATCTGCTACATTTGATACCTCAGCAAACCATAGACCTCCATTGAAGCAAAATGAATATGTCGATGCATGTCAACAGACGTCCTAATGCCACTACGCCGGCTTTACCACCAGATGAACGACGTCAACACGAATTCCCAAGAAATACACCTGAAACTCCATCACTCGTCTATTCCCTCATACACCAGCAATTAACGGACGCTAGCCTCCTCCTGCCACGAATGAAAGGGGTAACTGAAAGCATACAGTTCAGATACCATGACTCAATGCACAGATATCACGACCCGTTCGGGGTTCTGTCCCTGAAGATGCAAGGACTGTCACATGAATAATCACCTTTTAAGTGACTTCTATCATTAATCTTATTGTCACAAGTGGGAGAAGGCATAAATACATAGAGATGACTGGAGTATGAAAACTAAAACAAATAAGTATCTACCCTCACTCTCATTCAATCAATATGTGCGGGAAATTTTTCCAGACCTTCAGTCTCATATCCGTATCACTTTTAGTGACAGACACTTTCCTGTTGTAGTAGTTTGTAGATCAGAATGCTAATTCGTACATCTTAAACCTTTCAAAGGGAAGAGATTATACAACTCCACAGACAATCCACCTATGCAATCAGATTTGAACATTCATCATTTATCCGAAGATGGAGATTGGGTGAAAAGAGATTGGGAATTGTTTAGATAATGAGAGCATTGCCATTATTCAGAATCCAGATCCTATGAATGAGATATAGAGAATAGTCGTTGGTGACCCTCCCTTTAAAATAGAGAGGAAGATTATGGCCACAAAGATAAAGACAGGACAAGGATTGGAAATTGGTTTGATGCCGAGTCTATTGATATAATTTTGAGTCAAGATCTGTTCAAATGGATTATCATTTTTATCCCTCCGATATAACCATAATTAACCATAAAAACCATAGCATGGTGCAGTAACGGTTAATTCCTACTTATAGAAAGTACACCTGCACATACCCATATAAATAAGCTATAGAGACCATAGCATCGTTTAACGGTTTATTTATATCTTTTAAATTTTCACGATTTCTCTCTCTCTCTCTCTAATCATATATGGTACGTATTTTCTTCAATCTAGGCTATCTGTTTTACGTGCTCGCCACTATCCAAATAACTTTCTTCATTTTGATTAATTTTCAAGGCACTCAATAAATTAGGGAGAAAAATGTATCCCTAGAAAATCAGAAATGCACATATCAACAGATACATACGTGGCATGGAGTGAAACAATTTACAAACAAAATATGAATTGGATGTTAAAGTCTCAACATTATACAACATCATACGACATTATACAACAGCAGGCAAAAATCTCACCTCACTTGGATTAGCCTTTTGTAGACCTACACAAAACAAATATATTAACACGTTATTTAGCTTTTTATAAAGAGCCAAACCATCCCGAAATTGACTTCCCAAAAGGTGAGTGCTTCCAACTCACGCCAGAAGCCAAGCCTAAAAAAAGTGTTCATGGCCCAACAACAACAATCTTAATTTCGTTGCCGCTACTTTTTAAAGGTGTGTTTGCTTGAGGGGTCGGCCAATCAGAAGAGATAGCTACTTTTAAGTTTTTCTCTGGTTCTCACGATTATTCAAATCTCTTTGTAAGGGAGGCTTTGATAAAGCTCTCGACTAATTCCTGTCAGAGTTTATTGCCCATTTCTTTTAATTTGCAAAAACAAGTTTTGCCAAAGCACAAGACACTGACAACCTTTGAGATATCAGCGATTGTGTACTATTGAAAAGTTGTCGAAGTAACACTCGAAAAATCATTTCGGGAAGAGTAAGTGACCAATTTTTCTGGTCACTATCAATATAAAAGAAAAACTACGGATGTCATTACGACGGTTCTTTCCAAAAATGATATCATACCTTATTCAAAGAATACAATATATTCGAAAAGCTATATCGGGTGAATTCCATGAAAATTTGACAAATGCATTTGACGAATGTGTAGTTGTGGTATACTCGCATAAAGCATTGTCAACGAAAGCCAGAGGCATTTAACAATTCTTAACAAATATTTCATATACCTCGACTATATTGCATCAAATATGTGAACAAAGTTGAAGTACATGAGCAGATAATTCAATAAAGTTTGCAGAGCTGGCATTATGTCGATCTTGAATGGGTAGTTTCAACTATATTTGGAGATTGAACGTAGCTGATGGAATTAATAAAAAATATTACTTTTGAGAGCTTGTAACGTACACGTCAATCCAAATTATCTTAACATTAGTAGAAATCAACCGTTTTGAAAGATACTTTTCCTCATCACTGAAGTGGGTATATGAAACAATAAGTCCATAGCCAAATGATTAGAAAGCGATTAATATTTTGCATCAAATCAGAAATGTTTGGAAAACCAACACTGAAAGAACTTTTATCGACATTGAAAAGACTGAGACATTACTAAGTCATGATATCCAAATTTTTGGAAGTCCAACAAAATTCCAGTCGGTCAGTGACCGATGAAACTTCAAACAAACAGATGGACAGCCCGTGGGTGTAAATATATTAATAGACAAATAGAACTATATATAGGCGTCCGGTTTAATACACAAAAGTCGACTCTACCCCCTGCTTGATGTGTCTTCATTTGATCCCGGAGGTCATTTTACCTGATTTATCTGATCGGGATAATGCTGCCGCGGGTCATTCATTTCAGACACCGGTAGAGATCACTAGAGGTCAGTTTTCTGGCCACCGTGTCATTATTTAACATGTCTCCGGCAGATAGTCATTAATTCTGTCCTAGATATCAGAGCTCAAATCCCATGAGTCATGTTCTATTTTGATTACCAATCTGTTTTCATTTCCTGCTCTTATAATGGAAGTGATTCCGAGGACTATTCTTTCTTTTTGACTGGTTATATCTTCTTCAACTTCTGTATTTCTAATGCAGTGAGATGATAGACATAAAATGTGTTTTTTACTTGATATTATTCTAAATTGCAATCATATGAAATATATAGAATATTTGAAATAGATAATGATGCATTGCAGAAACTGTAGGGATGTTGTTGCCAGATACAAGTTGATGTACATTAAAAACAAGGTGCGATTGAAACTCTTTTGAGTTATGAACAGAAGTCTTTCAAGATTAGATGAGAGGAAGAGTATCGAAAGTTTGCATACCTTTTGATGTTGTCTCCAGTTGCTTAATTCTCCAATAATTAAGTTGCTAAAGAATTGATAATCGAATCGTAGCACTACGTTGAATAATTCGATCGAATTTTTTTTTTGATCGGGTTTGTACTTTATTGATAATCATAAGTGACTTTCTACCTTTCCACAGAACAAAAACGTTGAACAAAAACTTTCAAAATGAATTTCTCTTCATTTTTCCAAATTGCCAGAAAAATCTTACGATTCCCGTGAGTAAAGTTTCTTTCTTTCACTTTTCGACTTCTTCCACGCCTGCTCCACCTTGTCTCCTTCGTTTTTCCCCCTCTACCTGCTATCTTCTTCTTCTCTCATTTAGAGTCAATCAGTTGCTGCAAATATATCTTCAGTTGGCTGTCACATGCAAAGGTTTGTCTGTTCTAAGCAAACAAAAAGTCCAATTGAGTAAAAGTTGAAATTTATCGAAACTTACAGAGCAATTCTTGTTTCTGGTTGGTCAAACTATGTCATATTATTGACACCCACGCAAAATTCGCTTTTTAGATTCAAACATTCCATGTGTAGTTGTTCTCGTTTCAGATCAGGTCATTATGCTGCTCAAACTGCTGATTACGTCAACAAGACATTTGGAATAAACATGACTTGACAAATAATCAGTGTAGGTTCTTTGGGTTTAGGTCAGGCAATCTAGATATCAATTTTAAGTTAATAATAAAGGATTGTCGACAGCTAAAGCCAAGGAACACCAGTTTAGACATTATCTGGATCTGCTAAACACTTTTACAGCGGCCATTTCAAGTAATCCCAAGACAATAGGAAAGCTTGAAAAGTTAATAAAAAAGGGGCTCAATATGATCTGAAATAAATGCTTCACAACTGTTCCACATCTCTTAAGTCTACACTTGGAGAATCGGGATATGAGGTCATAGTCAATACTAACCTGACGTTTTTTCTACTGATTATCTTTTATTTGAGCATTTAGAATTTCATCAAAAGCTTCGATATCAGGAAGGGCATAATTTGTGATTTGACTCAATTTGTGACCACCAAAAATAAATAATTTCTTGGAAACGGCATATTATTATTCGAGGATAATTGGGAAAATAGTTTACTTTGATTAAAAATTAACTATTTGTGTTGTTTATATTACTATTAACACACTCTTGCTGTCACAAAAATGTTAACTATCTAATCCAAATAATGAATAATACAACTCCAACCGCAAAGTTCCAACGTTCGTTCACACGGTGTTGGAAAAAAGGTGCACAAACGTATAACCCTTCTCCCGCCATGTAAACATATTTCAATAACTAATTTGATTTAAAGAAATATTCAACTGAACAATACTATTTTCTTAAAATCTGGGAGATATACCACCTCAAAAAATAGACTGGTTAGTCATACCAAAGATATCCTCACATGACCGACTTTTTTTTAGCAAGCATGTTGTTTTGGGGTGATCAATAGAACATTTGGAGAAAAGGAGGATCGATAAATTACTAACTTCTGTCACCTTTTGTTGGGCAGTGATTATTAAAACGGTCCAAATTTGAAAAAAAAGCAAGTGTGAATGCTACTGTACAGAAAGTGGGGGATCAGTTAGGAAAAAAAATTACTTTGCAAATCGTCACTCAATAAAATATCTTTTAAGGGAAAGCATGAAAATACAACCAAACAACGTTTTTCCAGGCATAATAAATAGTATAATTCCATATTTTAAGCCCTCTAGCCCCAATGATGTAACCTGTATGCTAAATACATATGTATATAGTCAGCTGAGAGAAACCCGCGTTGATACTTTGAGCGATATTTTGGTTGACAGTTTATAATCAAAATAATTAAATAGTTTTCTACATTTCTGTTTGAAGCAAGCATGATTAAGGTTTGGTATGGTTTTTACCTCATGGAATACATATCAAAGGATGAAGCCAACAGAACACGCTTCAATGCAATCAGCGAGGGAGAAGCATCAAGTACTACATAGAGGAATCTCTTAAAAAATATTCCGTAAATCGACTAAGCAACGCTTGGGGTATCCTGTTGTTCAACTGTACGTCTACTTCATTAATTATTGAAAATGGCACATCAGTTGGAATAGTGGGTCAGACCACTGATGAATTTCGCAATTTGAATTCAATAATAGAGTAATAATAATGATTCTTAAAGGTTATAGTGAATGCCACCAGTCAAAAACAATGGGTCAAAACAATATATTTTCAACATCAAACATCCAGTAATTCTGTGACACGTGTCACAAATATCATTCAATCAGAAGTCTGTAGTTATGGCTTGTGCTTCTCTTTATCACATGGATCAATCGATTATAACTTTCAAGTCATAACAGGAATCGGTGAAACATACAGCCGACTGCAATTGAACCTACTTGCAAGTATGACTTTCAAATAAATGACTTGATAATCGTCCTCTTCATACATGGACCCTGTTTACGTATTACTTCACGGGTGACTTCATCATAACATGCAAACGCCATGATACCGAGCTTTTAGAACTGAATTCTGAAAAGAAAGACAACAAACATCTATAATCACAATATTTATCCTTCAAATATCAAAATATTGGGTTTTGAATAGCTGGAATTCTCATTCCGATGCGTTTGGACAATTTTACATTCAATATTTACTCGAGTAGCAAAAAAATCCTACCTTTTAACTAAATGATAAATCCAAACCCCCACCAGCTACACTACTTCTATGATGGGGCATACTTATATAAGCTCCGTAAAATTTATAGCCTTAGCGACCAGCAAGGTCCCACAAGCTGCATCACACCTATCATGTGGCATGCTGTTGTAAACTATATAAACTTGAACCCTTAGTGACCAGCAATTGAGTAGCAAGATTCCCACTGGCTGCACCACACTTATCTTGTCACGTGCTTATATGAGCTTTGTAAAATATAGCTCCTTGGCGACGAGCAAAGAATAGTAAGATCCATACAGGCTGCAGCACACTTATCGCATGCTTTTATAAACTTCGTACTAAAGGAGCCCTTTGCGACCAGCAGGGGCTAACAAGATCGTCACACAGATGAGGACCAAATTTCGATAACAGAATAAGGTAAGTAAAAAGTAATACCATGAAGAAAAAAATGGAAGAAGAAGAAGAAGAAGAAGAAGAAGAAGAAGAAGAAGAAGAAGAAGAAGAAGAAGAAGAAGAAGAAGGGGATGACGACGATTATGTTGAAGCCCTAAATATTTTTGATTCACTTATGAAACTGGAAGAAACAAACTTTGACGATTAGAAAATCTGTGTCGACAGGATAATTTGTTTTATAAATAACACAAAACATTCATAAATTGGAATAATGAAGTGACGAATTGATAACAAAAAAATTATATAAATGAGAAAAAGAATGTGTAAATCATAACAACAATAAAGTAACGAGCTTTAAACGGAAGCCAAATTCGAAAATAAGACGAATAATGATTACATAAATGGCGTTTTTAATGAGACAATTTCAATGGATGAAGAATCCGTATATTTACGTTATTATTAATATCGATGTAAAATGTAAAATTGCTCGCTTTGCTTATAACCGAACCTTTCCATTTATCTATTTATTATAACAAAAACATAATTTTAATTGATATGTCCGTTTTGAAACGAAAGAAGATGATAGCAGATTGACAATAGCTTTTTGATCCCCATAATATGACTGGTGATGCTTCTGCAATTGAGTCTTTATCATGTTCCCCGAGGGTACAAATTTTTTCAAGTTTCATTGGAAGATATCTATCATTGATTTACTTCCTGATTTTTGTTTTAAGGGTCAAAGGTGACCCAAAAGCTTCCCTTTTGTTTGGTATTATTTTATCCGTGATACATATTTATACACTAATCACATAGATTAGAGTGTATTCAATTAGCCACTGAATGTAACGGGAAACTAGTTCGAATGGACGATTATCTTACGCTCTTCATTCATATCGGGAATACGAAACCCGGTCCTTCTTTGTGGAAGGAAGACGTGGTAACCACGGAATACGAAACCCGATCTTTCTGTATGGAACGAAGACGTGGTAACCACTACACCATTTGAGGCTACTAAGTAGATGTAGATATATCTTGTCCCAGGCTAAGGAACGGCATATACTAGAAATTATCTGTGCTTAACCAAAGATGTCATTTAGTGATTAAGGTACTCTAGTCGATTGCAATTTATTTCAATGGGAGCATCTTCCAAATCTATCAAAAAGGCACAATGTTTAGAAAAATAAAAAAGTATGAACAGGATGCTTTTGGTAATGGTGAACACATCCGAATCAACTATGTCGTAATTGTAGTAAATGTTATCAGCCCCACAATTTTAGGGGCCCTCTTCCGAATGGTTGCAATCAATCGATCCAGATTCAATGATTCTGCATTACACTATCACTATAGTACTATACTGGCCTCAACTTTTTTGAACGACGTTGTTTGAGGTTAGCGATTTTACTCAAACATTACCATTCATTACGGCTACTATTTCCATGGAGAAGTTGATGAGAAGACGATATCTGTTGAATACATATTATCATTATCAGTCTTTCATTTTCTGTCGTTGGACATAGAACTTCCCCCAAGACTCGTCAGACCTTCTGCTCATGGGCGTTGCAGAGCCAATATTTTCTGAACCTGTCCAGTTTGCCTTACAATCTCATATTCTGTCGGCTTTGGTTACGCATTTGATCTTTAGAGATCATGGTGTCCGTTTTTTTGTCTGCCATTCTTGCAATATGACAAGTCCATTGAGTTTTCTAATGAACTCTTGTTTTTATCCTAATATACTGTGCTATCTTGTCATCTCTCCATGGGATGTTTCCTTCTTATGCATGTTGCAGGTTAGTCTTTTGGTTAGGTTCCATGTTTCAGTTCCACAACTGACTATCGGAAGGATGCATTGACTGTATACTCTTCTCTCTAGAGCTTATGAGAGTTTTTCTTATTCTCGAACGATGAGCCTTCCTTTCCAAAGGCTTGCCATTTTAGAGTGATCATATTCTTGTTTCTTTCTTCTCCTGAAAATTCTATGGGGACTCCTTATCCTGGATGGATGTAGTTTATTTCTCTTATGTTTTCTGTACTTGACCTTTGTTTTGCTTGAATTTGTATGAAGGCCAACTTTCTTGATTTCCTCGTTCAGTTTGTCTAGCATTAGATGGAGGTGTTTGGGGTTCTCTGTAAAAGGGAATATCGTCTGCAAATCTGGATTTACAAGGTACAGCCATTGCACAAGGATTAACAGAAAACAAAATAATAGTATTACTGGAAATTCAGACATTTGTTGTTTATTACACGATGGTATGATAAGTGAAAAAAATACTCGGCAATTAAGAAATGTAGGTGTTTTAATATTTATATGTATTTGAAAACCCATTAAAACATATTTTGCAGGCCTTGCACGAGTGTAATGGAGTTCTGATGATAAATTAAGTATAATAAAGGAGAACATTTCTTAATCTTAATGCAAACAATCGATGAAATAATGTGAAAACTAAGGGGCTTTATTTCTTCCTCCAGATTTACTAGAATGAGCCAGGAATTGGATTGTCAATTGCTTTGGATAATCAAACATATCCTTCGTGGCAGGATATTCAGAAATAAGGAAGTATAACAACTTTCTTTCCATAAATAAAACAATTTTATCAGTGCAGACAAGGGAGATGTACAAAGTCAGTATTTGAATTGTTTCCCTTCAACAAGCGATTCGAACAAAGCCAGTCTTTTATGTGTCTTCATTCCATCAACAGAGACAGCTCAAAAAACAATTAGGGCTCTTTCTCCAAAAGGGGACCAAAACAAATAACTCTGCCCAATGTACGGTATATCTCAACAAATGAAAAGCCTGAACATTTTTGACACCGATTAAAACGGGTGTGTTTGACTGAGAGAGAAAAGTATCTAACCATTTTGCCTTGTTGCCCACGAATCAGTTTTTGAATGAAATGTTCTGGGAGCCGATTGCTCGTCTGCTAGGTCTGTGAGATACAGAAAATATGTGAATAGAAATTCTCCCTTGGAGGTTAGACCGGACAGTTGTGCTATTTCCTACATCGCAGATCGTATAAAATATTTTCTCTTTTTGTAAATAGATGAGAGTGAAAATATCTCAACTTCCTTAGTCAAAGACACACACCAAATAAATGCTGTCTGGCTGTGTAGATATGTCATTAAAAACCTGACTGTGTGAAAGGAAAAGACAGATTGCAACAGTGGATTTATCAGTAAACCTTGGCATGAAGTCTACACAGAATATTACAGCCTTGCCTCAAAGCAATTGATTTAATGGACTGGTCAAGTTCTGTGCCATTTTTATACTCAGCACCCAAAACCTGAACCAGCAAGCATAAATGTCAAATGTAACTTCCAAAATGATATATTATTATTTGCCACAGTCACTTTCGTAAAACCGAGAGCAGCCATATTTCTTCCCCGCCATGTTCTGGCCAGGTTTAGCCATGGCAAAATCAGTGACCTTATATATTTAACTGTCATATGAGAGTACAAAGATCATGCTTTATGCTCTGAGGACGTGGTTTTTTCAGAGCTGTGTATCACATTTACTGCGTGGTCTACCCCTTGAAAATGGCCATAGATGAACAGAACAGAGGAAAAAGAACGAGTATATGTTTTTATGGCTCTCACAAGGAGTATCACAATTTTGTTAGCGGTGGTGGTGACCAATGACGGTGACCAGTAACTGATAGCAGAATAATAAGCTCTGTCTTCGTAGACTTAGTCTAACACAAAATCACTGCAGCGGAAGTGTATAGTAAGAGACACATTTCTTTGATTGCCATGGTGCATGCTCCGGTCACTCAGCTTATTCAATAATATCTCTCCGTCGACTGAATAACCCCAAAGGAGCATATCCATTTACGAATGTGCAATAATGTTCCATCCGATCGCTTGCCGGGTAACAATCAAAATATTCAAAATGGATTGATATTTACCTGACAGACCTCGTATATATTTTTCTTTCATTTCTAAAGCTACTACACACTTCAGTCCTTTTTGAAGATTACAAATCATTCTTATTTCTTGTTTCGTGCATTTACCATTTGCTGATTTTGAAAAGGATTTACAGATGATACGATTGCCTATCATTTGGTTCATACAATAAAAAAAGAAAACGGAAAAAATTTTATTTCCATCAAGATACCAGGTAATAGATATTAAGCTATAGGGGGATAGGGGACACCAGGGATACCTTAGACATCTTCACTCAGAAGGCTGTAACTGCACGTGAAACTCGTCAAAAGTTACCCACGAAAGGGAACTTCTTTTGAATAGGTCATTTAAATCGGAGACACTTGTCAAGTTTCATATATCATTATTTAGATATTCAAAATAAGTGTACCTGATTTGACTACTTAAATCTCCTGTGCAGACGTGATCAAGATATTATTAGAATTGACAAACATAGAATTTTGAACCTGAGAGAAGAACGTATTTGAGAAAAAAGTAGGATTTTACAACCTGACTTTACAAATGAAATCATATTAGAGTGAACCTGAATGATGCAATGTAAAAGGTGAAAGATGGAAAAAAGGACAATAAAAAAAAGATAATGACACCGATGACATATTTGAAGTTTTTGTTATTTTGCTGGTACTTTTCTCTGCTTCAATTGCATACAATCGCAGTGGATATAATAATAATGAATAAATCAACCAGCTCCACACACATGGCTGCCAATAGAAGCTCATTGAAATGTTTGATATATAGTGTTCATTGCCACTCGTCGTAAACCAAGACTAAGCTGTGACATGATCTAGACAATCGTTTGTCAGCGTGGAAAAGTGACTTATAAGAGTGGGAAAATGTTTTTTCATGCAAACCTTCTCACGTTTACATTGCAAATGACTCTAACTTGGTAGAAAAATAGCCGAAATCTTGCCCAGCTAAGACAGAACATTTTTTGCAAGATGACATTCTCATTAAGTGATATATGATGTCGTTATAGCATTACTGTAACTTTGTGATCAGGTATTTTTTCGATCCACCCTGGCTGCACATTCCCGATGTCATGGTAATGTTGAAAAATACCGTTGCTGAAAATTCCGTTCTGCAGATAAAAAGCATGAAAATACTTTATTCTACTCAGCAATATGTATTGAACATATAAACATTCTCTCAATATTTGTCTAATTGAGAAGCACTAAATTAGATATGAATAATTGTTACTCTTATATCTTGCAAAAATGTATTATCCATTTTCTGTGGAGCATTTGGCATCATTTTTTAACTTGGTTAATTTTTGATCCAGTCCCAGAATTCCATTCCCAGCAAGACAGCCATTCGCCTAAGTTCCAGCGAACATAACTCTCAGAAAACTTCTTTTTGTTTCTAAAAGATCGTTTTTACAAATTTGTCAATTGTAATGCTTCAATAATGTCATATTTTGATGAAACCACCGAAAACTTTTGATGGAAACTACTTTTAACAATTTTCATCAGATGAGTGCCGAAAAATTTGTCGAAATATTACTTCTGAGGCACAAGCAGCAACCTTTCGAAAAATAAGTGCTTTTCACATATTTTCGAATCGCAGAAACTTTGAAAACCTCCCACTGGTGGTTGATACTTGCAGTAAAAAATTCTCAAACATTTTAATTTCCAGTAAAAATGAAGGCGAAAAGTTGACGGTCTCTGTTCCTGCTAAGGCTTAAACGCCTGCTCAGCATAAATCATAGCCTTATCCAGGGCTCATCGCTTCAACGATATAATTTTGTTTACATATTAACTGGCAAAGATGAAGGGACCAAATGAATATTAAAAATTCAAGTATCAACTTGAGCAATCGCCATTCGCCCTTTGAAGTGACCTAATTAGATGCATTCACATTCATTGTTTTCCTAATTGATTATATCTAGCAGATGGAAGAACCAGTAACAGGTCATGTTTTGCATATCATAAATTATATTTCCAAATCGACAAGAAATTCCCAAAATTGTGCATGTCTCGCTAGATCTAACATTATCAATAATTCTGTTTGTCCCTTATGGTAACATATTTACATGGGTAATCACAGTTTTTTTCAATTCTCCTGTGTGCACCTGATGCTTGATCCTTACATTTTGTCAAATTTCGATTGATCATAAGTTTTGGTTTTGGTTTTGGCTTTGGTACCAAACTATTGGATGCCCTGGAAAGACTGTAGGAAACTCATGATGGATGATCATCGAGTGATATCTGATGATTTGGATTCAGGATGGAAGTGAGTCCTTCAAATTTTAAATACCAGTTTGTGACTAGGATAACTATTGATAGAAGTTTTTAATTTTCCCCTTATTTGAAGGTAAAACACCTTGACAATTCCTCCCTCCAACATCTCTTGCCATCTGAAATAGTTTGATTTGACAAAAAACATTATAAATTCTTGAGCATGCCCTTGATAGTCGCCAAGAAAACTGGAAATCTTTTTAATCATAATGAATTTAAAAAGTGGATTTTGCCTGAAAATGTGATCTGCATGACTGTGTACATATGTAAGTGTAGAAGAAGGTTTGGAGTGTAAGTTATAAGTGAATGTTCATTGAGTTTCACACTTGTGTCTAAAAAGACAATTTCTTTGGTGTAAAAATTAATGGTGTTTTAACAGGTGTTTTAATAGGTAAAAATTAACGTTGTTTTAACAGGTAAAAATGTTTTTTTTATTTGAAGTTTTCGTCCCAACGAAATATGAAAAATATCATCAATGTATTTAATCTAATGGTTGCATTCCATGATCTTTTCTGAAAGTTTCAAAAAGTTCTGTAACAAAATTTCATTATAAATATGTTAATGAAATCGACTGCCATTGGAGATCCTAATGTTTTTATTCTTATTCGCTGGTAAGATTCCTTCTTCAGCATTGAGGGTATTGCTTATGGAAATCATGTTCCACATATGATGCATATAACTTATATGGATCTCAATTACTCAATAAATAGAATTTCAGGCACGTTTCAATACTTTCTTACTTAGAGTCGAATCATCTTCAAGAATGCCACAACAAAGATCAACGGCCTGCCCGAGAATGGTAGTAGCAGTGAGACTCTATCACCCATGTATGACCTTGCCAATATCTCTTCGACGATGCAACTGACACAAAAGAACACTGTCCTGGTAAAGAAGGCTATCAATAGTGAAACTCTGTCTTCTAGTGTCAGTTACTCAATTTACAGCGGTAACTGCCCTGACACAGAGAGTCACGAGGGAATCAATAAGATAAATCATTATTTCTACTAGCTCTTAGCCTCAAGTGGGAGGAAGTGTATAACATTTTGCCAGGGTTATTTATGATCATGATATCAAAACATGTTGCCAGGAAGTGCTGAATCTGATTCGTGAAAAGCAGGAAATACTGCTCTCGTGGTCTACTCTGAGCTTTTCGGATACCATTGATAGTATTATGAATTCCATTACACAGACCTACAATACAAAATTGTTTCAAACTTTAAAATTATCTTGAAAAAAAAGAATGCTGTTTCTAGTTTCTATTTCATATTGACAGGTGCTGCTCATAATTCTTTTTTTTTAATGAAACCGATGGTATATTTGTCTTAGCTACTAAGTTCTGATATAATGGAGCCTTGATTCTCAAACTCAATGTTTCTAAGAGTGTTTTGTTAGTCCTGAAATATCTGGAAGATGACGGATATTGATTCTGAAAATTTCAGAGGAATCCCTGAAGCCTATGATTTCACATCAGTTACATCAAGGAAATCTTATTAGGATAAATAGGGGAAAAATGCCAAAAAATGAACAAACATAGCAGTACCTGTAGTATGAAGCATGAGACATACCACATTTAGCTTCTTTGTCCCTACGGTGTGATTCATAGATGCAATTGTCACGGCAAATCTGGCTCCAATACTAAAGATATAGCTGGCTTATGGTAGAAATTTTGCATTTAGGGTTCATGACATGTCATATTTGTTATCAAACTGTTATAGATTGAAATCTTGCAGGAACTGCCCGTGCACAATATTAGAGCATTGGTACGGAAAATGTTCCCCTATATCAGGACTTCAATTTTGCAGCTCCAATAGAGTTTGAGGAGAAGAAAAAATTCTCGAATTCATTGATCTGTCTGTTTACAGAGTTAAATACGTGCCAACTTATTTGTAAATCATTCCTACCGGAAAACTTCCATCTACAATAAATGTATAAAAATATTCTACTTTCAATAGATTTAATTATTTTCAGGAGACTGTTAGAAGAAGATCAAAAGACAGGGAATGAGGTTGATGCCACCCTGACCGAGGCCTTAAAAAACACCCACAGAAGAGTACGCATCTTTTTTTCTAAGAATAATTCTCCCTTTTTTTCTAACGTTTTGATCCTTATGCAGTCAGAAACATGATTCCCACTGGATTTTGAAATCAATGTATATATATTTGTGAATATATATATGAATGAAACATGGAAGTTTAAAAAGAGACTGACCCTCAAACTGACGAACCCTGAAACATGCACATGAAAGAATCATTCTCAACTTTACATGGGGAAATCACAAGACAGCACTATTCGAAGAAATAGTCTGGGATATCATATATTCCATTAGGAAACTAAAAAAAGCAATTAGCTGGTCATTTTGCAAGAAATTAGACAAAGTATGACTGGCAAAATATAAGATGGTATGATGGAGTAGGAAAGATTTACGCTCCGCAACGCCCATGACATAGAGGATGGTCGAATCCTTGGGAAAGTCAGTGATGAACAACGGATCATAAAAGGCTAGTGATGATGATGGTGATGGTGATGGTGAAAGCAAAGGGAGATTAGGAATAAGCCTTTAAAAACTACCTAACTTGGAATTTCTTGAGAAAAACGTGTCATATTCCTATCATGTTGTACACAATGAAACAGCACAAAGCTCACAATTATCCCTCCTTCCGATATATTATTTTCCTGTGACGTAAGACCTCATTTATTTTTTTCACTATCTTACAACCTTTTTCTTCGCAATCCATGTGTAATTCTAATCCCTCACTGGAACTAGTGATTAATCTGTTTTAATTCCTTTCAATGGTATCCATTGAAGGGGCCAAGAGATTGATGCTGTAATTAACTCGTGGAGGCATTCGTGCAATTAGTGAATCAGGCACAACATGCAAAACCGTTCTATCAAGTGTAACAAAAGAGGAGTCAAAGGTGAGAACAGTTCTGTATAACCAATAGAACAAACGGAAAGTTTACACAAAGCGATATGGTGACATCGATCGAAAGTCATGAAAAGCTCTCAAGGTGATCAGTCGGTGTCGACAGCCGGTCAATGTTCGAAGGCAGTGGGAGATTGAACGGACATTTGGCCTCGACCTACACTCAGTTGGCAAATCTATAACAAAACAATGCGCAAGAAACCATCGAAGACCATTGTGCAACTGTCTGGAATACAGTAGTGCACTAATCTAATTAAAAACATTGCTACAACGCAGTCTTTACATCATAATGATATTTTTGACTATCCCAAAAAATCCAACAGATAATGAAAATTTATATTTAAGAATCGCACATCTGAACGTCAAAAGGTTTCTGAGGATTTTTAACTAATACTTCGAAGAGTTGAACTTTGTCCGTCAATTCTATTCGCTGCACCGTTTACCTTGAGGCTGTCTGTATAGCTTGTGCTATCAAAATCATTTTTTACTCTTTTCGAGAGGGGACAACAGGGCTTCCAATCATGTCGCTGGGTTGAATGGCTCAGGGAAGAGTCTTTGATTGAGTTGCTTGGAGAAGATGTATTTGGTTGAGAAGATTGGGAGAAAAGGTCTTACAGTGACTGATTTAGGAGAAAGGGTCATTGATGGACTGATTTCGGTGGGGAAGATCTTGGGTAGAGTAGATTAGGGGAAAGGTTTTGGATTGACTGACGCTGGGAAAGAAGCTTTGACTGAAGGGACGAAGAAGATGGATATTTAGTTGGGCTATCACGTTTCCCTGCCCTGGGTTTTGTTGTCATATACAAAAGAAACGATCGATCTTAGATTACTTCATTGTAATCAATATTTGCAAGAGATCATTACTTGCCAATTTTACAAAGGAGTGAAAGAACAATAAATAAAAATGGATAAATGAACATGTCTTAAAAATAAGAATATTGGTGACCTAATAGTTAACATCCTGGTAAATGAAATCGATGGAACTAGTTCAAATTCAGGCTAAGACAATGGTGTTAACTTTGTACAAACGCCTTTGGCAAAACATGGATCAATGATAAATAAAAGATGAATCCCTGCAGAATTATATCATATTTGTCCCCTGAAGAAATATCAATATCTATCTATAAGGCATACGACCATTATAAATGGTATCGTCCACATACATTGTTAGGACATGTGTCCACATTTTCCCTGGGTATTATGTATGTGGGTTAGTCCGTATGTGCCTATGGGAGACATTGAGAAAAATCTATCTCGGCCAGTGTGTAAAGGAGGATGTTGCTGTCTGATTATCCCATTGCAACATTAAATGAACCAGGTCAAATTAATCGACTTTTCCGAAGATATTACGTCCCAATTCCAAACATTTTATCTTCATTAAGACAATATGAAAGAATGGCCTGACAGCCTGGAATATTGCTACGGGATATTTCAATTTGCTTTGTGTGGGAATGTCGTGTGTGAGTGTATATAAGTTACATGCAGCTAAATGAAATGAGTGTGTACGTATCTCAAGATGATAAACTGTATGTATGTGCTGTTTGCTTGTATATATTTGCCAACCGAACTCCGATAATGCACATAACGGTGTTTGTGTGGCCTGATGCCTACTATGTATTGTGTAGATAGGTGGGTGCAGATACTTGCATTTGTCGACACAGTAAACTGCACGTTTGATAGACGGATAGAAGGATAAAAGGATTGTTAGTCAGTTGGAGTCAGCAGCCTGTTTAGGGTTACACTAAGAGATTCTCGTCTCACGATGAATTTGACTACAAAGGAAGTGAACTAAAATTGAATTCTCCCCTTTGTTTATCGTATGCAGAACAAATTGCATCTTACGTTGCAATCAATAACTCTCAAACCGTCCGATGAGACATATTAACACCAGTACATCTTGAAAGGATCCTGCAAATGTATCTACATATCAATGATATTGATACATCGAATAGATGGATGGATAGATAGATAGATAGATAGATAGATCATGCCAATATTTATTGTTACACAGAAAGAGTCATGCTAGAAAAAAACAACAAAAAATCTGGAGGAAGTAGGAATCTGACGACAGCCCAGCTAAAATCAGCTAGAATACAAAAAAAAATTCAATGGAGAATCCAAAAGATGGAAAATATTGCAGAGAAGTTTGAGAGAAACTACGCAAAGAACACCTGAACGAAATAGAAAACTGCATCACAGAAAACTGAAACGATTGCATCAGATCAGACAAAGTCAAGGCAAAATAACTAAGAAAAACTGGTAAAGTTACCACTGTGGACAAAGGTGCAGTATATATATATATATATATATATATATATATATATATATATATATATATATATATACATACATATATATATATACATAAATATATATATATATATATATATATATATATATATATATATATATATTGCACATGCAAAGTTCTGTATTTCACAGTGACAATGAGTTTCATGCTAGTAAATGCAATATAAAGACCATACGTATGGCTTTTAAGGTCATATAAGGGTGGGGCAGATTGGAAACGAGGATCGTTTCAAGTAAAATCACTTGATTTGAAGGGCTTCTGGTTGTTAAATCATCTTAGAAAGGGCAACAGTATCTTATATTTTAGAGGTTCGAGTATTTTTGACATTTTTCGTGTGTGTATATTGCAACTTGCCTTTTCGCTTTGCAGTTCATTCTTTTTTGTTGACTTTACATTAGTATATAACAGATGATATTGTTCTTCTAAATCTTTTGGATTTCACCCAGAGAGGAGTCGCCAAAGATTTTGATGACGTGTTTTTCAGTGCCTTTCTCGTCCTTAGTGCCCTGGCAATAGCAAGAAAAGGTAGTAATCTCAAGTGCCACATCTTCTGTTTCGTGTTTGCAGGGTCATTGTATTTGTCCAGGTTCGCGAATCCCATGACTGCTATATTTCGTTCAAAAGGCATAATTATGACAACTGAAGAGCTAGTCCTTCTATGGTGGTCCTTGATTACTATGTCACGTTTATTTACTTTGATGGCCCTGACGTAAAGTCCGATAGTATCGTGACCGTTACTGGGTCTGGTTGATAATCATACCAGTTGTTGTCTGTTGGCATTCCATTTCCCAAATATTTTCCAATGTAGATATAAACTCTATCCTCCACGTCGGAACTTGTCTTTTGTATGTGATGAAACAAAGCAGCAGGGTACAGAGTGTTCCCTTGTTTCTACATTCTGGTCACAGAAAACGGCAATTTGGATCGACATCATTCATTTCGATATTTGCTTGGAAATTTTGAGTGCACAAGCTTGGTTTTCAGCGGTCAGTGTGGATATATCTGTTTCTGATTTAAATTCACTGCAGCCAGCCCTTGTTGAGGTTTTTCTTCTTTGGCAACCTTCTCTACGGGAGGTGTGTTAATCATGCATAGGTTTCTGTCCCCATTTTATTCCAAGCTGAATATGACCCTGTTTCTCCAATGTTGCCTCATCTTTTCCAATCTACATTCTGTGAGTACTCTCCACTGTTGTTTATCATTATCATTAATATTATTATTATCATTATTATCATTATTATTATTATTTGCAATCTCACACCATTATTATTATTATTATTATTATTATTATTATTATTATTATTATTATTGAGTATTTATACGACGGTTTTCTGGTGGCCACGACTGGAGAATGAGTAGATTTGTAGCCTTCCTATCAACATTCTCACGGTCCACAGCAGTGCTCTGGTTTACAATCTCACATCAGTTTCCCAATGTTTATCGCTGAAGGTTGAGGGACAGTAAGTCCCCTTAGGTCTCCAGCCCTCCACTCATAATTTCGTCACTTATCACTGTAGTACTGTGGTTTATACTTTCATCTTCTTTTTTCTTTTTTCCCCTCTCCTCTTCTCCCTGTTAGGCCACTGCTAGCAGTTGTAAGTCGTAGATTTCATATTTCTAGCATTCTTCTCGGTATTCATGCTGACACCAGAAGTGCTGCAGTATGTATAGTCTTAGACCTTTCTCTAATCTCCATTTCTTCCGGAATTGCTTTCAATATCCTTGGTACGGTTCAGAGTGTACCTACCACAACTGGTATTACCCTGTATTTTATGTTTCACTCCTTTGTCAGCTCCCTTGCCAGGCCCCGGTTTTTTCCCAGCTTTTTACTCTCTATCCAATTCACTCTTTGAGCTACAGGAACTGCCAAGATCACTATTTGGTAGGTCCCCTCCTTCTCAAAAGTTCTGGTCTCTTCATTTGGATGGGGTTGTCCGATCGGATGTTTAAGTTCTAGGGTAATTTGTAATTTCCATCTTCCAGGGCTATTGCTAGTTTGTGTCGGTACCACTTTTCTGCGTGGTTAACTTCCAATTGTTTGTTCAGTTCCCAGTATATCACAATTGCTACCCTATCGTGTCCATATTTATACTCCTTTTGGGTTAGTTGACTACATTCACAGGTTATGCTGTTTACTGCCTTAACCCTCTCTCCCTGCATAGGCAGTATTTGCTATTTATTTGTATTCTGTCGATTTTCGCTTTGATATAGTTTGTCCTGTGGCATTTGTTTTGAGTTGCGATGATGAGCGATCCTGTTTCCTTATTCAGGTTTCCTTTGCGTAGCCATGTCATGATCTCTCGTATGCAGCATCCCAGATCTGTCTTTTGAATTTTCCGTAGAATCTTTACTCTTCCAATTTTTCGTTCTACGCTGACCTTTTGTTTGCTATTTTTTTATCATCACTAAATTGTTACATAATAATGATAATAATAATAATAATAATAATAATAATAATAATAATAATGTTAAAATGATAACAACAACAACAACAATAATAATAATAATAATAATAATAATAATAATGATAATGATAATAAGAAGAAGAAGAAGAAGAAGTAGAAGAAGAAGAAGATTATAAAAGCATATCTCCCAACTACAGAGAGATGAAGTACTGCTTAGAAATACACCACACACGGACAGACCACGAGTAAGACTTTGGAACAAATACAAGGTAACGCAAAAAGGCATCGCAACTGTAGTCGAAGAGTTACACCAAAAAAAGACTAGCCAAAGAGGCAAGACTGAAAAGATACAGACTAAGAACGGCCCAATACACACAAAACCGCACATTCCAAAACAATGAGAAAAAGTTTTACCAAGATTTAAATGGGGTAAGAAGGCAGGACATGAAACCAGATGCCACGGAGGCCAAGAACTATTTGAATAGCATATGGGGGCACCCAAAAAGACACAACGTAACACCGCAATGGTTAGGAAACATGAGAAAAGAACTAGAAGATACAGACAATGGGGAACCAATATTATTGAATGGAACCACATTGAAACATGCTCTTAGGAAAATAGGCAACTGGAAGGCACCGAGTCCTGACGGGATCCATGGATATTGGTTCAAGAAATTCACCAATTTACACGGCAGACTCACCCACCTACTCCAAAATCGTCTAAACGAAGGCAAGGCACCAGGGTGGATGACCAAAGGCAGAACCACCCTCATCCAAAAAGACCTAGAAAAGGGGAACATAGCAAGCAACTATAGACCAATCACGTACTTACCACTTATTGGAAAATCCTGACCTGGCAAATAGCAGAGAGAATATACAGGCCAATGGGAAGAAGGGGGCTATTACCAGAAGAACAGAAAAGGTGTAGGGTAGGAACCAAAGGGGCAAATGATTTACTCGACATAGACCAGATGATCATAAGAGAAGTGAGGAAAAGGGAAAAAAAATCGCAATGGGATAGATAGATTAGAAAAAAGCGTACAATATGATTCCACATAGCTGGATACTCGAATGCCTCAGAATGTTCAAAATTAGCGAACCGATGGTTAAATTCATTGGAAATTCGATGAAAAATTGGAAAGTAGACTTGACAGCCGCAGGGGACAAACTAGCAGAGGTAGGGATAAAAAGGGGAATCTTCCAAGGAGACTCGTTGTCCCCACTATTATTTGTTCTAAGAATGATACCGCTCAACAGAATCCTGAAAAACAGTAAGGGTACCATTTCTCTAAGACAAAAGGAAAGGTCAACCACCTAATGTACATGGACGATATGACATTGTTCGCAAAAAACAGGGGAGAGCTTGAGACTCTATTCAACGAAGTAAAAAAATATAGTGAGGACATCGGATTGAGTTTGGAATAGAAAAATGTGCGATCATGGTGATGCACAAAGGGAAGTTTACAATGACAGGAGGAATTCAACTCCCGGACAGCAGCAAGATTAGGGCATTGACCGCACAAGACCGATACAAATACCTAGGCGTCCTTGAGCGTGACACGATAAAACGGGAAGAGATGAAGGGAAAAATAAAGAGAGAATACCTTAGAAGGATAATAAAAATATTAGAGACCAAATTAAACAGCAAAAATCTGATAAAAGGAATGAACACCTGGGCTGTGTCAGTAGTTAGGTATACAGGACCATTCCTAGGATGGACAAAGGAAGAACTCCAATCAATGGATAGGCGAACTAGGAAACTAATGACAATGCATAAAGCATTACACCCTAGAGATGATACTGTAGACTATACGTTCAGAGAAAAGAAGGTGGCAGGAGGCTCATCAGCATAGAAGATTGTGTCCAGAGAGCTAAAGTAGTCCTAGAAAGGTATGTGCAAACGAAAAATGAAGAAAACATAAAGAGTGCGAGAGATAGTGCAACAAACAACAACGTAGAAAACAATGGAACGGTACAGCAAACAAGAAAAGAAAGATTGGAAGAGAAAAATTGTATGTCAAGTTTAAAAGGCAGATACAAGATGTAGCAGACGAAAAATCATAGAATCGCTCATCATGGCAGCCCAAAACAAAAGACAAACAACATAAAAACAAAAATCGACAGAACACAGACAAACAGCAAATGCCGCATGTGCGGTGAAAGAGATGAGACAGTAAACCACGTAACTAGTGAATGTAGTTAACTCACCCAGAAGGAGTATAAGCATAGACACGATAGAGTAGCAACGATGATGCACTGGGAACTAAGCAAACAAATGGGATTCAACCACGTGGAAAAGTGGTATCAGCACAAGCCAGAGGCAGTTTTGGAGAATGACAACCACAAACTACTCTGGGACTTTGACATCCAAACTGACCACCTCATCCAGGCAAGAAGACCGGATTTAGTAATCGTGGACAAAAAAAGGAAGGCCTGCCAAATAGTAAACTTTGCTGTTCCTACAGACCATAGAGTAAAGAAGAAGGAGAATGAAAAACGGGGAAAATACCAGGACCTAGCAAGAGAGTTAAGGAAGATGTGGAACATGAAAACCAGGGTGGTGCCGGTCATAGTGGGCGCACTCGGAACAGTCCCCAAAACGCTGAGGATGAGACTGGAGGAGATCGGGATTAGGGGAAGGATTGAGACCGTACGGACCACAGCACTACTGGGAACTGCACAGGTCCTGAGGAAGATGCTAGAGATATAAGTACTGCAACGAATTTTAGCCCTGACATGATAGGTGAAAGAGAGAGGAAACGTTAGCTGAAGACCTGAGGAGACTTATTGTCACTCAGCCTTCAGCGATAACCACTGGGCAACAGGTGTGAAACTGTAAATCGCAGAATTACTGCAACCTATGAGTACTGGGGGAGGAGGGCTGGAGACTTGAGGAGACTTGCTGTCACTCAAACTCCAGCGGTTACCACCAGGCAACTTCTGTGAGATTCCTAATAATAATAATGATGATGATGATGATGATGATGATGATGATGATGATGATGATGATGATAATGATAATGATGATGATGATGATGATGATGATGATAATAATAATAATAGTAGTAGTAGTAGTAGTAGTTGTAATAATAATAATAGTAGTAGTAGTAGTAATAATAATAATGATGATGATGATGATGATGATGATGATGATAATGACGTTACCCATTTTAAATAGCTTTAGTGAACTTCTTTCGTTTCTCGAGACATATTTGGACACTTTTTTACTCTTTACTCGCGTAGATCAAATAGGCTTTCTAGTGCACAGGTTTTCAATAGGTTTTGCTAAACAAATGGAACTATATTCTATATTCACACAACGTTTCACAAATTGGAATCTGGTGCAAAAAGATAAGTTAAATATAAACTCACTATACGTTATTCAACAGCTGACACTTATCTCGTTCAAAAATATTTGTTGATTTGAAAGTCGTTTTTTTTTTCACTTTTGTTATGATTTTCTATTCTTGATTATTTTTTCATGATGATTTTATTAGGCAACGTATTCATATTTCCACAAAAGAATTATTGAACGATAAAATTGGTTGATATTTTTGAATCTTTAAATTGTATTTTTCGCCTGTTGTATATCATAGATTGGGAAAGGCATGTTTTTTCCCTTAGATCATACCAAGATAATTTGGTAAACGAATTCATGTTTGATATTTCAACCTCGATATTCAAGACAGAAATTCTAAAGGCAAGAATACACATTACTCATAAGTATGTTCAACGTGTTATGAATTAGAGGAGCATTTCTTGTAGTAAGAATTATGCAGTAATTCATACTATAAAATGCTTTTCAGGAATACAGGATGGAATAATGATACAACAATTTTTGTAAGGAAAGATTTTTATCCAAAAGTTTGGGATCAACTCGATTACATGAATAACAATATGAAAATAGGAAAGTAAATTTAATGATGAAAAACTTATACGGGTCATTATAATATCATTAGAGCTATATGGTGTGTAGTGTGAAAATTGAATTACTTTAGCGAACTAGAAATTTTACTTGTTCCTTGGGAATGATTAAAGCGAGCTACAATGATAGAAGGAACAGATAACATCCATGAATCTTAAAGAACTTCAGACGAAAGGTTTATGTCCGTATTGAAAGCTGGGGTAGCAATTATTGATTTTTCTGTACTAAAGCATTTATGACTATAAATTAATGATGCATTATATGCTGTCTGTTGTGTGAAATTCGAATGTCGTTTAAAATGAGCTATAATATCACCCAAATATGCATTCCAAGAAAAGGGGATATAATTAATTCTCTACACAATTAGTCAAACTTCAGTTCAAATCTGGAGTTAGCTTAGTTTTTCCACCGGAACAACCAAAAAATTTTGTTTCTTTTAGGGGAATGAAAATCAATATATATATATCATTCTCTGACTGACTGAGCTTAATTTACCCATCAGGAATATCCACAAAATGTATCCTGCACAAGTGCTTATTTTATTTTCAATAAAAACAACAACATTTATACTACAAATATATATTTTTGTAATATGCTATTTATATACAATCCAAAAGTAGCTGTAGTCATTTTCACTCGGAATAATAGTAGGAATAGACTTTGACCATACAGCAGCCATGTTTGTACATTTTAAAATCGGAGTTTTGCAGTGGTGACATTGATGAATATTTCTGCGTTCTGTTCCGTTGCTAGATATATCAAACGAAGTGTCTTTTCATCGGCATACCATGGTGGTTTAAAGAGAAAGGCATGTGAAAACAGTTGTTCGAACTCTGTTTACACCGATCGTCAAACTCAAAAAGATTTCTATTGGAATTACAAACTGCTTTTCCTCAAAAGGTTACTCTAGAAATGATCAAAAACTTATATTTTATTTCGTTAATGTCAACTTGTAAAATAGAAGCCAATTCCAGTTTAGTTACAACAAATGTAGAATATACCATGAAACCTAATGTGATAATTCTGGAAGAAAATGAAGAAAATTTTCAGTTTGTCTTTTGTCGAATGTTGTATAAAAGAAACAAGATGTGAAGTTTGAAAATCAATTTTCTGTAAAAAAAATACACGAAATAAAACAGAAAATTATAAGACGAAAGACTTTAATTTGATTCCAGATGCGTTCTATTAGAGCAAAAAAAAAACGAACAGAAAAGGAAAATGGAGGAACGTTATAATGTCGTATATTTACTTTTTCTCATTCGGCAGAGTGAGCTCAACATTCAAAAACAAGAAAAAAAACCCATCAGTCTCAAAAAGAATAGTATACAGCTGATGCATCCTCCCACTAGTCACCTATGGAGCTGAAACATGGAACACTGACACTCAAACTGTGAAGCATCCAACGTGCATGAGGAAGAATCACACGAAGAGATCACAAGACAGCACAATATATCAGGGAGAGAATATGAGACCGAAACATCATAAAATCCCCAAGAAAATTCTATTTTGCTAGAAGGCAGACAACTGGTGTTCATCACGACTTACAAGATGGATTCCCAGAGATCACATGTGTAACCGAGCCTGGTAGATTAAAAAGATGGAGAAACGAACGAGTCAAGTTAAGAAAGTAATGCTACCATGATACCCATGACTATAAGGGTGTGCCGAATCCTGAGGAACGTTTGTGTCCAATGACAGACGATGAAAGGTGGCTTCTGCTAGAGGTGGTGCTGTTGTTGCTACTGATGATGATGATGATGATGATGATGATGATGATGGTGGTGGTGGTGGTGGTGGTGGTGGTGGTGGTGGTGATGATGATGATGATGATGATGCACAAAAATGTTCCCTCTGCTATAATGAGTTACGTTGCTCACATTTATTGGTGTGGATGTCAAAATCATTTCATGCTTGCTTCGTCCGTACTACAGTTTGATATCGAGGTTACTTCTTGTAATTATGCAAATATTTTGACGGAGTTGAAATTGATATTAGCGAGGTCCCATGAGAAGGAACTCCATTGTCTTCAGTGTCGAAATAAACAATGCCCGTTCCCCTTACAACTTGCGAGAAATAAGGATATGATATTAATTAAACGACATGGATCCGTCCCAAAATTAAACCAGGCAACATTAAACATATCATTCAATGTTATCATTCCAGTACGTGCCTTCAGGTAAAAGTTTGTGAAAGGATAGCATGAGTTTGGGAATGCTGCAAGGATTTCCCAAACTAGGGGATGCCGGCATCTTCCTTAAGTGGAACAAAAAAAAATAGTCAATACTTCAGAGAGGGCGATGGACAAAAATGCATGTGTTGAGGTTATTTCGGTTTCAGGGAATGGTCAGATGGGTTTGGATGTCGAAATCACCGCAGACTTATGGAAAAGCAGACAGAGGGTACGGATACGTATTTGAGGGTTGGGACCGAACGGGTGGGAGCTGGCAATATGAAAGCAATGAAAAGTAAGACCAAAGTGTGAAAGAACAAAGTGACATCCGAGACATATGTAGTCAGCAGAAGGAGAAAGATTGATGAATAATTTGTGGTAGACTTCACCGCCTATTGATTGATGCTGAACGTTTTTACGGAAAAATTTAATCTCTAACATTTTTCACAATACGCAACACAGATCATCCTACAACAAAAAATCATTGAATTTCATTGAGAACGTATGGTTGAGTACAAACACTGCTTCTAGAGAATAGTCATCCTTCTTTAAACTCTCTTTATAGCAGACTCAAATGAAGAAAAAGTTTGCAAGTCTTACAAGAACAATGATTGGAAGAGTTGATAAAATAGAATAAGACTGAGGAATGATGAAGTTGTTGATAAATGCATTGAGAACTTTTGGTGAAATTGTTTTGGCTGTCATAAGTGAACACATATATCTTTTTGCACCATTTATTTTTTTTTTGCAGACGTGTGAAAACGAAAACTACATCAAGTCATGACAACAAATCTCCACGAAACCTTGGAAGAAGAGGGAATCATTCAAAGAATCAATGTAAGGTGGCAGGCTTTTGGGATAACCTTCAACGATTAGAAAATCCCATTTATCCTAAAAATAAGGATTACAGCCAATGTATCCTCCTGATACGGAGCTGAATCATAGAACCTAACTGTACAATTGACATTTATGATAAGAACTATGCGACAAGTAAAGTAGATAATTGTATTCGTGCTCACGCTGAGATATCGTCAGTCAGCACAGTACATTTAAGGAAGAGCAGGAGTCAGAAAGATCATCGATTCAATTAGAAAAAGGCAAATGTCAATAAGTTACTCAGTTGGAATAATATCAGACAACCAACTGCTGGATATCAAGACTTTTAAAGATTATATGCGAAACTGTGACCAGCAGAAAACAAGATGGTGTGACGTATCAAACAGTTCAGAAAGCACTACCTCCGTGACGCCCACGATAGAGAGGTTCAGCGAATTTGGGGGAAGGTCTATGTTCAAAGCATGATGATGATGATGATGATGATGATGATGAAGAAGAAGAAAGTCTGCCAGTCGTACAAAAACAATTGATAGAAAGGTTAGCGTGAACAGAATGCAAAGATGGAGAAGCCCAAGTGGTGTTAACTTGGGTGGAGAGCAAAGGAAAAGTACATAAGAATAGAAAGATTTAACTCATAAACGCACGAACGGGATGATCGATAAAATATACACGTCTTGTCACCTCCTCAAATATTTTATTCAGTGGGATCACATAGAAAGTTAGAATTTTTTTAACAATCTTTTGCACCGGCACATGATCTGACTTTCCACGTAGAGATCATCAACAGGCATCTTCTTAGAATAGACAAATTCGGTGAAAATAACTCAGTACATATTGACAATTTTACAGACACACGGGGGCATCGTCTGCGATGCTGGTAGCTAGTTTGTGTTGTGCTAATACATCATGTTTACCTTGAAAATCACCTCCTAGTGTCCATAATTTTTACCCAAAGAATGAGAGGGTATAATTGAATGAGCGGCACACACTGCAAAAGGTAATTTAGGTAACTGGCTTGAAAATGACAGTTGTAGTATAACAGGTAAGCTAATATGTATGTGTAAACAAGAGGGATTGAGACCGGCTCAAGTGTCAGAGTGGGTGAAGGCTTTTTTAATTAATTAAATGAATAAATTAGTATGCTATACATGTTTTTTGTGGGGGGGGGGATTTCTGATCTTCAGTAGATGTGCGTACCTTTCAGTGGGTGGAAAGTTTCCGCAGAAAATAAATTTAGCGTCAGATGATTTGCTTTTGAAGCAAAAATGGATATCAAGAAAGAGGATGAATGGGACTTTGTTCCATCTGTGGTAAAATCTGTATTGGTCTCTTCGAGGATATCCCTGTAACAGCAGAACCAGATCTTGTAATGGATACGAAGGGGTTGAATAGTGGTCGTTTAGTATTACACTTTGCGAATGCTTGGTAGGTTAGGGATGATTGGATGATGGGATCCTTGTTGTGAATGATCAAATATATTTTGTATCCTGAATGATTATTGTGGATGTTATGAAAAGTCTGATGGCCGTAAGTTGTGCAAATGAAATACGAAACAAAGTTTTCAAAGGTATGGGATTGTTTAACTGTAAGGAGTTCCCAATATCGGATATTCATGAAGAAGTATAAGATATGGATGTAGGTTTTCTTTTATTAGTAGGGGGATTATGGTTTTAAAGATCGGTGTGTTTAGGGTTGCCACGTTTTTTTTGTAGAGTCCGTTAGGGTGGACAGTCTTAAGTTTGCTAATCCACATATATTCATGTTGTTCAATAATTTTTGTCGTGTAGGTGCATTTTTTTCCATTTTTTCAATTACTGTGAATCCAGCTTCTGTGACCAAATTATGTCCAGGATTGCAGAAGTGTAGTTTTAATAAGAGTACGTTTGGATGATTTGATGATTTGGTTCTGCTCCTATAGTTATTGAGGATAATTTTGACTTTCCACTCAGACTTGCCTATGTATTGTAATCTGCATTTATCAAGCTCAAAGAGATACATAATATTTTTCTACGACAATTGAAATTATGGTATATACAAAAAGCTTTTCTACTGATAGAGTTAGTGGAGATGCGTTTAGTGTAGAGGATGATCTGGAGGTTCTGATTATCATCTATGCATATGCGGGTGTCTAGGAAAACTATGCCGTATATATATGTGTGTGTGTGAGAGAGAGTGTATGTGGATGCGTGTATATAGACAGACAGACAGAGAGAGAGAGGGGGGGGAGAGAAACAGGCAGAAAGGCAGACAAAGAGAGACTGAAAGACATACAGAGATGAACAGATATGGATTATGATGTGAGTGTGATAAATTGATTCGAATATAGAGATATTGATAGAAATGAACAGACTGTAATTGATATTTACATTCATTATGAATCTCTGTCTAATTCCACCATATGCATGAAGAAACATGCAAGTTGTGATAGGTAGATATTTGATGTATGTTTGTAGAAGACAAGGAATGAAGAATCCAAAACCTATTTGCAAAAAAAAAAGAAACTTGCAATTCAATGTCTCCACGATATATTAGATTCGACATTCAGTAAGTTTGTCATGAAAGTCCTTACGACAAGGGTTTATGGAAAAAATTGTTGAGGAAAATATTTGAAGAAGATGAATATAAGCAAAAAATATATACCTTGTTAAATGTACGAACGAAGAGATCAATGAAATAAACAAGTCTTGTCAAGTTTAACTAATTTACAAAACCAAATATAATCTGACGATTTAGATGTAAACTAAAATGAATACAAAAAATATTTTGGAATATTTTATGCAGAGATAACTTTGATAAAGGTGTTTTCTTTTTTTAGAACTTGGAGTAAAAGCATCACATTTATAGCGTTTGCACCTGCGTATAACTTCATTGTTTGTGTAGAGTTTGTCGATTAATGCTCGAAGGCCTCAGCAAATATCTTGTCATTTTTAATCTAACTCTTCAGAAAGATGTTAAAATTAATTTCTCAAAAATATGGCATACTTTTTGCACTCACGTGTAGCTGTCAAATCAAGAACCACCATAAACGCATTACTGTTTACAGAACTAAGCAATTGATTTCCCTACCGTGCCGATATTATGGATACAAATTGTTTTAGACTTTTTTTTTTTTTTTAAATCTTCCCTTACATTACTTGATGTGCTCAGAAAATTAATCAATAGTTCCCCCTAAATCTTGGATAGGTTTCCACCAAAAACATTCTGAGTGCGCCTTGTCAAATGTGCCAGAATTCAACTGAATCTACATCACGCTATAAAATATAAACATAATAAGGATGCGATCAGTCAAAAATAAGTTTGTGTTTTCTTTTTTGCTGTTTTTCTCTTCAGTTTCAAATTAGGGAAGTGGACATTGCATGTTGCCCCCCAGCAATGTTGCCCAGTGTCTCCTACCACGCAATATCAAATGCGGATGTTCATGCGATTAAATCAAGTACTTTCAGTACCAAAAATAATCAAATAACATAAAATCCATTTTCCAACTAAACTTGTGAGACAAAAAACACACTTTTCATCTACGGAATCGTATTATATCATTCATGTGCTAAAAATTGTTATCTTTATTTACCGAACGACTGTTAAAATACGGATCGATGTATGCATTTGACTAAATCAGTATTTATCGGATGCAAGAGACAGTTTTTGTATATGTGTGTATGTTACACAACAAATATGTGTATGCCTACGTATACGTAATCGTTAACATGTCAGGTTGACATTCCCACAGGTCAAAAAGACATCAAAAGCATATGTGTGTGTGTGTGTGTGTGTGTGTGTGTGTGTGAGAGAGAGAGAGAGAGAGAGAGAGCTTCGGGGTGTATGAATGTGATTATTTGCATGCATTTCCCTGTGGATATGCCCTTGACATAGAATATATCAGGCCAGAATGCACAGGGGTCACAGACCACTTGTCCCTGCTAATCATTATCTCGCTTTGAAAGCTAGTTCGTCTGAATAAAGGCCGTTCAAATACCGCCCATGTAAAGAATATCTGGATAGGCAGTTTTATGTTTTTGATAGGTTGAGAATCTAATGAATACTCTCTTTAGCATGGGAATGCTCGTACAGGTGAGTGAAAGGAGAAGAGAAAGGAAGGAATTAGAAGTCATTAAGTATGAGTTAAAGTTGAATCCAGATAGTGCCAGGAGCCCTAGGCAGATCGATTTTGATTGATACCTCGTGCTGCAAAGCCAAATTGATCGTAATGAATAACTAAGCGAAGTAATATTTTGGTTGACAAAGAAAGTACAAGGCATGTGTAAATAGGGATCGAATAGAAAGGAAGGGAAGAAGGAAGCAATGCAATTAGCCGTTGTGAAGGGTGTAAGCAACGTGAGAATGATACTAAAATCTGCTGCTCACATTATTTTCCCTACTCTGTGGAATATTCCTGACTGTTATATTTTCCAACCAGAATGTTAACAACGAACCTCTCAGAGAAGTTTTTAAAAAAAAAGGTCAACAAAAAATAGAATCGAGTTTTTTTTAAAGATTTTTACATTCACACGTGACTATGTGACACAACTACCTTTGTTCAGTACCTAATTTGCCCAATTTTAGTCTAAAAAATTACTAAAAGACAACCTTAATCCTACACTACTTTTTTTTTTTTTATAGGCATAACCTATTTGAAGAAAGACATTTGCTTGGTGAGAAAACAATTTTGTTTAAAAAAAAAAAAGAATCATTCTGGTAGTTACCAAAAATCTACTAAAGAATAACAAAAGCAGAACATATTGTACCCATTTTACAGCAGGTGATTCTCTAGTAATTGACTGCTTACTGAGTTATCGAGTGAGTCAACTACAGAAAAAAAATCAAATGATAAATAATGAAAACAATATCAGCTTTTGGGCGAAAAGATTGAGTAGTGACAAAGTAGGTTCTCCAAATCTTGTATTTAACCAGTGTGATTACGTGGTTATCGGGCAATTGGTCATTAGTTCTACTATTTGGAATCGGTGCCACCGATCTCATTATAATTCTAAAATCTTACATTCAATGCTTCAGCACTCACACACACAAAACAAACGCGTAATGGTGGCTCATTTGACCCAGACTTGACATGAGTACGTCTGAATATTAGTTATTCGTTCGGCCAGTGTCTAATTTTGTTGCTTCAATTTGAAGACGAGGCGCGTTTTGTGTGTTGTTCAACTTGAGCCTGTGAGCGTCTGAAAAGTTCAAAGATGAGGCAAGTCCGTAATTGAGCAAATGATGACGGGTAATTTCGTTGGATTATTGGCACATTTCAGCCTTTGGTGAAAAAAGATGATTAGTTGGTACGGTGTGTTGGGATGCGAGACATAAGATCGAACGTTATATTAGGATACGAGACATGAAGATCGATGATTTCTGATTGAAGGAGACAAAAATGAATGGCAATCTTATTCTGTCCTCGCATCTGTTAATAATCCTCTGGAAGTTGAATTGGAAATTTTTCCAATGTGTGGATTATAATCAGAAGAGAATGCTATTATTATCCTTTTCACCTCTAATGCTTACACATGTACATGCACATGCATCCATATCCACACATACATTTTTATACGTAGGTGTGTGTGGGGATGGGTGTAGATGTGTTATATCCTACAACTACTACTTCGGAAACTGAAACCTAATTTGGTTGCGTATTCACGTCGAAACACGGTAATCAGTGAAAACATGTGTGATGTGATCGTAGAAAATAGTCCCCTGAGTATTTGTGAATTTTCCGAGAGGTTGGAACCTGGAAAAGTTCTGATAATGCATCATGTTGCTGCAAAATCAGTGCAATGTCTGTTGACACAAAACTTTCGGTGAAACACCTGACAAAACTTGTTGAAAAACGTTGCACGAAACCTGGACATAATCCCTCATAAGACCTTCCAAACACATTCAAGAACTAGGAAAAACATACAGAGCGGTGACTCTACAACGGAAGATACAAAACGCAAGTCTCATAACGTTGTAGGTAAATCATAATTTTTTTTTTTTAAATTTGGTTCCTTTTTTAACAAATCTCGTACACTTCCCAAAAGGAAAGATGCTACACAAAATCGTCAACAAAATCACTTTCAAAATAAGCTATTTATGCATGGACAACATAACCAAAGTAAATACAAGAAAACAACAAAATAACTATGAATAAACAAGACAAGGACAACAGAAATAAATCGAAACTGCAGGAATGCTGATCAACATCAAACAAACAATAATAAATCTAATTAGAAGCATTAGTTTTGAAATTATGTTTAACAGTTATAAAGATCATTCAACAATGAGACATACCAGAACAACACAGCATATCCCAAATACGTGAGGAATCTGAAAGCAAAAAAAAAAAAATGAAAAATAAAAGAACAATATACCCATGGCAATATTGGAAGTTTCAAAATCAGCAACAACATGCAAAAACAACATCCAAAAATGTGTAATATGCCCGGAAGAGAAACTGTACAAACAGAATTTACAAAATAAAAATCACTATTAAATTAAAAAAAACTGAAAAAAGGTAGGGACAGAATCAAATTCTTACTGAAAAGACAATGACAAAAAACAATGAAATTTCTCCGAAATATATTAACATCACAAATCAAAATACTTAACAGTTCATACGGAAAATAGAAGATAAGAATAAAAACTGTTCTTATATAAAAAATGAAATATATATATATAAAAAAACATTAGAAAAATTAGAACAATAACACGCACCCCCACCAAAAAAATTAAAATTTCAAATGAAAAATATAAAAAAGATGTATAACATTATACATTTCCCAAAATTTCAAGACCAGTTAATCTAACTCTAACTAAATAAACGCAAACCCGAATTGACAATGAATATAGATAGATAAGAGCTAGAGAGCAAAATGAAATAAAGAAATGTGATGAAAACTAATGAACATTTATAGGATGGAATGTTTATCATTAAGTTGTTTGATAAACAAGATAGTTGTCCGTTCCGTTTAGTGAGAATGCTTTTTAAAACAAGTAGTATTCCAGATCATGTATTTTACAGAACAATATTATCGTGATATGTGAAAATCGCGAAAGCAACTTTAAGATTCATCGATTTTATACGAAAAAAATATTTCTTCAGTTGTGACAATGGTGTATCAGGGCGGTGAAATATGTAAGATTTGTTTAGACAATTAACTAAAGGTATGATTAGAGATCCTGATTCCTTCATAACTTCACATCAGCTAGACCATAGTAGGATAATAAAGAAAATTAAAGAATATTTTAACGAAAGTATAAAAATAAAATAAATGAACAGTGTATATCAGAATGAATAAAAAATTTTTAATTTAAGGGGAAGTTGGTAATCAAAACAAATGGATTCAGTCTTCGAAATTTGATGTTATATGACGTAAGATGATTAAATTTAAGGTTAGTGAAAAATAAATGTCACATTCTTCAGGTGAATAGGTTGGTGGAGAATCGACTCAAAGAAACTTTTCCTCTGTGCAATTAGTTATCTCGAAGGCGATATCATAAGTTGATTTGCATGCAGCCTGAATATATTAAAACAAATATCTTTCAACTTAAACAAATCTCTTATGTACATTCTATCATAACGTTAGTTTTGAATTTATTATATCTGGTTAGAGGACAAAATTATAACACAGTTTGCAGTAAACTAGTTCTTGGCTGGATGGACATTAAAAGTTATTTATTCTTTGAAAAATAAAACCAAATATTTGCACACAATAGCTCATAACTTTGCTTTTAAAGTAAAGAACATATAGTAATCCAGTTTCCAGAACTCCAAGTCTTTTAACTTTTTAAATTTAAATAAAACTTTTTATTTGTGAATTAAAATATCAACATGATCAATAACTTCTAAAACTTAAATTGTATGTGTCTTAAATTGTTTGTGTGTGAATAGGTGTTTGTGAAATTCATCTTTGAAATTTTTATTACTATTCATATAATTTACACACGAAATTTTTATGAATCTTTACTTTTTCAGCGTCAATAAAAGAAAAAAGTTTATGTGAAATTTAATTTGAAAAAGTCTACAAATTATATCTAAATTGGGTATCTAACAATTTAAAGCACTATTCAAGACCTTGAATTTAATGGAATGATTCGCAAGTAACTCAAAATTTGATCATCTATTAAACAACATATCTCAGCCATTTTACTCTTCTTCGTCTGTTTTTTTATGTGTTTTATCAAATTTTCGACAATCCATTTTTTCAGGCATTCAGTTTAATAACTAAAGAATTGAATAGACTGTAAATCGATAAATACTTATTTACCAGTCTTATTTTAATATTTATTTTTTAAAAAAGCGACTAAAATTTAATATGAAAGTAAAAAGTTACAATGCATTAGTGTATATGGTTTTAGGCTGGTCTGTGTGCGGTTTTGCCAGTGAAAGGATAAACATAAAATTTACAAAATATCATTATGCATCTTCATTTTCCCATCTTGAAAAATCTTGATTGTGCAACAAACAAGTTATATTCTTTTTTTACAGTTTTTTGTAGAATAATGTTGATCTGTAAACACAGACACACAGCGAACACGCACTTACGCACACTGTCAAGGTTGATAAAAGATGTAACACCTTTTTATTTAGTTTAGGATATTTTATTTTTAAACAAAATGATTCAAACTTCTAAGAAGAATTTCGCCATTAAACTGGAACAACTTATTTTTTTGTGAGGCCTGGCCTCTAAAAGGTTTGATATGATGGTTAATAAGCAAACATTTATATTTCAAGACTCTGGAATCATTTGTCTTTATTTTCTATATAATTCTCGATAATATATTGGCCTTTGTTGTTTTGGCAACATATTCTTTGGTCTTTCTTCCCCAATGGTTTGGGGTGATTATTATTTGTCTTAGATAATATTCCGAAGTCCGTGTGTGTTTGCATTTGTTATGTTACCCAGCAAGAACAGAACATCATAACGATATCTTTGTTTGCACAATACCAACTGAATGTAATTTCTTGTCGAATTTAAAATTCATCAATAGGGTTGGTTTGCACACATCCTGACAGAGAAATCGACAAATGCATTAAATGCTAATAATAGAATTGTTTCTATTATTCACTTGCCTGTTATTGTAATAAAAATTCTATAAATAGGGAGTGACTTTATACTGAGCTTGATGATAACCTAAGGGAGCCTTTAAACGAGTCTGAAATAAACCCCAAATCCCAGGAACAGCTACAACAGAGATTTTTTTCTTTTAATCACCCAGTAAAATTTACTAAAACTTGTCGATGATTGCAACCGGTTCCCAGAGCAATAACAACTTGGTTAATGTGTAAATTCTACAGTCATTGATTTAGATTTATGCTAGACTTATCTAAATATATCAAATCACAAATATAGACTATCCCAATTGGGATTATCTTCATTTGGATGACAAATACTCGCACATCATGATTGAATGAAGAGCACACAGAGGTGGTGGGTCAGGGATCCATATTTCTGTATCGACTCATGAAAACATTGGTCATGGGGAGGTGATTGGTTAGAGGTCTGTGTTTCTGTCTCGGATACGTTGGTTTATGTTGGACTGTATGGAAACAAATGCAGATTAGATTTGCGGCTATAAATGAAAAGTAATATTAGATGAGATCCTCACAAAGTGAATAAAACTTTGATGAGTAGAAATGCTCCAATTCTTGTTTGCATTCAATTTGCTTGTTTCAATATTCAGGTGATAAAACATAGTGTGTATTTATAATTCGCCCAGACGGATGGATTCGTCACTGTTTATTTGAATCAGACTTCACTTTCTTCTTAATATCAAAGCAAGGAGCCGATGTCTGACTTTACAATGAATCGAATGTTATTGAGGGATTGTTCTTGATTACTAATCGATTTCTTAAGGCGAAAACTTGATATGCAATTCGGTTGTATTCAATAAGATTTCATTATTTTTGTTTGGATTATTTTCATTTAACTCGAATCATATCATGAGATTACAGCTAGATACCAATATTTTGTCAGTTTCTGCAACAATTACATTGTACCAATATATATATATAGCTTAATGCAATAATTCAAACGGGCTCTTTTCACAGATATTCACCGTTCATATGAAAAATTAATTGGAAACGGAATCATTTCCAAACCTGAAGATGAAAAAAAAGTTGCATCTAATCCTTTTGTATGAGTATAACGTTGGTCAAAGTTTGCAGCAAACATGTCCCAGTATCAACAATGTAACAATATCGGAACATCGAAGGCAAATTGGCAAAGTAAAAGGCATCAGAAGAGAGTCCCATATGAATTCAACAAAAAACCATAACAAAAAAAGTCATCATTTTTCAAACATCTAAAGTAGAGCAATTCCATGATATCGTCTCTTTTTGAAAGTAGAGCATTTTATAATAACCAAATGAGAGCATTTTTATAATATCGTTTATTTCAGGAAGTAAAGCATTTCTATAGTATTGTCTATTTCAGAAGATAGAATTTTTTTTCCATAGTAACCAAAACAGAGCATTTCGATAATATTGTCTACTCTAGAAAGTATAACATTTCCACAATAACCACAGTCGAGCATTTCTTCAATATAATCTATTTTACCACTTCTAATATAATCGAAGTTGGGAATTTCTATAATAACCAAAGTACGAAACTTGTAAAATATTGTCTATTCTAGGTTATCTTTCATTAGTACGAGTCTGAATAAATGCAATAGATACGATGAAATGAAGAAATTAATGGACTTTTCTCAGTTAAGAATTATATGGATTGGGTCGGGATCCAGTAAATTCTCTAATCGTTTGTGTTCCATCTTTTCCAACCATACTATAGGCTACTATCAAGATCAGGGGAAAATTATGGAAGTTTTTTTGCTTTGGTTGCAGTTTTAAGTTGATCGAAGAATAAAAAATCGTTTATATCCTTGTCATGAACATATTGACTATGGTTGGTATATCAGTTGATTCACCAACCTGATTGGAAATGGAAAGAGAATTTTCTTTTCTTCATTTTCAGTAGGAAAACATTTTGGAAGAAATTAGCCCTATTTTCATTTTTTACTTGTAGGGGTCCATATCGAGGGGAATATTTGTTTTTTCATTTATTGATGAAAAAAATCTTTCCCCCCTTATCAACATATATCCCCCCTTACATTTGATACCCCACCTTTAAGGCAGTTTAAATTGGAAATTGAAATGTTCTCCTTCATTGGTCAAAATTGACTCTACTTCCCCTTTCCAACGTCACCCCAAGAACCCTTTTTTTCGATATTTGCCCAATTTCCAACATCAAGCCCCACAACTGCCCCGTTTTCCTTGATATTATGCCCCAATTTTTAACATTATACATATCTCTCCAAACTGTCCACGTTCTTGAAACATTAGCCCCCAACCCCGAGACTCCCGAAAGCTCCTCAATCGGTCAAACTAATACCCAGAGAGAGTGCCTTTCTGAAACTACCGAATTCTTTGTAATTTAAAAATATCAATTGAAGTGTTAATATCTCTTTTGGTTAGGGATTTGTGATAGTTTCTCAGTCCTGGTGGTTTGAAATTTCCGTTGATCATTTCTGAATTGTTAATCATACAGTTTTGTTTCTAACACAGGCAAGCCAAAAGCAACCAATACGTCATTAAGGACAGATCTGGGAGAGGGGAATCATAAATCGAAACGGGAAAGACCAAACATATATCTAGTTTTGATGTTTTTATTATTGAGTAAAAATTAAATGAAAGTGAACTGGTAAATGAAAAAGGTGATATGTTGATGTCAAAAAAAAATGCATACTGAAAGAATGAAGAACTCTCTGAGAAGAGCAAGTAGAGAAGAAGAAAAAGGTTCTCATAATAGAAAAAAAGTTTTTCTGTTTTCTTTCCTTGATTTTAACAAAGCAAGAATAGAAAAGAACCGCTCGTACAGTAATAAAGATGAAATGTATGCAGTTAAAAATAAATGACAGAATAATTAACTTCAGCAAACAAAAGGGGAAACTATCACAGATTCCCCAATCAGAAACAAAACTCATTGAACGGAGGAGTATTTCTAAAAAAGCATTTTACAATACCACAAAGCTTTAGAAAAAAGAACGTGGATGTAATAATTTAAATTAGAATTCAACGATGATCAGAAAAACTAAACAACAGCAATGAAAAGGACAAGGAATTTCATTTGGCTAGACTTGCCTTATGAACAATGTTAAAAAATATTCATTGAATTGGTAAAAAAGAAGAAATAGTTTCCGAATAGTAATGATTTGAATAATATACTCCACGTTTAAATCATAGGATTAGGTTATAATTGTACCGACAAATTTCGATAAAATTGATAAAAATCAATAGACATGTTATGAAAGGAATATGTGATGTTATATATATATATATATATATATATATATATATATATATATATATATATATATGTATATATATAATCTTAGCGTGATTTTGAATCAACATCTCATATACATATACATATATACATATATATATATATATATATATATATATATATATATATATATATATATATATATATATATATATATATGTATATATATTGTTTGCATGTGGAATGTATAATCATAGCGTGATTTTGAATCGAGATTGCGTTTATATATTTGGTCTGCATTTAGGAAGAAGAAATTCCTCCTGGGGATTCTTTGTTCTGGAAATATCCATTGATTTGCGATAACCCACTCGTGCTATTAGGACAAACCTGCATTTAATTGCGTTTTGCTCATTTTTCCCAATCAAATTCCCGTTCAAATCCCGTTGGCAATTCATTTTCATACGAGATACTCAGAGCAAAACAATGAAATGTAATAACCAGCTCCATATCTCGGGGGAAATTGATTTTAAAATTCAATTTCCATATACTTAAATCAGTTCAGAGGATTAAAAAAGATGCTTTCTGTTCAATCACTACCACGATTCAAAATGTTGTTTCCTCAACTTGAAACAAAGATGATTGAAAGCGTTTGAACGGAGAGAGCTTTATCGAAATCAAGAGAAAGATAGGGATTGTCTCAACTTTGGTTGTAATGCCATGATATCGAATATTGTCAGGCAAGAATTTCTAAATGAGTCCCTGAAGTTATTTTCAATATTATGGAAACATGATTGTAAAAGATCTGAACTTTCATCTAAGAAGCATAATCCAGAAAAATCTGAAAAGTCTGAAAAGTCTACATATGATTTGTAAATAACGACTCTGAGAGTTGAAGTAGTTCCCAATAGGATCAGAACAGTGAAAACATTGATAAGAATTCATGCAAAAAACTAAGAGACTTAGAAATCTCTGGAAAAACTAAAATGTACCCCGACATCAAAGTGGATTGTAATGATTATTTTCAATGGCTGGAAAGCCAGTCAATCACCTAATTAAAATGGGATACTTCTTGTGATGATAATCTTATATTAAGCAACATTTCCTCCGTTTGTCATCCTTTAAAAATAGCATTGCTGTCAATGTAGATAACTATTAAATGCTACGAGAGAGAACTCTACCTGATTTATTTGTTCGCCAATGTGTAAAAAGTTCTTTCACTTTATTATATGTAATCTGAATGAAATGAATGTGTAAAGAAAGGGGGAAAGGGGATAACTAATAAGGAATGTCATCTGCTAAGGAATATTTTTTTAGTTTGCACGTGAGTTGATACACTTACACACACCGGCGTAAGTTCAAACTCTTTTTGAATCATTTCTTAAAAATATAACCGTTATGGCGAATTTTTACCTATAATAATATAAGAGATGTTCCATAGACTAATAATACTAATAATGTCTCAGCAATATTAAAAGTATTTTTCACAACTGTGACGTATTTATTTCAACAAGTACTTGTTCAGGTGGATAGACCTGTCACAAGAGAAAATTATCTAATTTACAATGTTTATTTATTCCGCTTTTAAGGGTCAAAATTCAAGGGAAATATTTTTTTTATATTCCAAGGGTCAAAATATTTGGGATGTTTCAAGGTTTCAGAGTCAGTTCTTTTTTTCCACTTCTACTGATAAAATGGAGGGAGAATACTCTTCTTAATTCTAGATGCAAATTCGAGTAGGATTTTACTTTTTCCACTCTTGAGGATCGAAAAAGAACGAGGGTTCTTTTTCCGCTTTTAGGGGTCAAAATGGAAGAGAAATATTCTTTTTACTTACTGGAGTCAAAATAAAGTAAGTATTCTCTTGTAATATAGGACCAAAATTGAAGGGGAATTTTTGTTTTCCACTACAAGAGGTGAAAATGATTGGGAATTTCCTCATCCTCGAGATCAAAATGGCGAGGTGAATTCTTTTTTTAACTTTGGAAGAGAGATTTTCAAGGGTTTAGATGAAAAGGAAAATTTGTTTCACCAATTTTGGTTTCAAAAAAGAGGGTGATTTTTTCCACTTTTAAAGTGAAAACTGAAATGTTTCTCTACTCTGTGGTGAAAATGTCAGGGAATTCTTTCACACACTTACAGGCTTCAAAACAGATTGGTTTTCCCCACTTAATGGGTCAAAATAAAGAAACAAAATTCTTTTTTTCCGCTTTTAGGGGTCAAAATGGTGAAGCAGTTTCAATCAAGTTTGAAGAATAAAGAACGAAGTGGAAATCTCCCATCCACTTTCATGGTTTAACATAAATTGGAAGGGTTTTTCTTCTTTTCACTTTCTTTGATCAAAATCGAATAGGTACTTTTATCCACTATTTGGTGTCAAAATCAAGGGGGAACTTTTTTCCCCCACTTCCATTGGTTGTAAGCCAAGAGAAACTTCCTATTAATTTTTAGAATTCAAAATCTAGGGAAGGTGTCTCTCATTTTCCAGAGTCAAAATTGAGGGGAAACATTCCCATTATGTTGGTCAAAATTGATACGAACTTTTTTTCTTTTTTTTTTACTTGAATATAAAAAATGAATGGAAATTCTGTTTCTCATATTTAAAGGACCCAAAAGCATGTTTTGAGTAATTTCGTATTCTAACATTCTGTAAATTGAAAATGCTCGGGCCAAAGTTTAAATTTAAAATTAAGAACAATGCGAGTATAATTCTAAACTTGGCCCTATGCTCTGTATCCTTTTTTGAATATTCATTGTGGTATCTTCACTTGTGCACACGCTGATATTAACGAGTTTTATTGATCTATCTATCTATCTATTCATCAATCTATCTATATCTCTCTCTCTTTATCTATATATATATATATATATATATATATATATATATATATATATATATATATATATATATATATATATATCGGAATTTTTGAGATGAGGTATTATTATTATTTCTATTGATATTCGGACCATCCTCATCTTGGTTGTTTTTCATACAACATTTCGGCCGTTGCACTCTACAGCCTTCGTCAGGTATCGTCTGGTAGATTTGGGGAAGTAACAAATTGATACATCCATCGTGTAATTATCATTTCAATAAGAGTTTTTATGAGTTATAATGGAATTTACAATCATTCTGTCGGGTCATATACATTCATTTTTTTGAATCTGCCATCACTTCTAAGCTAGGTTTACACTGTACAACTTGATTTTGACTGAAGATATAGGTGTGAGAATGCACGGCAGTTGTGTGACGCCAAGTGATTTGGCAAGTCGTCATCAATAAACCTAGTGGAGTTACGATCTAAGTGACAAAAAGTTTTAGGTATAATATTAATTTGTTACAGATACGTTCGCTAGAGTCGAGTGGTCATCAGCCTATGCAAGAAAAGTTCATTACGAGATACTTCGCATATTGAAATGAATACTGGCCAAAAAAAACGATTTAAAGCATCAGAGTTTTAAGAACAGGCTTTTACACTTGATTACAGATAATTAATTTTTATACTTAATCTAAAGGTGAGATAATCCTAATGATAAGCTAGAAATTGATAAGCTAAAAAACGTAGTTTTTCTGGATCTCATTTAAGAGATTACTGTGAAAACAAGATATGGGAGGTCCCCAATTTTTTTTTTCTACGTCATAGCAACCAGAGTTCCCGGAGGGGAAATTCATAAAAAGGTGCAAAACTGTTTTAGGTCTTTCTCAGGCACAAACATCTTCTTCCTTTAGCCACCCTGCATAAATCTGCTGAGTTAGCTTTTCCTGAAAAACTTTCGGCCACATCTTGGCTCCTATGCCCTGTTTTGATCTACATCATTGACCATGGTAGTAACGAAATTAGAATCATTTGATCAAATGTAACGTATCAGGTCACAAAACCTGAATGTTTATCGAATTAAAGATCAGATGAGACAGTTCATTATTGATAGGAAAAATAAACCATAATCAGTTGCAGACAGACCTACCTTTGATCTGTAAGAACATTAGCTGAAGACAATGTGATATCGATCACTTGAAGCGTTGTTGCAAGGAGAATAATGAAAATTTTTTTTTAAAATCATCCACAGGGATTTGGTGCTTTTTCAGAGTTTGGACCATCTTATCATGTGCAATTTTCTACGTCATGCCATTTTACGTAATTAAAGGAGCATCATCATCATTTGCACACACAAATACACACACACACACACACACACACGTAAACACACACACACACACACACACATATATATATATATATATATATATATATATATATATATATGTATATATATATGCATACGGGTACCTTGTGCTTGAATGAAAAGACTGCAGAAGTTAAATAAACGGTGATCGATACCTGAAGTGGTAAATCAGCTAACAAAGAGAAAGAGACCCCGTCACACACAAAAACACACACATAAATACGCACACATATATGCACACACGTGTGTGTGCGTATGTGTGTGCGTGCATGTGTGAACAATAGGGAATGAGACAGACTCGGGAGTAAAAACACATGGAGACTTTGTTTATCAATCAATTATTCCATAAATGAATTGATTACGTGTTTTTCTTTGGAAGCCAAAATGGAATTGAAAGAAGAGGATTCTTTTAAGGTTATCATGAGGCGTGGGATTTTGGTATGTCTAAATTGATATCTGTATAGGTCTATTCCAGGATATAGTTGTAGCAACAGTAACAGGTTTTTGAGAGCCTATAGGCCGTCAACTTCACTGACTGTGTGGGTGCTTGGTGGGTGCTTGGTAATGGTACAGATGGTGAGTTTATAGGATTTTATATATATATATATATATATATATATATATATATATATATATATATATATATATATATATATATATTATTGTGTCATCCACTGACAGCTGTTCTGATTATCGCATCTCTTCAGTGTGGCTATATACATTCCATTATCCCATCCAGTACCACGAGGCAGAATTGAAACCTTCACTTCAGACCCGTAGGCCGATATCCTACCTCTCGACTACGGGCAGTAAGGCGTTGTATTTAAATAACACATAGATCTTTCGTCCACCAGAGTGCTCAATTCCTATGGAAGAGCATTGCATTAGCTTACAGTGGATGAGTTACCACACATAAAGATTTCTCAACCCTGAATAGATATTGAAATTCAATGTAAAATGATCCCTCGTAGATTTTGCCAATACATCGTAAATAAAATCAAACTAGCTGCTGATAGGATTGCTGCTTGTGTACTAAAATATTTATAAAAAACAAAACAAAAGGATAACCTAACAAGCAGCGTTGTGGGAAAATGCTACTGGACTAACAACGTCAACATATATCAAACTGAAAAGCCTTGAAAACTAAAAGTGAAAGAAAATGAGTTTTTCAGTCATCTTTACTCATGTTTTGAATTTTCTTCATCAAAATAACTTTATCATAAAAAGATTCAAAAACTGCATTCTATATCTAAAAGGTCACTGATGCTTTTTTTTGATACCAAGGGAAAACATGGACAGTTTTCCTGTTTTAATTCAAAAGTTCCCGGTGCTCTATTTTGAAAAGGACAGACCAAACTTTTGCAAAGTCAGGTAATTTCTTTCTCCTGGCAATGCCTGACTCTTGGCAATTGCTGGCAGCGCCAAATTCATTTGCCAGAACCTGAAACAATACTAAATCTTCGCCAACGCCAGGCTTCGCTGTGCCGGAAGCGGAAGTAGTAATGATCTAGTAGGAAGCAGCGGGACAAGCAAATTCGAAGGCAAGATGTGATGGCAAACGACCCAATAAACTTATTCTTAGGTAACAGGACTTATATTATATTCTGGCTAATCAAGGCCTATGGGGGTTATCTAGTCTCCATTGTTGCAAAGACAGTCGCCATTTTCTTTGAATTAGTTTGATACCCAGTAAAGCGAAATTTCTGAAATCTGTTTAGAATAAAACAGAATCTGAAAGGAGCACAATTTGAGCTGTCAGGGGCGAGTAGCTGATAGGCTTGAGGGATACAAAAACAACAGCACAAGACGTGAAATATGGACTAATTACATCAACATGTCAATCAAGCTCACTAAATGATGTCTCTCTACCGACTGAGAAACCCCATTGGAGAGTATTTTTTATGCAAGCACACTCAGCTTTCCACTAAATTGTTGCCAAGTACCATTAAGAGTGTGTGACTGGTTCTCAAAATATACAAAATTGTCAAACACTTTCCACGAAAGGCCACGTATATATTTTCAAAAATGTATGTGTCTATAAATATGTATATATGGGTGTTAGGAATTCTGAGTAATCAAAGGTAGGGTGAAAAGTAAACTTATTCATTCTGGTCTTGTAATTTCATTTTCACTAGAATTCGTCTCAACTGGTCGGGAATCAAACGATGTGGCTGCCAAAAGTGTGTCGGAACGACAACCACTAACAAGCATTTCTTTGACTCTTTGCCCAGTTGCGAACCTCGTCTATACTTCCTTATGTAAACTAAAACCCTGACAGATGTAGAGCCACTTCTTCAGACCCGGATAAATAGACCTGATCAACAGAGTTGTGACTTATTGATTACCAAATCGTAAGCAACTGGTACCTATATTCACTAGTTGAATACCCGTGCAACTAAAAGGTTATTCGGTTAGTGTTGAATAAAATTAAAATTGAAATGTACTTTTCCCTCAAATGAGTTGGTATATATATATATATATATATATATATATATATATATATATATATATATATATATATAATAAAGTTTTGTTTGTTTTAATGAAATGTAATTTTTTCGAAACGATAATGTACGGATTCATAAATACAACTCAATTTTTAAAAAAATAATATGAAGCTTACTTTAAATCAACAATTATTTACAATATGAAATATAGATTTAGAGGGAATCTATGAGAAAAATCCGATTATCAGGATGACTTAACATCCGTCAGCTGACTAATTGTGAACAATCTAGTGTTAACTTACATTGCCGATTGAACCAACAACTAAAAAACTAAAATGCATGCATATATACACATCCAGCCGGACTTGAAAACTGTAGAGACCTACTTTCACACTTTGGGTAATAGATTCGGTTCATGGCTTCTAATTTCAACCTAGGTTTTCGATGAAACGTCTGTTCATGAAAACGAAACGTCCGTTGGTAGAGCATTTGGACACGGTTTTATTACATGTCAGCGACATCCATTATATATCAGCAGAATGTTTTTCATATCAATAACAGACACAACATATCAGTAGCAAATTCTGTTACACATGCTTACTTCAGCTCCATCATGATGAAGTTTTGATTCTTGATAATTTGACAAACAACTGACTGAAAGTAAGTTTTTAATATATCGGGTAATAACAAAACCATTCTGTTTCTGATGTTTGAGTGTTTAGTTTGAATTGAAATACTCCAAAAAGATCGCTTTAGATAGTACCGCCAAAGTTGTGATCGGCATATTTTTAGTAGTGTCATCAAACTTGCTCTGCAGAAGTGTTTCAATCTTATTGACGGCAATAGACCCTTTCTCACAAGATATGAACAATTCAATGCTTGTATTTATTGCACATCTGTGGATTTTATAAACAGAAAACTCCTATTTGAATTATAATTATTTATCTAGGTGATATAAACTATGCGTTTAGCCTTATTATTTCGACTTGTCAATACAACTAATCCCGGTAAAAAAAAATATGTCATTTGTTATGATATTCGTTCCTTTCTCGCCGTCTGAGGAAGAATTGCTTTTTTCAGGAGACGGGATTTTTCTATTTAGATATATGTTTTTTCAGATTTTTACGTACCCACTATGTTTTTTCACATAATCTCTCTTAAATTCCGAATTGATTTCAATCTTTTTTTGCGGAAGGGCAAACCTGGAGATGAGGAAGAATTGATCAAATTTTCAAGGGATAGAGTGATTATTTTTTGATTGAGTGATAATCTCTCATATCACAATAATAGTCAATAAATTGAAATTTCTAAAAGTTAAACCTACCTCTCCATGCAGTATATAAATGGATTTTTAATTCAATTCTTAGTTAATGTATGTTGCTGGCAGCAATAGACAATCTTTGAGTGCTTTTTTGATTTTTGTGTCTTTTTTTTTTCGAAAAGAAAAAAAAATGCGTTGTTGAGATCAATTGACTTCAATTTTGTCTATCAGCCGATTGTAAGAGTCAATCAACCAATTTCAACGAGGAACGAACTTACCCAGTTGTAAGTTTGCTTTATTCAATCGATGCATCGATTTGTGAGGCTTTTTTTTCTTTGAATGATTCAGAAGGAAAATCAGATTTTAAAGAATATAAAACCCGCAGAATTTGAAAAAAAATGGGAATATCACTCACCATCATTTGATTTTAGCTGAATGTAACGGAGAGAATCTGATAAATCAAAACAATCGATTTGCGAGGTTGCAAACGCAGGATGATAGACGTTCTCATAAAGGAATAAAAGGCATTCAGATAGCGCATACCTTACAAATGCCATTATCTCTGAAACTAAATGAAATTCAATTCATATATGATTACAATCTTAAGTAAAATCCCTTGATCAGCTCCAGAATTTATTTGATTGTTCCATAGCACATTGCTCGCCCTAACACAGGATATCATTGATATTCATTGTGAAATTTTTTGCAGATATTATATGGAAATAAAACCCGAAAGATAGACAGAACCTCTCGACCGCGAAGAAGCATTTAACATGTCCTCCTGCAATAATCAAAAAAATGTCTCTAGGATGTATGAAAGTATTTCTTCCATTTGCTGTATTTTGGCATACTGTCCATACCATTTGCATGAATCAGTGAGAACATACTTTGATTGACTTCCAAGTAACATGTTTATCAATCGTCGATGTCTGTGTGTCTGTCTTCAAAAGTTTTCAAAATCATTTTTGAGTGTAAAAAGTTCATTAACTGTGTCATTTTGGTATGTCTGTATTTTTCAATCATTTATTCTAAAGTTTCATAAAAACTTCTCAGGTTGCAGTTCTCAGTGGGATGCGTCGAAGTCACTCTTTAAAACAGTTACACTTTTGTAGAATTTGTGAACAATAATTTGGGTACAAATAAAAACCCTAATATATTTGTGACTTCAGTATAATCGATTGTGGATGTTCTTTGAATTGTATAAGAAGAATATTCCAATGATCCGAAATACCTGGAAAGGTACAGGGTTCGCCGTGCAGGAATTGTTCCGGTTGTGTCAAATGAGTTCTAATTATAAGCAATCGGAACGTAAATCCTGATAAGGAAAAGACTAGTGAAAATCCCATCCCAGGGTGAGGTTTGTTCGGGTCGACCCATATTTGACCCTGTTTATCTAGACTAGAGTGTTTCCCTACAAACCAGTCTGTACGAAACACACAAACCACCCTGTTTGGAGATTATCATATACGTAATAACTTGGATATGCATCTAGATATACCATAGCATTGTTTAGTTAAGGATATTTATCAGTGTTATCGTTCAATGAAGGCTGTTTCATCTAAGACTAAGATGTGTGTCCTGGACCGCATACTATGTTACATGCCCATTTATTTATGAATTTATAGTTCAAAACAAAACTTTGTGCTGGCAAGTAAATATACATTTTCATATTTAATCGATTAAGAGGAAATAATGATTAGATCCAGCACAGATTACAACAGTTTAATCAAAATTGAGGGTAGACCCAATCACTCTATTTGAAGTGATTCAAAGGGGTTATAGAGTGAGTAATTGTTGGAATACTGTTAAAGTAATACTACAGTGAACCAATGACTTGCAGGAAAATGTTTTTTGGGTCAATGAAGTCACTCCTATGGTAAATGTGACGGTCATGGGATTTTTTTCCTCAGACAGTGTATTTTCCAAACCCAGAAATTTCAGATTAACATTAACCATGTAACATATCCTAGTCAGATTAGCGGAAATATTCCTCAAAATAATCATAAAATTAAAACTAAAAACGTTTTTTTTTTCTGCAGATGAGAAACACAATTCCTTCGGAAAGTAACATAAAGTCGTAAAAATTCTTGGAGAATATTTTGATGACCGTATAGGATATAATGAATTTCGAACTCATATATCTATTATTTTGAAATGACTACACAAAATGTCCCCCATCGCTTTCTTTACATTTATATATAGTTGGCATTTTTTATTTAATAACATGGATAATCGATGAAAGGGATTTGTGCTCATATTATGCCCACAGAAAAGGTTCCTCTTGGCTGGATTCAAGGAGATTTTTGAAAGATATATATATATATATATATATATATATATATATATATATATATATATGTATGTATGCATGTATATGTGTGTGTATGTGTGTGTGTGTGTGTTGCTGTGTCTGCGTCTGTGATAAGTGTTTGGATTTGAATAAGCTGATTAAGAAAGAAAATGAGGAAAGCAAATTGTTGTTGCAAACGGAACAAATCATAATATTGATATCTTATGTCGTCTTCTGATTCCATCAAAATGTGAAGAAAAGCATGTGTGTGCATAATTTTGACTGGAGAATTTGCCATTCTGAAATCATATCTTTCTGGGATGCCTTTTACTATGAACGACGGCAATCTCATCCTGGTGAAAAAAATCAATTCTTTTCAGTTGCTGTCTTGTTGTCATGTTTTGATGTCAATTTCCTGAGTATATATCCGGCTTGGTTGCGGTGGACGCGTTTTAAATAACATGTATATTCAAACAGCCTCCATTTGGTGCCTAACTCTCCCGTCTATCGATAATTTGCTTTGCTCAGGATTCAATTTTGTCAAACGGAGAGATATATTGGAAGAAACAAGTTGTTGTTTTATTGCATTGCTTTCAGAAATTAATGTTGATTCAATGCAAATATGTATTCACCATGTTCTTTATCATTATTTGGACATTTCTCGGATCGAAATCTTGGCAAATTTTGTTGCAGGGATTCATGTTTAACGCTCTTCGATGTTCATAAACGCTTGTTTGAGAGTTTAGGGGGATTCTCCGCCATCTAAGCCAGATTCAATTATTTTATAAGCAATAACAATTAAATATGATGAATTCCCCTGTAAGAATTCCATTCACTTTTGTATCATCTCACATTCTGATGACGAAATATGGTAATTCATGGACTATGGATTATCCTCTACAGGATGTATGTTTGGGCAACCCATGTCAATATTAAGGGATATTCAGTCGTAAGAAGTGCCTTGTCAGTCTTCCTGATGTAGCTTAGAGGGAAGTACAGAGTGACATCTTTGGCAGAAGCTGTCAGAGGGGCATTAGATTGGGCTTCAAACCTAAGCAACCCCTATATAATTCATCATGATAACTTTATGATTATAAATTTAATTCCTCTGTCAAAGTAATGCTTACACATGATCAATCTATTGAATATCCTTTGTTTATTGCCATTTAATGAACATCTTATTTATGTATGCCTATATCTTGTGCAGACACTGAAAAGTTTCCAGGGACATTTTATTGAAATGAAAAAAACTTATCCATCATTCAATGATGGTAAAATTTGATATAACTTTGTTTTTTCCCTGACTCTTGAATTACTAATAGAGGGTTTTCTCTTTTGGACACTTTGAGTGATATCCAATTTAATAGAATTGAATATCTTGAAACTATATTCTATTTTAGCCAACATAAATGAAAACATTTTTAATGGGCTATCCATTTATTTTTGCTATAAACTAGTTGACATATATATATATATATATATATATATATATATATATATATATATATATATATATATATATATATATATATATATATATATATATATATATATATATACTTCTGGACAAAACGGACATTTTCTTGAAAATGGAAATCTATAGAGACCTAGAGTTTCTTTGTCCCTGCATCTGCTAAATAAACACAAACAGATTTTTCGATATCATAGACTGCGTGGTTGGAGTGTAATAGTTAAAATATATTTCAAAACATTTCTAAAAGCAACTTTCTTGAAAGCTGTCCTCAGTAGCAACTATGTTCGATTTCGAGTAAACCCCTATTACAAAAATTATGATATATATTTTTGACAAAAAATGAAAGGAAACTATTTTCGAAATAACATTCATTTGTGTATTCCCATTTGGTGAATCTTGAGATGTAGATTATTGGAATCCACACAAAATCAGACTCCACGCTTCAAGTTGAAGTGGAAATTAATTTTTCTCCAAGTTAGTGATAAGAGTATTTTTATTACAAATTTTTGTTTAATACCGTCAAGCCCCAATCAAATCTAGAATTGACTCAATTTTTCCCTGTAACAAAAGGCAACGAGCTCCACCACTGAACTTTCCATTTTTGGTCTATTAACGTTAAACAAAAACCAAACGGAGAAGTTATCGCTATTTATCATATATAGAATACAAAAGCTGCAGTAATCATCATGATGGATGTAATGCTATCATACACCTATATATAATAAAGAGAGAATGCACAGATATGTGAATATATGCTTTGCCCATCATAATTGTTAAACTATGCAGCCTACGTTGAAATTCGGACTTCATATACCGATTCTATTTCCCTGGCTGATATAACTTATACCATCCTGTGCTCCATATACTCATCATATACAAAAGAAAATCCGTTATGTTTGTGGATTTCTAGATGCCTTGTCAAATAATCTAAACCTATTCAACATAGATTATACCAACAAGAAAAGATAGAAATAAAAAAACATAATGCCTAACCTGATGACCTTCGACAAATATCGTTATTTCTTATTCCCTTACATGACATTGTTATTCTTACTATCAATAGAAGGCAACCAACTTGCGAGTTTTTATCAAAGGTGTGTGAATGTGATCTTTAGTCCTACGGTATTCTATTGTTGGGGTAACATTTCCCTGATGCTTAACATACTTATAATAAAAGTTCAGGAACAATTGCAAATAACCCTGCATCAAGCCTGGGGAGATTATCACACACACAAACACACACACACACACACACACACATTATATATATATATATATATATATATATATATATATATATATATATATATATATATATACATATATATATATATATATATATATGAAAGCGTCAGAGTTTATAATACCATTGCATGATTGTTGTTCATTTCGTCTGCATATCAATAGATGTGTGTCTCAAGAAAACGTTGTAAACATCTGTTCACCTACACCGTGGCACAAATGTTCCCCTTATAATATCTGAATTACAAACACGAGTCAAATAGTTTTTCTTAATACTGAAGATCTGGGGTATAATGGACGTAATAAATCTATACAATACAAACACTGAGAAATATAGCTTTACTAATGTATTCGGTATATAAAATAGAAAGGTTTCGTTGAATAATGGTAAATTAGTCAAGTTCTTGACGTTAGGTGTATCGGCAGCAGACGAGAGAAGCGAGTAAAGAATCCCAACAAGTTGACTCTAAATAATACGAAGAGTTAATCTCCGGTTTATCAACTTGACTATCACAGACCGGATATCAGTCCACACAGACACAAAATAAAAACGTTTGAGCAGAAAATAAAATCATTTCGGTTGAGACATGCTCTTGTTCACAATTGATAATCTTGACACTGTTTTTGGCCAGAAACAAACCATAAAATCCAATTGATTTTACAATGTGTCACAAAAGTAACGCCCTATCTAACGATGATTTCTATTTATCCTAGCAATCTATTCAAATATATCTTTCGTCATTCGATTTTCATTCTGAAAAATCACTAAGATTCAATTTAGTATGAACAATTTGTATTTTATTAGGGTGTATCAAGGATATTTCTGTTTTGTAAGATTTTGAAGCTTCTGTATGTTTTTAAAGCATATTCTCTTGTGAGGTTTTGATTACTGAAGGAAGGTATTCCCCTACCTTACGTTTTGGTTATCGAAATTGACTACTGATGGTTGTCGATGGTTCCGTGATTGCTGTGTTCTTCATGACACCTTAAAAGCAAGGAGAGTTTCCAGCCTGTCACCGTGACAATTACATTGACAAATGACTAAGACGGAAAATTCGACAGATATTCATTTTATCCTCCTCATCATTTCTTTGTCTCTGTCTCTCCTAATTCAATGATGATTGCGGTTATGGTTCGTACGGTTCCTGATCTGATGATAGAACTGACAAAAATATAATTAGCATATCAAAATAATAACTCACAAAAACACTTCAAAGGATATCTAAAATGATATCTTCTCCAGAAGTTTGAACTATGGAAAACCTTTTTGGGGGTCAGGGGGGACTGCCTTCCAAATATATCTTAACTGGCAGCTCTCCAAATACGTGTATTCTTGCGCGATATATTGTGCCCGCAGTGAACTTTGCAAAGCGTACAACGGTACAATTACCCGAAATTTTTATTTTGCTATTCTGCCATGCAAATAATTCAGTTCGTTTCGTTTCTTTTTTTTTTACTTTGTGAACTATATCGATGTGTAGATTTATTCAATTTGAACCAATAACATTTATATCAACTGCAACAATGTGGATTGGATTTCTATATATATGTAAACACACACACATACACACACACATACACATATATATGTGTGTTAGAAAATAGGCAGTTAAATTGCACAATGAAGGTTGGATAAATTCAAGAAAAGGGAAGCCAAACATTGTTGTTATGGTTTCGAAATATGGTATCTTTTGATAAACCTTAACCAGTTTCAAACATGTCATTAGAATGATGACATGATTCAGGAATCATATCTTCCTTCTGGAGACGTTTACGAAACCGGCTGAGACTTATTAAAAACTATTACACCTCTAAATCATAACTAACTTTTAACAGTTTTCATATTTACACATATATATATAGATATATGTGTATGTGTGCGTGTGCGTGTGTGTGTGTGTGGGTTCGTGCTTGAGTCAAGGCGCTGAAAGTTAAACTTAGTCCGTCTCTCTTTACATACGTAAATTTTTGTTATTATATATATTTATATCTATCTATCTGTGTATATATATATATATATATATATATATATATATATATATATATACATATATACCTAAATATAAATATATGTACGATTTTATTTATATATGTGTGATATCACTTGTAATATTTGGCTTCTCCAGTGTGATGGAAAGTAATGATTCAGTTTGAATTCTGTATTTAGCAACGTGATGATGTATCTGTGGAAGGCAGAGCTAAGTAGAAGGAAATAGCCTCTAATCGATGAGTAGGAGCTTTTTCCTGAATAGTAGTAGTTGTATTTGAGTGTTAATGAAATTGGAATGCCTGAAATAATTAAATCCCTAAGGCTTGAAAAAGGGCAAAAATGATTATAGAGACCGGATAAACTTGACTGTCAACTTGTAGGCGATGTATTTGTGATCACATGTGAGCAGGTCATTTCAAGTACACAGAAAAACACACGACGAACAGACTATTTGAATCACAGAAAACACAAGGTGTTTACACTTTGTGTGGTTCTTGAAATGAGGAGGTTTAGAAATCAAAAAATTGTGAATCTTGTGTATTGAAGACATTGTCATTTCATTCACGGGAGATGGAAGTTTGATATGCATTTTGAGTTAGAGAAGAGGACACGATCGCGTAGCTGAGCATATGAGAGATATTTCAACCTCTGTGAAATAAAGAAGTATGTTTTGGGACAGTGAATGGTCTCGATGGAAAAAACAATAAAGCTCAGATTGTCAGATATACTGGCGGAATTATTCCAACCTTAAGAAAAAAGAAGAAAGAGAAAGTGAAAGGTAACTGACTTGAAAGAACCGGGACAAATTAGTGAGTGAAAATGTGCTTTCAGGGCTTCTATAAGGAATCGACAGAGGAAGTGACGTTTTGCATATTCAGCAAAAAGGGGATGTATAGTTTAAGTTAATATTCATTTATTTTTGTTATCAAATTTTTACTGGATATAAAGTGGCCACTACAATAGTGGACTTCATTTTTCAAATTTATATATATATATATATATATATATATATATATATATATATATATATATATATATATATATATATGTATGTATGTATGTATGTATGTATTGCTGTGTATCTATAGAGCCATCAGTGTATACATAATTATCTATATGTGTATGTGTGTATTGATGCACATGTGTGTTTTTGATATGAATTGTGCAAGACAGAATAAAGAATAGCATGAATTCCTCTCAGCATCATATATTTTGCCTATGCAATAGTTAATTCTCTTTTTCTTTTCTTTTTTTTTTTTTACAAATTATTCAAAACTTTACGAAGATAATTATAAACAGGGAACATTGCTGCTGTTTGTTACAATGTTTTCATTGAAAAAATGAATTTTGAATGCTCTCCCATCTGACTTGCTTTGGTATGACCCCGCTGCCGTTGAGAGTAAAATTTGTATGTTGTTTTTTCGCAAGCATAACGCATTTGATATATTATTTCAAAATGTAATTTTTTTGACATTAAATGTTTCTTTGAAGTGATTCCTCGAGGCTTTGTTTCATTTGCTTTTGCAATAGACAAAATCCAGTGTTTTTTTTCCCCATTGAATTTCTATTTTCAGAACTTTAAAAGAACAATAATAAAAGGAGAAAATTGTTATTCTCTGTTGGAAAAAAAACTTTTTTTCGTAGGAAAGTGAATTGTCCGTTTGTTGAATATCTGACTGTCATTGATCCGATCCCCCTGCTGTAAAAGGTAGAAAATATAAAACATAAAATTACAGTTCGAAAGGGGACATGGGGGAATTGAAAAATAAATCGAAATAAAAATGAATGCCAGAACATGGATTGTAACTGAAACTTTTATTCATTCATTTCAATATCCAAAGGTACTACACTGCTCCATCAACAGTTACGAAGCAGTTATGTTACACCCAACTATGTTTTTAGTAGTGAGAAATGCGATAGAAGTGGGCTCAGCGTGAACATTTCATTCATGAGATCCCTACATCCTTGAATGAGACATTCCTGGACCCAGACAATATAGAATGAAGTCTCTCTAGCTATCTCTCTCCCCGGGTTGGGCAGAGTACGTGCTCTCTAGATAGCAAGTAGATTTACAGTTATTCAATCCAAAATATTTCGCAAAGTGAAGATCAAATAAGTAGTAAAGACCTCAATTGAATCATTCTCCCTCATCCTAATATTATTATGGACAACTACAACTCGCTTTCAATTAAATGTTTAGACTGGCTCCCAGGATCAGAGCTTGTTGCACGAATCTGCGACGCATAGATCTTAAACTACTAAAAAAATAACGCCAAAAACTCGCAGATGAAATACGCATTTGAGATAGGCCAAGATGCACATTCGTCAAAATGTACGAATAAAAGCAGTCAGGACGTGGAAACCATTTCCAATGAAACGCATAATAGCAAACATAGATTATCTAAAATTTCAATATATGAAGAAGGGTAAAAAATGCACCACCAAAAATGCTTGCTTAATCAAAAACATGAACAACTTGAAAATTAATTTTAAAAAAAGATCAGCAACAACTGAAAACATCGATAGAGAGTTTTCCATTCCGATTTGTGTCATTCTTAGAAATGCAAAAAGTAACCTCGAGAAAAGGACTGTAGGTAATTGAATTTGGTCATCCATCGAGGACGATATATGATGATACTTGCCACCAAATAACTTGATGACTGGATATTTGCTACAAGATTGACCAATGACTTATTTTGAGTGCAGTGGAGAGTGATGCTCAGAGTACAGGTTCATCGTTACTATGCTATTTTTGGTACTTTTTTTTTTCATGATTTTATTTACTTTATCTTTTTTTCGTTTGATCACTTTTCGACACAAAAGAGCGATTCTTTGTTTGCCAAAAAACAATTAGACGTTTCAGTATTTGTCACAGACACCCGAGTGTACCATAGACATTTTTAGTGCCCTGTGGGCAGGTTTCTCGTTTCTAGGCTTCTTATTTACGTTTATTCGTTGATTTTTCGTCTCTTTGTGTGAGTCACCTGTCCAGGGAAAAGCACAATACTTTGGCGGTTTGAGGAGCACATATCATCAACATGCACGAACGATTATCTGATCAACAAGTAATGCAAATCCTTCTCTTTTATCCAGATTTGAAAGGCTAAATATTTTGCTTCAGTTTCTATGGGATTTTTTTGGTAAAATATCGAATTTATGGATATTTACGGCGAAGGGAAAAGAAAGAAGTAGAAACGAAGAAATTGAAAAACGAAAGGAAGAAGTAAAAGGAAGTAAAGGGTGAAGAGAAAGAGAAGAAAAAAGAAAAGGCAGAATAAGAAGGAATTATGTATATAAAAAAGGAAAGACAGGGGAAAATAAAGAAAAATTGAAAAAAAGAAGAGAGGGAAATAGAGTAATTAACTGAAACTGGAAAAGATCAAAGAATAAAATATAAAAGGGGGAAAGCCGAAAAGAAATAAATGGGAGAAAACAACAAAATGAAAAAAAGAAACTGAAAGAAAGGAAAAAAGAAAATATAGAAAAAAAAAACATCAAAATAAACAATACTGCCCCAAGGAAAAAGAAGTCTTCCAACCATTCTCTGATTGGTAAATGATCTGTAAATTCAGTGATAAGTGTCCTTGAAGTCATTAACGACTTCCAAACGGACATGCTATCTTCAAAAATGTTTTGTTTTTTCTTTCACTTCCAAATGATCTTCCAAACAAACAACAAATACTTTGATATTGATTCACACACAGTCTTAGAAAAGAAGTGTTTAATGATCTGCATAAATGTTACGGTGGCACGGTAAATGGGAACTCTAATTCCAGACCACTCAACCGGGCATTGAACGTGAAAGGGAAGTAACTCCATGCCTGTCAATTGAAGATAAATGAATTATCCCCAGTAAACAGAATAGCTGCATGAATCGCATCTGTCTTTGGGTAATATAAACAAATCATATATTCAAGCCAGTTGACTGGGGTTCCTCTGTAAGATGGCACCTCCTATATTGCACATGGCACTTCCCATACATTCTAGTGCCCGCTGTAAGGGCTGAAGAAACCGGGATATTTTCAATTGACTCACCATAAAATGTGACCATAGGTCATTTGTCGTATCGGATTACTCTGCAATAAAAAAAAAAGTCTAATTTTCAATTCAAATAGCAAACCAATAACATCAGTCATACCTGGAAAATGTGAAAAAATAGAAAGAAACAAAAGCCAGACGACACCCGTGAATTGTCTGAGGCAGCAGACTTAGGAAGAAAGCTGGAAACCAAGCATCCAAAGTGAAAAACAAATAACGACAAAGATACTTATGCAAACTATCATATCACTCATTGGCGCTCAAACAAAGATTCAAGACGTTTTCAAACTGTTTATTCGATGCTAACAAGCGTGGGAGATATTTTTTTACAGATGAAAAGAAAATGCTGTAAACAAATTAAAAACAACAGCTTGTTGTAAAGTTTGAAATGAACTATTGTTATGAATTGTTGGCAAAAATCACAACGGTTTAACTGAATGAGCCTGAGACCATGAGTTTCAGACAACAAAAGCAAACGTCCCTAGAACTATAAATATTCTCTGGCCGTTTTTCTTTCTCGCAGTTTCATGTGTTGCCTTCCGGGACTTGCAATAAATCTTGATGTATTTTCATTGGACTTCAATGGAAGTCCGTTGATGAAGAACACTATCGACAGCGAAGCACTTTGTCTTTCTTCATCGTTGTTTTTCTCAGAGGTTTCCATGGTTACTGCGCTTAATTGTCGCCATAGTTTATTGCAATAAGGACTTTGAAACAACCAAATACGATTGATTGCAGAAATAATTGAATAAAGGAATACAGGGATGGATGTTTCAAGACTGCAAGACAACTGCTGGACACCACGATTCACTGTGTGGATCCTGAGAGATCATATACAAAACGGTGGCTGGCAAAATATGAGAAAGCATGACGGAGTAGATAATTTCCGAAAGTATTGGCTGGGTGACACCCATGAGGGGAGTAGGGAAACTTAGCGTTGGGGGGGTTATGTCCAACGACGAATGCTAAAAGGCTACAACTGCTGCTGCTGCTGCTGCTGCTGCTGCTACTTATGATGCTGCTGCTGCTGATGATGATGATGAATCCATGCACATGGTTCAAGAAAAATTTAATCACAGAATATTTGGTCTAAAAAATACCGGAAAAAAGATAAAAGAATTTTTATTAATCGAAGACTCATACGGAACATTCAGTGTATAGAAATTGAAATCACAAAGGAAAAAAATATTAAAAGATCAACATGATATCAAGTTTAACAAATATTAGTAATTAAAAAATGATAAAAAATAGGTCTCAGAATATTTCATCTAAAAGATACCGGAATAAAAATTTAGAAGGATTTAAATCAATAGAAGACTCAAAAGGAAAATTGAGTGTACAGAAATTGAAATCACTAAGGTAGGAACTAATAAAAGACAAAAATGAAATTGAGTTTTACTAAAATTAGTAATTTAAAAATGAGATTTATTGGTCTCAGAAAGTTGGGTCTTAGATATTAAGATGGACTGAACTTTTCGGACCGAATCCAACCGACTGAATTTTCAAGATTCTATTTCCCTGACCATTTTCTCCAGAACAAATATACCAGACGGAATTCTTCGACCAGCCGTGTACATTTACGGGGTTATTGACATTTATATTTAACAATAATAGTTCTTTTCCAAGGCGTTGTGATAACTTGACTTGAGCAGAACCTTGATTTGCTCTCTTTGTGCAGTTTTTTAGAGTCACACGGGAAGAGAATGAGAAATTGCTTGGAGATGTCTTGGAGAGTCAAATTTTGAACTGGTGTCAGAGAAAGAAGATATTGTGTGTCGATTTCTAAGCATGCCTTTATAATCATGACGCAACATGGCTACATCAGAATCCCCTCTAATTGGCCTCTTCTGGTTTTGGCCGAGTAAATAAATTGAACTTTTTCGTTACAATCATGTTATGAAACAGTTCAAAATCAGTCAGAGCAAAGAACTCTGTTTAACATGAATTACAAATAACAGAAGAAAATATTTTTTCAAATTTCTTTTTAATCTTTCATTATGTAAATTGGTTTATAACAATGCATTTATATGCATTTGTTTTTTCTTTTTGGCAAACCTTTTTTTTTTCTTGGTATTCAGTTTTGCTAGTCAACGATATTTTTAAGTCAATTCAAGACAGAATATAATAATGAAGGGTGAATTTAAATTCATCACAATGAATATCATTAATTCGAATTTGTATCTCCTTTGGTGTTATTAAGCCGATCACTGCATAAAATACTCTATTTTGGAAGTGATTATAATTAGCATTTTGCTCAGCAGGAAAATGTACTGGACACACAAGATAGCAGAACAAGTTAAAACTAATATAGTAAGTTAGATCCTCACTAAGTGGCTTCTATATGAGATAGAAGATACTTGCTGGTAAGACATGGTCAAGCCTCTATTCACAGTGGCACTGATATAGCTGCTGCTGCTGCTGCTGCTGCTGATACATGCGCATTGTGTGAGTGTGTGCATGTGTGTGTGTGTGATATTATCGGCCATTGCCGTCAATCCAGAGATGAAATGATTTAGAGGTATTGGCAGCCATGTTGTAACTTCTCCCACTTCAACTTTCCACACTAAAAGAAGCGAATGTAATTAAGTAATGCATTTCTGTCACCCAGAAATAATCAAAATGGCGGTCGATAAATCATGCTTCAGTTCGGAAGTTTGTGAAAAGGGGAGATATTGAACTAAAGAGAGTGTGGATGTAGGGCGAAATAGAAGGACAGTCTAGAAAAGAAGAAGAAAGAAAGAAAGAAAGAAAGAAAGAAAGAAAGAAAGAAAGAAAGAAAGAAAGAAAGAAAGAAAGAAGTCCATCAATGAGAAATAAAAAAAGTAGTTAGCATAAACCAAACAAAGAAGTACCCAAGGGTAATTTAGGAAAAGAAAAATTCAAGAAGAAAGAGAAACAAACAGTTAAGTAAAAAAAAGTAACGAAGGAACAGAAAAAAAAGAAAAATAATGGAAGATACATTAAGGGAGGAAGGAAGAGGTTACGTAAACATAAGAAGACAGAAAAGAAGAAAGAAAGTGAGAGAAGGAGGGATTGTCAAGAAGGAGACCAAATCAAAGAAAAGAAAAGACAAATCGTAAAAAGAAGTGAAAAGGAAATTTTAATCGGGAAATAGAAAGGAAAGTAAATCAAAATTAGAGTTTAGCTGAGACAAATACAGAAATGTTAAGCAACAAGAAGTTTCAAAAAGAGGAAGAAATACACTACAGAAGAAAAAAAAGAGACTCTGAAAGACACTAAGAAAAAAAAGATAGAGACAAGGTGAAACTCCTGCGCTAAGATTAACTCCCTTGCTTCATTAAAACCTTAAAAGAGAAACAAAACAAAAATCACTTTTCCACTCAATATTGTTCCAATCTACCCGGGTAATCTCGACTCTCTCAATGATAGTTCCAATAAACGGGATTTTCTAACTTAAACCAAAAAAGTCAACCTGATTTAATTCTTAGAAATGGAGGTCAACTCGTCATCGGTTGTTCGTACGTCTTTGTGACATAGTTATTCGTCCATGACGTCACTTGTTTTTTTTCTGGTCCTCAACATCCGTCTTCAGAAATGTAAAAATTCAATAGTAAATGTTTCTCAAAAGAAAACCTACTCAGCCTGATTGTTATTCTGTAATTTACCTCGAAAGCAAGGAAAATGGAAAATGCTTTGCTACTGACGTCTAGCAAACTCCCTACACCACTGCACCACGGTGACCTTTCTGAAAATAGTAATACAATAGTCGTTTGAATACCAGAAAAGCACAGACAAATACCTCCTGCTTTTTAAAAATTCGTACATGTTTATTTTTTTTGTTGATTTTGTTATTATCTCAACTGTTCAAAGACATCCTTCGTAGCGAGGAAATTTTCAATGAAAGTTAAAAAATAGACAATACAAAATATATATACATTTGTTATTTTACAAAAAATATTTTTCATGAAAGAATTGTAATGTTTACATGGAAAATACCAAGAAATCGGAAATACCACTCGACAAGAGATGACGTCACAAATCACTCTTTCTTTTGGTCCTCCTCTCCCCCCGCTCTCTCTCTCTCTCTCTCTCTCTCTCTCTCTCTCTCTCTCTCTCTCTCTCTTATCTCCCCGTTTGACTAATTAGGATGATAAATATAACTTTTTTGGAGTTTTACAAAAGAAATGAAGTAAACATACTGCTAAATATGACAAAACTGAGAATAGACATCACCCATGACAAAATGCAAAAAAACATAGAATTACCTGTAAAAATAATCCATACTTTCAAGTTGAGAGTGGGGGGGAGGATTTTAAGCAAGGTGTTAAACTCTGAGTGAGAGATTCAAGTGTTACAGAAAACGAACAGAAATTGCATTGCCTCTTATATAAATACAGGACTTTTCTGTTTTTGATTGAGAGATATTTTTCGTTTTTTCTTATTACATTCATGTATACGCCCATGTCTATCGACACTATATCTCCGAAATTTTGGAGCGGACCCATGAATAATTACTGCCCCCTGACGTAGTTATTTGTTCAAACCTAATAATTTTATGTTTGCCCACCCAGCTCCTCCAAAAGTTCTCCATGAATTTCAATGATATTTTGTAAAAAAGTTTGACGATGGAGGGACTGGTTAATTTGTTGGACAGATCCATGCAAAATGATTCCTCTTGCGGAAAACAAACGAATTTACACTTTCCATTATATATATATATATATATATATATATATATATATATATATATATATATATATATATATATATATATATATACATGTGTGTGTGTGTGTCTTTGTGAGCGCATGCACACGTGCATATGTTTGATAATTCTGAATGTAGCAACTTCATTCCACAATGTTAATTCAAAATGCGAATCTGAAAAAAAAAATTTACGAGACTGACACGTTTTTAAGAGAAAAGTAAAGTTAGTCTCTAAACTAAGTTTAATCAAAAGCATCATGAAAATAGTTCCACGTCCTGTCGATAGTCATTACTGTGAGATGACATTTCCAGCCTGGGTCGGAATCTGAACTTGGTTTTCCAATTCTCTCTCTTATGCCCTGCTCATACAAACAGAACAAAAGTTTTGCTGATTGGTTTGTAAACAGAGTAGGTAAATGCCAGATACTAGATGGAGGGATGAGATGCAAATCGTCGTTGGTAAGATATGGCAAAGGTCACTGCAATCATGGAAAGAGGTGGAGAAAAGATTTTTCCAGCTGTGGATTCATAATGGTCGATGAATATGATACATTGACAGGCTTTTAGACATTCTGTTTGTTACTACCGATCTTTGAAAGAAACATGCTGCGGTTGCATAGAAACTGTATGCTGTTTACATATTTGAGAACGGTAGAATGACATGAGGGAACAAGGCTGTTCGGTTGTATTCTTTGGTTGATTAATAGGAGAGAAAGGGGGTGTTTATATAAGTGTCAGTGAGAAGTAGGTTGGTCATAAAAAGAAAGGCCAATGAGAAGAGAAATCAGGGTGAGAATAGTCAGTATCAGAGAATACGTAGCTGAAGTGGGGATTCACAATGGAGAGTTGGTGTTCGACAAAAAATGAATGGGTTGGTACATGTGGATAAGGTCGAAAGTTCAATGCTATGTTCTTTGTGGTCGACTGTAGGTAAAAACTAGGTATGTGTATCTGTGCATCGGTGTCCTCTTGGAGGTTATATGTGTTCTCAGAGGGGTATTTTATGTTAACGAAAAACATCCATGCTAACTTTCAAACCTGTGGATTTTTATGTGATTCTATTCCAAAATTGATGCATTCTAAAGGTTCCAAATTGGAAATGTTCATCTTTCTGAGATATTGTGTTACACTGGGATATAAGGGTTTCTCCACTACGTATGCGTCTTTAGATGCTGGAAGCGATAAGGTTGGACTTGAGTTTAGTGATGGTTGATCTGGTAAGTAATGTGATGCATTTAATTGTGTCATCAACATTTTGTATAGTATTAGTTGTTTTGATTTTATATGCCTTTCACCTTACAATGTTTGTAACGTGGGTGTAGGAGTTAATACAATGATTCTTCAATATATTTTTTCCGTCATCAAGGTATTTTTATCTACATATCATGAGGTCTTTCAGATAAATCCTATGATCCTGACTTTATTTTTGGCGTATAATGGGAGTAAAAGTGAATGTGTTTGTCCTTGTCTGTGATTTTGCGGGAGAACCTACGTTCTATGTTATGTTTAGATCTGGGTAGTTGAGCGTCAAGGAAAGGTAGTGTGTTACTTGATCTTTTTGTGTGTGTGTATTTGATCATTTGAGGTTATTCACTAGTTGGCCTAAGTCTCTCTGTTGGCGTTATAAGATTAGAGCATCGTTGATGGAGCAAAAATTGGAGGCTGTTATAGAGTTAAACACATCCGTGATTTCCCAGGGAAAAATTCTTGATGACTGCAACCAGGTTGCCAGCCAATCTAATATCATTGTTTTCCCCCACCAATATTGAGCAAAAGTCAGTCGTGTGAAAACGGATATTTTCAATATTTTTACTATATGTAGAAAAAGTATGGGGAAATATCAAATTTTCTCAAATATTCGATAAGAATAGACTTTTCATAAAATCAGTCTCACTTGAACTATTACACACATTGATTTCCCTTGAAGATCAAAAATTCCAATGGCAAATAAGGTAGGGTTCAGTATTTAGTGACATTATCTGTTCAGGCCGATGGGAAGAGTTAAATTTATATTGTAACTACAATGCTAAACTGGGCCATCACTCTTTGTCTGTCATATGGACATTCACTTTTGAATTATTCAGTTAATTCCATTATCTTCTTGGTTATTTACTTATTCAAAATTTCGTCTTGCAAAGAAATAATATCATTTCATTAATCTGTAAGCAAGAATTCTAGACACAAAATCGTTTCTTTGTTCTTTGCACTCTCCATAGAAAAGTTGAAAGTAGGAGACACACTTACAATACCATAACTGGTTTTATATATCAGTGCACATATGAGCCACGAAAGGAATGTGTCCAGAAGAATGCATGTGCATTTCTTGAAGACATTCCGTTCCAGGAAGGATGATAGACTGGAACTTGAATCAACGGGAGAGGAGTATTTGTGGAAAGAAGCGAATGTGAATCCATATAAGAAACTTCACTTCAGTTATAGCAGAGAGAAATATAGAGGTTACATCCTTCTAAGGAAAGTCTTTTCTGCAGAAAAATCGCTATGCAGTTAACGGATCAATCAGGATAGTGAATCGATATTTTCATTCCCAGGAATTTTTTTCAAAGTCTTTTTCTAGTTACTCTGAAAGATTTAGGATGACACAGATGATGATAGTAGCCCAAAACGGCCTTTTCATTTCCCTTCCTTTTTTAAATGCTCCGTAAGAGAGCCTGGGATTAGCCATCCGTCATCACAACTAAAACCCGCTAAATATAATGGTCCTTTCCCTTTTTTGTTGAAAGAACTTCACACATTTCACTAAAATAGAAAATCAATCGAAAGATAAGCTATACATATCGAGGTAAGTTAAAGAAAAAGAAACAAAAAAACAAAAAGCAATAGTAAGACGTAGGGTTCGGATTGAAACATGGATTTTTTTAAAGAAAAAAAATAGTGATATTGATTTATATCTCTCCTCACGCAAAAAGAAAGTGATAATCAACGTTGCAAAAGGAGAAACATCAAATGTTTACATCGATTACTTTACAGCTGAAAAAATCCACAATGCATGATCGATTGGCCCAGTACCGTTGAGCCTAATTGAAAGTTACATAATGTTAATAAGTAGAGTTTTAAAATCTGTTTATCTTTGAAATTTTCAATATTTCGACAGTACAGACGAGAATATTCATAATTTCAGAGGTAGTCCAATATGTTACACATTATAATGCTAGAATACATATGATGTCTCAGGTTGCATTTTCTGGCTAAGTCAGCGAGAATTCGGGACCAAGGCAGGAAATAACAGGAAGAGCAATTTTAAAAACCCAACAAAGAAGGTCGATGAAACTTTAGGAGGATATTGAGACATTCAACCAGCTGAAAAATTGAAGCAGTTCCGTCAGTGATAAATAGGAAATTCTGTTCCATGAATAAAGGTCTCCAGGAAATGGAAGAAATATTTCATGAACCTTTTCTGTTTTTGAAGACGAAATTCAAACTTCATGTTCTAAGAAAACTGTCAATGTCAAATATTCTCAACTTTTCGACCGTGTCAGAGGCTTTAGATAATTTGGCAAAACAAATTCTTCCAAACGGGTTATATCTATATGGATAAAAGAGTATTTTCTCTAATACTGGGATGAGAAACACGCGTGGATTGTTCGATGATTAGTTTGAGTGCATTTTTCTCTTTTGAGGAAGGTTCCAGATATTCTTGGTGAATGAACGTTATTATTTCATGATAGTTGCCAGAAATTGGGACGGAATGTAGAATTATGGACTGTTTTTTGTCAGAATCAAAAAAAAAGAATATGAGACTAATACAATAAAGAGCAGAAGAGGTTGGAATAATAATAATAATAATAATAATAATAATAATAATAAGAAGAAGAAGAAGAAGAAGAAGAAGAAGAAGAAGAAGAAGAAGAAGAAGAAAGACAACAACAAAAACAACTACAACAATAAAAACCACAACAACAACAACAACAACAACGATTGATAGAGGCCAAACTGGATTTTATTTTAATTTGAATCAATTTAATTTGAATTCAGTAATCGATAACATATTTCGTCGTCGATTGCCAAACCCGATATTTGCGGAATTCAGTTGATGACATTCGGAGAAATGCACTACAGAACTCAAGTACAATCATCATCGGACATTGTCGAGTGCCCTTTAACATTCCCGCTATGAAACTATCTCCCTATTTTCCCAATTTATATCTGTGTTTGTGTGTGACCTGCTCCCTCTCTTTCTCTGTCACTGTCTCTGTCTCTGTGTGTCTGTCTCTCAGTCTATCTCTCTCTCTGTCTCTCTCTCTATGCTTGTTTACCAATAACACGGTTTTGAATTTCAAATTAATGGATGCTAAATTCAAAAGTTCCTTTCCAATCTTCCGACTACCTCTTTTCCTCAATTTCCCAAGTGTACATGCCTCTCTCTCTCTCTCTCTCTCCCTCTATCTATCTATCTATCTATCTATCTATCCAATCAATTCATTTTGAACTTCAAATTAAAAGGCACTAAGAATCCAAAGTCTAAGTATCAAGAAGTTGACCTGGAATAGAGCAATGATTACTAATCTGTCATTACTGAGTAATTGCTTGTAGAATGAGTTTCAATACTTACTGAGAGTCCTGTACTTATCGCTTTTTGTCAGACTAAGTAAGGAGTATAAAATGCATCAGTTAGGTAATCCTCATATTTGATCACCTTAGCTTATACTTTTCAGCAAACAGGTTAAATCCAGGCTAATATTTAATTGCAGCAGCGTTACTGTTCTCATTTTTATCTGTTTTTGTTTCTTCTTATCGACTAATTCCACAATATTTTGATCATCTTCGAAGGTTTTTCTTCTTTTTTTTCTTTTGGTTATTTTGGAAAATAAGCGAAAAGTAAAAGTAAAAACTGTTTGAAAATCTCTAATTTAGTCGATAAACCATGGCTGTAGAATGAAAAATATCAGTAAGTCAAATAAGAAATCAATGTTTGAATTCATGGTGAAAAGAATTAATTTGAAAATATAATAATCTGAAAGACTATGGAATGGGTTGCTCCCAAATTGGACAAACATTAGGATCTAGGGAAATGATGCATAAGGTTGTCAAAATTTAGAACTTGACGTGTCTGTCGGTGACTTTTTCGATAAATGAAGAGTAGGTGTAAACGCGACATTGCAAACTCCTGGGATATGGGATGCAAGTTCAAATCTTGTCAGAAACGCACTTTGTTGTTGGGAATTCAGGCAATTTAATTCCACTTAAAATCCGAAAGAAATATACTCAAAAACAATCTTCTATAAGCAGATAAATGGGTTCAAATCTTGTCCAGAGTCAATACCGGGAGCAAGAAAGTCTAACGTCACAAGCATATTTTGTTGGTACATACGTTTTTTTAATATAAGCAATAAAGAAAAAACATAAAACTTTACATAAAGTATTTTGTACATGCATCATAAGAACATGAACCATGCGCACGTTGACGAGGGTCACGAATATTAACACATCAGGCGAGAAAGGTTAAATTGAGTGTAATTTTCAGTGTGACCTTGGCGATCAGTCAATCGTGGTTCACATGACATAACGAATCGTGTGTATGGAAAAACGAAAGTGACATTTTGTTTTGAAGCTCAAAAAAACGAAACAATATTACAAATTGTAGTCGGAGGGAATTAGAGATAAAAACACTTATGACGACAGTGTATGATTGAAAAGTTACACAAATCCGAAAATTGATGCAAACAGGCAGGTCTAGCAGCGAACAAACATTTGAGCGGATCAAAGAAGAATAGATTGCAGGAAAAAAATGTTGAGTCAAAATATCACATGAATTTCATCCACTGATTGAACCGGGACACAATCTCCGTTTGTAAACAACAGAACATTCTCTTATTGAGAAAAAAATATTCCTTCAAAAAGACATTCAGTTGAAAACTTTAAATTAATAGTCTAAGTACTTTGCATTCAAAATAAACAGGAACTCATTTTCTCCAATGTTTGAATTCGTGTAAATTATCATCAAACTCTATGTATCTGGTAACATTCATTTGCGTTAATTTCTGGTCGTTGTATTCAGTTCTATGCTATTATGACTGAGGTTATGTTTGATCATGATTATGGCAACAACTATCGGAGTAGTGTATCCGACAAAAATGAAAACACAAGTTCGGGAACTTATTTTATTACTTTTCATGATTCTACATCAGTCAAGTAAAAGATGTTTCACTGTCTGATGATGAACAGCTCAAGCTATGCCTCTTCGAGTCGGAACAAAGGAGTATTTTTCACTTACACGTGAATCGCAGATTTTTTTGTACTAAATTATTCACTTTGGATCATTTGTGCTTTTTTTTCCATTTATAACGTGTCTTAAAATATTTAAAAAGATTTGAGTTAAGAATGTTTCACTATTTTAAACCAAAGACCAGGTACTATTTTCCATTGCCAATGTAGTTATTTATAGCTTTGCAATCTTAGCAAAACCCTAATAACTAGTCTCATTGTTCATATGAATTTAATCTCACCCGACGATGTTGAAATGGTAATCGCACAGCCTTGCATCACCCCCTGCGAAATTGAAAACAAACAAGAATCGTTTTCAGCAGTTACTCAACCTTCTAAATCATTTCTTATCTAAGATACAATTAGTTTTCATGAATCATATTATTATTTTTATGTTGTCGGATGTCATATGATTTTTTGGATAGATGAAGTAAATAATGAATAATCTTGTTAGAAGATAAAGCGCTTTCGGCAGTGATGTTATCTTTTGAACAATATTTGTATTCATTGCAACCAACAATCCGTTCACTTGTACGAAAACAAGGAAAGCTTGCTCAAAGATAAAAGTATGTTCCTTGTGTATCATATTTGATGATGATAATATATATATATATATATATATATATATATATATATATATATATATATATATATATATATATATATATGAGTGTGTGTGTGTGTGTGTGTCTGTCTGTCTGTGTCTGTGTCTGTGTGTGCCTGTGTGTGTGTGTATGTTGGGTTTTGTATGCATTTATGTAAAGAGTCACACATTCACACTTCTCATTTCATAATAAATGAAAATGATGGAAAAAAAATCAACAGACAATTTAATGTAAACTGAAGTATATTATCAAAATATTTTCCCAGAAGAGGTTTGACTTAAAATTCAATTTTCCATCTCCATTTTCCAGACATAGTTTATTTTCTTGAACTTTTTTTATTTCATTCTTCTCTTGTGGAGAGTTTTGTGAGAGCAGCAGACTGATGGGAGAAAGGAATGCAGTCAGTCAGGCTGTTACACACACATATACACATGGTCTGTCCGTCTGTCTGTCAGTCAGTTTCTCTCTCTCTCTCTCACTCTCTCTCCCTCTCTCACTCTACCATGCATACACAAGTACACATGTATACTCCCATACACACATATATTATAAAAGTTTGACCAAAACAGTCAACATAGGTTACTTTATATCTCTATTGGTCCGTAATCTATGTATGTATCACATGTACAGATCACACGACTGAAGTTAGAAGGCTGAAATCCTCGACATTTATTTTTGATCATGCCTAGAAAAAAAATGAAAAATTCATCTCCCAAAGAGTTTTTTTTCCGTTGTGAGGGTTCAATTCCTAATGTGAGTTTATGCTTCATGGATTCCTTTCAATTGTCAAGCAACATATTTTTTCAATATTTTTTTCATTTTTTAGGCTCCTACATGTATGGACCTTCATCCCTTGGTGGGAACTTACAGAAATGAGCCAGTTTGGTACTTGGCATATGAAGTGGGCGAATCGGGGTCGGTAGATCGTGTTGTACCAAACTTTGTCGTGATGAGAGCATGTCTGCTTTGGGAATCAACGTACAAAATCTTGCCTTTTACATGGGCTAAGACTACAATCAAGGGCCCTGGGGGAGATATATATCTATTCGAAACGTAAGGCAGATTGTTTGGTGTTTGTTTAACCCAGTTTACTTCAGGGGTAGATATGAAGAAATGGAGGAAGGAAGATTGTTCGTGGGGAAAGCCATAAAAATCAGCATACTACATCTTGGTTTTCATCCAGGCTCGAACACTGATTCCTGGTACAGATACGGTGTACATTATTAGTTCAGTTAGGAAAAAGTCGACTCATCATTATTGTTATTACAACAATTGTATTATTGTAGTTGTTGTTCGTATTATCATCATTATTGTTGTTTCTATGGTTATTGTTCGTAAAAAGAAATATTCTAATTACAATAATGATCATTCAATATTCCCATGATTTCCGACTGAGAGTAATTATATAAAATCACAGGTGTTCCTGAAAATGCCACTCGACGAGATGCATTTCAATTAAAACAGCCTCAAGAAATCAGAATTGGAATTTTCTTTTGCATAAAAAGATTCAATAAAAATAGTCAGTGTCTCTGTATAAAAAAAAATCAACGTCGTCCTTATCACATGATTTAGAGGGACTTCTTCGACGAAACAATGCTTGGTAGCAGACCTTGAATTATGATACATTCAACGACGATAATTAATTGAAAATTTGCTGAATATTCCTTCGTCTGCAACAAGGCCATGATGATATATCAGCTAGTAACCAAAAATGACAAAGATGAATACATTAACCAGAAAATACATGAGATAAGGAAAATATCTGATCAGACTAAATATCGACCAAACTGTTATGAAACTACCAAAGACGAGGACACTAGGTCAGAAATATTAAAATAATGCGCATACTTAATCATAAACTTTTAAACAACTTAGAGAGAATAACATCGACTGATCAGTTGTCCTGGAAATAACAGATACATGGATTATAGTGCAAAAATATATAAAATAAATATAAAGTACTTGAGAACTTTAAACAATGGAGAAAAGTCGAAGAATATACTGGCTGAGCAGTTGTGTTGGAAATAGGGAAGATGAAGATTACAGTGCAAAAATATATGATATAATGCAAGGACTATATATCTCAGAAGCTTAAACAACGTTGGAGGATTGAAAATATGTTGGAAGAACTGTTCTAGAGAAAATAGCAAAAATGAGGATAGTAAACTAAAATACATATGGAACAATAAAAAAGACTTTATCTTTGAATTCTAGACTGTACAGGAAGGCAGACGAATATTTCAGCTGAGATTCGGGATAAATACAACAAAAAACAAGACAATGCTCCTAAAATATCAATAGAATACTATGTTTCTTGATTTAATACCTCTACTTTGAAGTGATATCGGCAAGTGAGCTGTAACTCTGCGAGGTGCAACAGTTATTCAATTGCAAGGACCACGTTCCCTATTCTGCTCATCGTTTGTGATTATATCTAGTTTCGAGGAATTTCTTCAAGGATTTGAACGCATAATTAGTTGTCGACGGGGGAGGCTCAAAAATGCACAACTCATTTTAGTGGTTTGATAAAAATACGTCACTAAATGAAAAATCCATTCACTCCTTCATTTTGACATTTGATCATGATTAAAAATCAATGGAATTGTTTGGAGATTTTGAAATTGTAATGTTCTGATAGGAAATTTCCCATGAATGACATTAAGAAATTTGATAGGAAAAATATTTTTAACAATGATTGGAATATTTGAAAGATACTTCTAAGGTTACTATTGAACAATCATAGCCATCAATGAGTCATATCTTTCTCTATTTGCGTATGTGTGTTCGTTTACGTATTTATTAGTTTGATATATAGTTGCTATATTGTTTTATCTACAGGCTTGAGAGTAGGCATCAGTACTCCACTGAACTTATTCTGAAAACGCTGTTTTAATTCTTGGGAACAAAGATATTTTACTTTTTAGGGACTTATCTTGACGTGTTTATCAAAAACATCTAGATTTCCCTGAATCTAGATATTAGTATCTGTTTCCTTTTGCTCTATTTTAGATGATTCCCAGTGAAAAATAACGTAAAATACAAAAATAGAATTTACTATGAACATATTTGTTCTTCAATAGATTTTTCTTTCCTGTGACTTCAAGTTTTTATGCTCCAGTTGTTCTATCATTGTCTGAAATGGTGATTTCTCATTATTCTTTGGTTGGCAAGTCTCATATTTGTTTTGCTAAGAGACAAAAGACAAGAAGAGTGAAAAACGAAATTCACGCTCATTTTTCCAAGTAGTAATACACGAGGGCATTGTCAAATTCTTTGAGCCACAACACTTGCCTATTTCAGAGTAACAGCCAAACACCCTTTCCTTCCTTCAAACGTACCAGTCTACCTGTATACATGAGTCTGTCTGTCTGTCTGCTTGTCTGTCTTTCCCTCCCCTCTCTCTCTCTCTCTCTCTCTCTCACTGTTTCGTCTTATTGTACTTGCAGCAATATTTACTTACAGTATATTTTACTTACTTGTTTTTGATGACAAAATCTCGTTTGATGAATGAAAGAAAAAACTCATATTCAGAATTCTTCTCGATTTATCTTTCCCTTCTTTCAATCAGACCTCTATCACTTTTAGTGAAGTGTCAATTTTGAATGTATTTCTTCAAGGTTTGGTATGTGTGAGGCCATTCTATCAACTATGTAGCTAAGATACTCGGCTGGACCATTACTTCCTGTCCTTAGTGCGACCACTCACAGTTATTTTTCAAGAATGCATCTCTATCTCAACATGATTGAAAAAGACAAATCCGCTTCTAAACATTTAAGTTCCTTTCCTACAGAATTAAACTAAGTTTTATATCTCAGGCAACGCTAGATACCCAAGCTAGTATGCAAATAGAACTTCTCTATCAAAACTTCATCATGCCAAAGAAAAGACACTCCTCAAGATATCTGGAAATTGAAATGAGGATATGGATCCATATCCATTCCTTTCCCTAGGGTAATAGTATTAAACGAACATAAACAGCCCTAATCAAAATGAAACCACGGTCAGTCGACTCCATTTCCAAGGCTATCATTCGTTAGATTATCGCAACTCTTACTTTCCCACCCCCTTTCTTTGTATATATTTAAACTCTGTATACGTGTATATGTATGTATGTATGTATGTATGTATGTATGTATGTATGTGTGTGTGTAGGAATAATGTATGCATGTGTGTTTCCGTATGTTACACGGAAAGATAACGACAAGTGCTTTTCCCATTCCCCTTAAATATTCCTACAAATCACTGCCTGGGGGGAGGGCATTTTTCTGAACACCTTTTATGATTTGTTTACATGACAATTGTGCAAAGATTATTCAGCAAAGTTTCCATCATTTTTCATTCTAATCATCAGGGTATCTATCTTCCAAGTCAAATCGTCTCCCGGGTCTTTCAAATGTTTTAATTCAAGATGAAATGAGAAACATGCAGAAAAAAAGTTGAAATTGTAAAATATAATCTTCCTGCAGCTGGAGGATGGGTCTTGTGAGTACGTTTTTCATCTCTTATCTGGAATATTTGAGATTATTTCCTCAGGATGGTATGCAACAACATGGTTAAACAAATAACTAATGATGGTGAACTCAATAAAAGTACTGTTTTACAGCTGTGGATGAAAACTCAGTTCTCCCTCTGAGTCAGATCTTTTATCTTACCTTGAATAACTTACAATAAAAAGCTTGCAATGTATTATCTGGCAGAGGACAAGTGCTTTTATCTTGCAGTAAAGAAATTGCAATAAATAACTTGCAGTGTATAAACAATGGACAAGCTCTTTTATCCTTCAATCAGTATCTATTTTTTGCATCACCTGCCGTTGTAAAGAGGTAAATCATCAGAGTTGCTCTATTCCAAGTGCAATTGTCTCCCGGGTCCTCAAACGCTTTTGACCAAAAATGAAAAAAAAAATTGTTTTAAAAGAGGAAAAAAACTTCCTTTCTTCCTTGGGGGTATTTTTTGGAGTGCATTCTTTCATCTGTACAGCTGGAATATCTGAGACTTTTTTCCTGGTATATTACAAGTGCTTAGTGACATCCTAGGGAGTCAACGTGATTATGTCTATTTTTACTTACGTGAATCCTTCCTTTCTGTAGTTTTGGTTTGATTTTACTTATTAGAAACCGCCAACCAAAACTGTCAACACATCTATCAACATAGATTTCTTTGGTTTTAATTGCTATGTATGTATGTTAAATGCGTCCAAGCTGCATTATTATATTTAGAGGGCTGTTAACATCAACGATCATTCATTCTTTTGAAAGCTTTCTCTCTTAAATAGGTTTTTGATGATAAGTTTAATTCACAATGTAATTTTTAGCTGAAAAGAACCTGTTCGTTAGGTCTGCGTATTAATTGAACAGAGACTTTTTACTGATTACTGTCAAACAAAAGACAAAAGAAGTAGTTTTTCATTGATCATCCTTTTTTCCATATTCTAATTGAGCACCCTCATCACAGCATGCAGCCAAAAAACGTTGATCACGTGATGGCTTCTTTTGAATGACTAATAAGACCTGTAATCATTTTATCTTAACAATATTCACAAAATTTTTTTCACTTGCTATGTTCATGTTATTTCCAAAAGTATTTTGACTACAGTCTTATCTGGAGAATTTTATTCGAAGAAAAAAAACGCAAAGAAAGACCAAGCGTGTTCTTTATGATGAAAACATTATCAACCAATGTGACCAATCACTTTGGACAGTCCACTGCGACGATATAACGCCATTTCAAAACAATATGAATGGCTGGAATGTTGGGAAATTGATCCCTAATAAACGAAATGAAACATTCAATGTCAGATTCCCCAGCCCAAAACTCTGAGCTGACTGTGACTAATCTTCGAGTACGGATATGAAATTTTGAAGCATCCTTCAAATACAGCTGGTATTTTTTCCTCAAATTCTTGTATTTTCAAACATTTTTAACTTTATACTCGCAATAAATTTTTTTTTAAAAACGTGATTCGGGATTTTACTTATTTTATGGCCATTAAGCCTAAAGAATTATATAGAGGTATCATCTTGAGATTAATTTCTTGAAAAAGTCTCTTGCTTCAAACGTATTTTATCTTTCACTTACTGATTTCCGTCATGTATGTCATCGTTCATCTATCATCCATTTATACAATCCATTACTTCAATAAATGCAATAAACTCTTTCCACCAGAGAAAATCTTAATGCAGAATCGGATCGATTATGTTTCAAAAATAGCACATTCTACGGATCCTGCAAATTCAAGGGACCAGCGCTAAACTCTAGCAATTGATCGATTCTGATCCATTGTCTCTACATTTGCTTTCTAACAATACCGTGTATATAAATAACTTTCTTTTTATGGCTGGTGATCTCTTCCTATCATCACCTTTGATTGGGTTTATTATTCAACCGTAGTACTTAATGGTATGCGGTATTTATGAGATACATATATGACTCATAAATACACGG